>JAOWCC010001634.1:62246172-62770103 GCA_030867875.1 Actinernus sp. WN-2022
TAAAAATAATACTAGATTAGCTTGTGTAGGATATCAACATGTATGTTTACCCCCTTTTTGGGTGGCACACCTGAAATTCTGTGGGAATAAACATACATGTGCTGTAAACTTTAAAAATAATACTAGATTAGCTTGTGTAGGATATCAACATGTATGTTTACCCCTCTTTTTGGGAGGCACACCTGAAATTCTGTGGGAATAAACATACATGTGCTGTAAACTTTAAAAATAATACTAGATTAGCTTGTGTAGGATATCAACATGTATGTTTACCCCCTTTTTGGGTGGCACACCTGAAATTCTGTGGGAATAAACATACATGTGCTGTAAACTTTAAAAATAATACTAGATTAGCTTGTGTAGGATATCAACATGTATGTTTACCCCCTTTTTGGGTGGCACACCTGAAATTCTGTGGGAATAAACATACATGTGCTGTAAACTTTAAAAATAATACTAGATTAGCTTGTGTAGGATATCAACATGTATGTTTACCCCCTTTTTGGGTGGCACACCTGAAATTCTGTGGGAATAAACATACATGTGCCGTAAACTTTAAAAATAATACTAGATTAGCTTGTGTAGGATATCAACATGTATGTTTACCCCCTTTTTGGGTGGCACCTGAAATTCTGTGGGAATAAACATACATGTGCCGTAAACTTTAAAAATAATACTAGATTAGCTTGTGTAGGATATCAACATGTATGTTTACCCCCTTTTTGGGTGGCACACCTGAAATTCTGTGGGATAAACATACATGTGCTGTAAACTTTAAAAATAATACTAGATTAGCTTGTGTAGGATATCAACATGTATGTTTACCCCCTTTTTGGGTGGCACACCTGAAATTCTGTGGGAATAAACATACATGTGCTGTAAACTTTAAAAATAATACTAGATTAGCTTGTGTAGGATATCAACATGTATGTTTACCCCCTTTTTGGGTGGCACACCTGAAATTCTGTGGGAATAAACATACATGTGCTGTAAACTTTAAAAATAATACTAGATTAGCTTGTGTAGGATATCAACATGTATGTTTACCCCCTTTTTGGGTGGCACACCTGAAATTCTGTGGGGATAAACATACATGTGCTGTAAACTTTAAAAATAATACTAGATTAGCTTGTGTAGGATATCAACATGTATGTTTACCCCCTTTTTGGGTGGCACACCTGAAATTCTGTGGGAATAAACATACATGTGCTGTAAACTTTAAAAATAATACTAGATTAGCTTGTGTAGGATATCAACATGTATGTTTACCCCCTTTTTGGGTGGCACACCTGAAATTCTGTGGGAATAAACATACATGTGCTGTAAACTTTAACAATAATACTAGATTAGCTTGTGTAGGATATCAACATGTATGTTTACCCCCTTTTTGGGTGGCACACCTGAAATTCTGTGGGAATAAACATACATGTGCTGTAAACTTTAAAAATAATACTAGATTAGCTTGTGTAGGATATCAACATGTATGTTTACCCCCTTTTTGGGTGGCACACCTGAAATTCTGTGGGAATAAACATACATGTGCTGTAAACTTTAAAAATAATACTAGATTAGCTTGTGTAGGATGTCAACATGTATGTTTACCCCCTTTTTGGGTGGCACACCTGAAATTCTGTGGGAATAAACATACATGTGCTGTAAACTTTAAAAATAATACTAGATTAGCTTGTGTAGGATATCAACATGTATGTTTACCCTCTTTTTGGGAGGCACACCTGAAATTCTGTGGGAATAAACATACATGTGCCGTAAACTTTAAAAATAATACTAGATTAGCTTGTGTAGGATATCAACATGTATGTTTACCCCCTTTTGGGGTGGCACACCTGAAATTATGTGGGAATAAACATACATGTGCCGTAAACTTTAAAAATAATACTAGATTAGCTTGTGTAGGATATCAACATGTATGTTTACCCCCTTTTTGGGTGGCACACCTGAAATTCTGTGGGAATAAACATACATGTGCTGTAAACTTTAAAAATAATACTAGATTAGCTTGTGTAGGATATCAACATGTATGTTTACCCCCTTTTTGGGTGGCACACCTGAAATTCTGTGGGAATAAACATACATGTGCTGTAAACTTTAAAAATAATACTAGATTAGCTTGTGTAGGATATCAACATGTATGTTTACCCCCTTTTTGGGTGGCACACCTGAAATTCTGTGGGAATAAACATACATGTGCTGTAAACTTTAAAAATAATACTAGATTAGCTTGTGTAGGATATCGACATGTATGTTTACCCCCTTTTTGGGTGGCACACCTGAAATTCTGTGGGAATAAACATACATGTGCCGTAAACTTTAAAAATAATACTAGATTAGCTTGTGTAGGATATCAACATGTATGTTTACCCCCTTTTTGGGTGGCACACCTGAAATTCTGTGGGAATAAACATACATGTGCTGTAAACTTTAAAAATAATACTAGATTAGCTTGTGTAGGATATCAACATGTATGTTTACCCCCTTTTTGGGTGGCACACCTGAAATTCTGTGGGAATAAACATACATGTGCTGTAAACTTTAAAAATAATACTAGATTAGCTTGTGTAGGATATCAACATGTATGTTTACCCCCTTTTTGGGTGGCACACCTGAAATTCTGTGGGAATAAACATACATGTGCTGTAAACTTTAAAAATAATACTAGATTAGCTTGTGTAGGATATCAACATGTATGTTTACCCCCTTTTTGGGTGGCACACCTGAAATTCTGTGGGAATAAACATACATGTGCTGTAAACTTTAAAAATAATACTAGATTAGCTTGTGTAGGATATCAACATGTATGTTTACCCTCTTTTTGGGAGGCACACCTGAAATTCTGTGGGAATAAACATACATGTGCCGTAAACTTTAAAAATAATACTAGATTAGCTTGTGTAGGATATCAACAATGATGTATGTTTACCCCCTTTTTGGGTGGCACACCTGAAATTCTGTGGGAATAAACATACATGTGCTGTAAACTTTAAAAATAATACTAGATTAGCTTGTGTAGGATGTCAACATGTATGTTTACCCCCTTTTTGGGTGGCACACCTGAAATTCTGTGGGAATAAACATACATGTGCTGTAAACTTTAAAAATAATACTAGATTAGCTTGTGTAGGATATCAACATGTATGTTTACCCCCTTTTTGGGTGGCACACCTGAAATTCTGTGGGAATAAACATACATGTGCCGTAAACTTTAAAAATAATACTAGATTAGCTTGTGTAGGATATCAACATGTATGTTTACCCCCTTTTTGGGTGGCACACCTGAAATTCTGTGGGAATAAACATACATGTGCTGTAAACTTTAAAAATAATACTAGATTAGCTTGTGTAGGATATCAACATGTATGTTTACCCCCTTTTTGGGTGGCACACCTGAAATTCTGTGGGGATAAACATACATGTGCTGTAAACTTTAAAAATAATACTAGATTAGCTTCTGTAGGATATCAACATGTATGTTTACCCCCTTCTTGGGTGGCACACCTGAAATTCTGTGGGGATAAACATACATGTGCCGTAAACTTTAAAAATAATACTAGATTAGCTTGTGTAGGATATCAACATGTATGTTTACCCCCTTTTTGGGTGGCACCTGAAATTCTGTGGGAATAAACATACATGTGCCGTAAACTTTAAAAATAATACTAGATTAGCTTGTGTAGGATATCAACATGTATGTTTACCCCCTTTTTGGGTGGCACACCTGAAATTCTGTGGGAATAAACATACATGTGCTGTAAACTTTAAAAATAATACTAGATTAGCTTGTGTAGGATATCAACATGTATGTTTACCCCCTTTTTGGGTGGCACACCTGAAATTCTGTGGGAATAAACATACATGTGCTGTAAACTTTAAAAATAATACTAGATTAGCTTGTGTAGGATATCAACATGTATGTTTACCCCCTTTTTGGGTGGCACACCTGAAATTCTGTGGGAATAAACATACATGTGCTGTAAACTTTAAAAATAATACTAGATTAGCTTGTGTAGGATATCAACATGTATGTTTACCCCCTTTTTGGGTGGCACACCTGAAATTCTGTGGGGATAAACATACATGTGCTGTAAACTTTAAAAATAATACTAGATTAGCTTGTGTAGGATATCAACATGTATGTTTACCCCCTTTTTGGGTGGCACACCTGAAATTCTGTGGGAATAAACATACATGTGCTGTAAACTTTAAAAATAATACTAGATTAGCTTGTGTAGGATATCAACATGTATGTTTACCCCCTTTTTGGGTGGCACACCTGAAATTCTGTGGGAATAAACATACATGTGCTGTAAACTTTAACAATAATACTAGATTAGCTTGTGTAGGATATCAACATGTATGTTTACCCCCTTTTTGGGTGGCACACCTGAAATTCTGTGGGAATAAACATACATGTGCTGTAAACTTTAAAAATAATACTAGATTAGCTTGTGTAGGATATCAACATGTATGTTTACCCCCTTTTTGGGTGGCACACCTGAAATTCTGTGGGAATAAACATACATGTGCTGTAAACTTTAAAAATAATACTAGATTAGCTTGTGTAGGATGTCAACATGTATGTTTACCCCCTTTTTGGATGGCACACCTGAAATTCTGTGGGAATAAACATACATGTGCTGTAAACTTTAAAAATAATACTAGATTAGCTTGTGTAGGATATCAACATGTATGTTTACCCTCTTTTTGGGAGGCACACCTGAAATTCTGTGGGAATAAACATACATGTGCCGTAAACTTTAAAAATAATACTAGATTAGCTTGTGTAGGATATCAACATGTATGTTTACCCCCTTTTGGGGTGGCACACCTGAAATTATGTGGGAATAAACATACATGTGCCGTAAACTTTAAAAATAATACTAGATTAGCTTGTGTAGGATATCAACATGTATGTTTACCCCCTTTTTGGGTGGCACACCTGAAATTCTGTGGGAATAAACATACATGTGCTGTAAACTTTAAAAATAATACTAGATTAGCTTGTGTAGGATATCAACATGTATGTTTACCCCCTTTTTGGGTGGCACACCTGAAATTCTGTGGGAATAAACATACATGTGCTGTAAACTTTAAAAATAATACTAGATTAGCTTGTGTAGGATATCAACATGTATGTTTACCCCCTTTTTGGGTGGCACACCTGAAATTCTGTGGGAATAAACATACATGTGCTGTAAACTTTAAAAATAATACTAGATTAGCTTGTGTAGGATATCAACATGTATGTTTACCCCCTTTTTGGGTGGCACACCTGAAATTCTGTGGGAATAAACATATGTGCTGTAAACTTTAAAAATAATACTAGATTAGCTTGTGTAGGATATCAACATGTATGTTTACCCCCTTTTTGGGTGGCACACCTGAAATTCTGTGGGAATAAACATACATGTGCTGTAAACTTTAAAAATAATACTAGATTAGCTTGTGTAGGATATCAACATGTATGTTTACCCTCTTTTTGGGTGGCACACCTGAAATTCTGTGGGAATAAACATACATGTGCCGTAAACTTTAAAAATAATACTAGATTAGCTTGTGTAGGATATCAACATGTATGTTTACCCCCTTTTTGGGTGGCACACCTGAAATTCTGTGGGAATAAACATACATGTGCTGTAAACTTTAAAAATAATACTAGATTAGCTTGTGTAGGATATCAACATGTATGTTTACCCCCTTTTTGGGTGGCACACCTGAAATTCTGTGGGGATAAACATACATGTGCTGTAAACTTTAAAAATAATACTAGATTAGCTTGTGTAGGATATCAACATGTATGTTTACCCCCTTTTTGGGTGGCACACCTGAAATTCTGTGGGAATAAACATACATGTGCCGTAAACTTTAAAAATAATACTAGATTAGCTTGTGTAGGATATCAACATGTATGCATGTTTACCCCCTTTTTGGGTGGCACACCTGAAATTATGTGGGAATAAACATACATGTGCTGTAAACTTTAAAAATAATACTAGATTAGCTTGTGTAGGATATCAACATGTATGTTTACCCCCTTTTTGGGTGGCACACCTGAAATTCTGTGGGAATAAACATACATGTGCTGTAAACTTTAAAAATAATACTAGATTAGCTTGTGTAGGATATCAACATGTATGTTTACCCCCTTTTTGGGTGGCACACCTGAAATTCTGTGGGAATAAACATACATGTGCTGTAAACTTTAAAAATAATACTAGATTAGCTTGTGTAGGATATCAACATGTATGTTTACCCCCTTTTTGGGTGGCACACCTGAAATTCTGTGGGAATAAACATACATGTGCTGTAAACTTTAAAAATAATACTAGATTAGCTTGTGTAGGATATCAACATGTATGTTTACCCCCTTTTTGGGTGGCACACCTGAAATTCTGTGGGAATAAACATACATGTGCTGTAAACTTTAAAAATAATACTAGATTAGCTTGTGTAGGATATCAACATGTATGTTTACCCTCTTTTTGGGAGGCACACCTGAAATTCTGTGGGAATAAACATACATGTGCCGTAAACTTTAAAAATAATACTAGATTAGCTTGTGTAGGATATCAACATGTATGTTTACCCTCTTTTTGGGAGGCACACCTGAAATTCTGTGGGAATAAACATACATGTGCCGTAAACTTTAAAAATAATACTAGATTAGCTTGTGTAGGATATCAACATGTATGTTTACCCCCTTTTTGGGTGGCACACCTGAAATTATGTGGGAATAAACATACATGTGCTGTAAACTTTAAAAATAATACTAGATTAGCTTGTGTAGGATATCAACATGTATGTTTACCCCCTTTTTGGGTGGCACACCTGAAATTCTGTGGGAATAAACATACATGTGCTGTAAACTTTAAAAATAATACTAGATTAGCTTGTGTAGGATATCAACATGTATGTTTACCCCCTTTTTGGGTGGCACACCTGAAATTCTGTGGGAATAAACATACATGTGCTGTAAACTTTAAAAATAATACTAGATTAGCTTGTGTAGGATATCAACATGTATGTTTACCCCCTTTTTGGGTGGCACACCTGAAATTCTGTGGGAATAAACATACATGTGCTGTAAACTTTAAAAATAATACTAGATTAGCTTGTGTAGGATATCAACATGTATGTTTACCCCCTTTTTGGGTGGCACACCTGAAATTCTGTGGGAATAAACATACATGTGCTGTAAACTTTAAAAATAATACTAGATTAGCTTGTGTAGGATATCAACATGTATGTTTACCCCCTTTTTGGGTGGCACACCTGAAATTCTGTGGGAATAAACATACATGTGCTGTAAACTTTAAAAATAATACTAGATTAGCTTGTGTAGGATATCAACATGTATGTTTACCCCCTTTTTGGGTGGCACACCTGAAATTCTGTGGGAATAGACATACATGTGCTGTAAACTTTAAAAATAATACTAGATTAGCTTGTGTAGGATATCAACATGTATGTTTACCCTCTTTTTGGGAGGCACACCTGAAATTCTGTGGGAATAAACATACATGTGCCGTAAACTTTAAAAATAATACTAGATTAGCTTGTGTAGGATATCAACATGTATGTTTACCCCCTTTTTGGGTGGCACACCTGAAATTCTGTGGGAATAAACATACATGTGCCGTAAACTTTAAAAATAATACTAGATTAGCTTGTGTAGGATATCAACATGTATGTTTACCCCCTTTTTGGGTGGCACACCTGAAATTCTGTGGGAATAAACATACATGTGCCGTAAACTTTAAAAATAATACTAGATTAGCTTGTGTAGGATATCAACATGTATGTTTACCCCCTTTTTGGGTGGCACACCTGAAATTCTGTGGGAATAAACATACATGTGCCGTAAACTTTAAAAATAATACTAGATTAGCTTGTGTAGGATATCAACATGTATGTTTACCCCCTTTTTGGGTGGCACACCTGAAATTCTGTGGGAATAAACATACATGTGCTGTAAACTTTAAAAATAATACTAGATTAGCTTGTGTAGGATATCAACATGTATGTTTACCCCCTTTTTGGGTGGCACACCTGAAATTCTGTGGGAATAAACATACATGTGCTGTAAACTTTAAAAATAATACTAGATTAGCTTGTGTAGGATATCAACATGTATGTTTATCCCCTTTTTGGGTGGCACACCTGAAATTCTGTGGGAATAAACATACATGTGCTGTAAACTTTAAAAATAATACTAGATTAGCTTGTGTAGGATATCAACATGTGTAGTATTCTGATTAACCTAATCATGAGCCCGCATGGTACATGGACATCGGACACGCTACGCGCGCATGCTCAGTAGTGTTTAACCTGTAGTCAGCCATCTTGGAAATCTAGTAAAGACCTCGTGCTCGAGGTATGCTGTGCGACAGAATCTGCTTCTAACCACGAAAAGTAACCACCAACTGCGCATGCTCATATGAATGGCAGCGTCCTATATTCGTGCCTGCACGAAGTACATACCTACATGTACCCAAGATGGCGGAGCACTTGATGCAGCTCAGCGAGGAGATAGCCTTCTTTGCAGCCGCTCTTACTCTTAGTGTCGGTCCCTTCCCAGCGGCTGCAAAGGAGGCTAGGAGGTATACTGATATTCCCACTACTTGTACATGTACTTTATGGTTTTTATTGAATAATATTTGTTAGTATTTTTACTAGAACATTTATCGAAGTTTAGATTATCAATTTAATTTCAGCCAGGGTGTTCCAAACCAGGATTCCTCTGAGTCTGACGGCAGATCAGAAAACGTAAGATATTTCTTCATAATAAAGCTGGAGGTTTATAGTCAATTCCAGCAATTCCTATCCTCTCCCCGGGTCAATCCCTGGGTATTAATCTTTTTATCCTTCAAATTCCCCACGGTGGGGACAAGCAAGTTGTTCAAATGCCCCACACTCCACACTAGGGCCAAAGAAGTAAAGAAAATGCCCCATCCTCGGGCACATCCATAATCCCATATGATCCCCATTATTGCTGGAATTGATTGCATTTGACATTTTTGAATCAGAACATTGCAAATGCCCCCTCCCCCCCTCCCCAAATGGGTCATTGGAACGAGTGCAAATCTATTATAAAATTTGCAATTTTGACTCTCATGACCAATTCCCCACCCCCCCCCCCCCCCCCCCCCCAAAAAAAACCTTTATTTTTGCTGTAAAATGTCCCACCATCAGGGCTAGGTTGTTCGGAGCAAGGTTAACTTTAATCCTAGGTTAACGCTAAATCTGTAATATTATTGTAATCTGTACAGTTTAATCCTGTTTTAGCGATTTAACCCCAGGTTTAACCTTGCTTTGAACAACCAGGCCCAGGAAAACAACAACAACTTTTTATTATCTACTCGTACAAAGATGTACATTGGACTAAATATTGCTAATAACAATCAAGTAAAAAATAGTTGTGATAATATCATACTAGCAACTTCAAGGCATTATACTTTGGCTATTGGCTGATTGTGTTAGATTGTATGCAAAACCAGTTATATATGAGCTTTGCTGCAATTCTTGAGATTCTACTTGGGGGATTTATGGTCATAAGAAATCAATTGTTGTCTGTTATATGGTGTGCACTTAGATTCAACGGTTGCTCTAAAGAGCTCATAAATTATTTTCTTATGTCTGCATATGTTGAGCAGTTTGATATAAAGTGCAATTCATCTTCTACTTCCTTAAAACAAGTGAGGCAGATTCTGTCTCCAGGTTTTATATAAGGCCTGGCATATCTGCCTTTTTCACTTGTGGATGCATGCATGTGCAGAACCAGTTATTGGGTTTAGGTGGATGCAAGATAATTTATTCATTGTTTTTTTCTGTGGATCGACGACTCGCGAAATGACGTCTGATTTTCCAAAGATATATTGACAGACTTTTATGGTATGCATCCAAATTTGGTCATGCTGGAAAAGATGTATTGACGATGCCCTTCTAAAACCAGACACTTCAAACCTGGACAGACATGGTAGTGGGTCCCTATCATGCACCTAGTGGTGATGATGTAACGATGGTGACATCGGTCACATGATTTTAAGTACATGCCTATATCTCCCTCTTTTCCAATGCCAGACAGTTCAAACTTGGACAGGCATGGTATTGGGTTCCCACAAATCACTTAGTGGCGACCACATAATGATGACGTCATCGGTCATGTGATTTTAAGTACATGCCCATATCTGCCCACTTTAGAATATCCATTCTAAAGTGTGAGCCCATTTCTCTACAAAGTTTATATAGTCAGCTTTGAGTGCAGTTTTGCTAAGCTCCTCTCTGGCTAATTTCAGGTTCCCACTAGTACTGAAGGTTAATCCAAGAAATAAAATGTATACTTTATTCATTTTCTTGCTGCCATAATTATTAAAATCCATTACCTTAGACTCACCAGGACAGGGGGGAGATGGGCATTAGACATACACAATTAACATATTTTAAGAGTCATTCGGCATTATAGTCATAGAACATAGAACAGTTAGATTTTTTGCTAGCCTGTCACTAGTCAGATATCAAGACTGGTTTCCTCCTCCGAAATATATGTATCTATAATATTTATAGTATAAAATAATAGACTAAGTAGGTAGAATTTTCTGTGTGTATCTGTGTGTGTGTTTTATTTCTCCGACCTAGTAATTTAATTCAGCCATGTAAACTGGCTCCCTGGCATTTTTAGCTTTCTAGTTATTTCAGGGTGCCAGTACCCTTTAAATATTCCAATTTCTTTTTTTTCTAAATACTATATGTAAGTAATAGGGTAAATAAAGTTGTTGTTGTTGTTGTTGTTAAAATCCAGTGTAATGTGAAAGGTAATTTATTTTCACATTTCTAATTGAGCATCCCCAGGGATGCAAATTACAACTACAATACCTTATTACAGTTTTCCAGCCAGAGTGCATCATTGCAGAATTCCCGCACTAAGAAAATAGATGGCCCTTTGAAAAATGGCAAAAGCCAAAATGTTTTTTTATTAAATTGCTCCCACTCACCTACATTGTACTACAAGGAGAACTTTTTTCTTATGTGGAAATGATTCTTTGCAACTCAATATTTTCAAGTAAAAACATTATTTCTCGATATATTGAAGTTACATCTCAGCTTTTTCTTTCCGAGGAAGTCTGGCACTATCCAGGCTCATTTAGCCTGCTTTCAGGCTCGCAGGGTTTTTCGGAAATGTTAGTTTTCGGGTCGGGTTTGGGTTACCTGTGGGCCGAGCGAGGCCTTGAAGGCAGTGAAAGGATCATAAGACTGAAAGCCCTTCTATGTGAAGAGGTCTTGATTACACCAACTGGTATTAAAATGTAACCATATTATTATACTAATAAATTATTGTAGCTCCTTTTAATCTATTTGCCTCAAATAAGAATCTGGGTTAAAGCCTAATATCTATAACTTTAATATTTGCAGGAAATTGACATCATTGATGCAGGATGGATCATGACTTCGACATCACATCAAAGTGAAAAATATCCAAGGAAAAGATAGGTGATTGACATATCCAATTTATAAATCTGGTGAAAATGTTCTGCATGGTTCATTTATGCAAGCCATGTATTGTGCTGCTACAGTGTATGACAGAGTCATCGATTGAATGACTGTATAGATAATTAAAATGGAAATGTTGCTGCAGGTTCTTCTTCCTAAATCGAAAAGTCAAACATTATTTGTCACTTCACTCGGTTTTCCTTGTTCATTTCGGGGAATTTATCACTTAACCCCTGACATATTCCCCTCCTTCTTTCCTAGTACTACTTACTAGTATTACTCCTAGTTCTACTTACTCTATATATATACAGAGAAGTAATTTAGAACAATAGTCATGAAAAAATGGCATGTGTACGGAGTGGAACTTAATCCTTCAGTCACTTGGTTACTAGTCCTGTGTCCTGGCAAACAATGCTTCCTAATCATTTATGTAAAGAGATAATTATTAACTGCTTATTAACTGAGTGCAAGGTCTGTATGGAAAAATATCAGACCAAGGTATTTTCTGTACAGACCGTAACGTTAGACGTGATCTCTACAGAAAAGACCGAGGTCTGATATTACTCTGCACAGACCGAGCAAGCAAGGTTAATAAGTGGTTTATTATATGACTCATTTACTTGTATTATTGATGATGTTGGTCACTTCCGGTTACCAGTATTTCCATTTTCGGAATTAAGAGCGCGCATGCGCACATGCACCTTTTTCATTTTAGTTATGCGAAATGAAAGAGAAGAATGAAACAAAAGATTGTCGACTTTGATGGCTGTTATTTTGTTATTTCTCAAGTCAAGAATTAATACAGCTTCACTGAGGCTGTGTAGACACAGCCTCAGTCCACCTCTTCCATTCGAAGCGTATTGTGCTTCATTCTCCCACAGAGCCTCGGGGGTTGTCTTTTCGTTTGCGTGGTATTCTGTAGTTGCTCCAGACTAATTCACTGACTTCACCAACTCTTTGTCCTGACTTTCGTGTTGCTCTTTATTTTTACTATATTGGCAAAAGTTTTGTCGCTTTACTTGCAATCAGGGTAATAAAACTCACTCCGACAATGTTCGTCATCACTTATTCGTTCATGCCGAGAACTTATCTTTTGTTTTAGGTAGCTCAGAACTCTGTTTTTGTATCTTTTAACAGTCGGTTTTATTTGCCATGCTTTATTTTTGTGGATTAATGCTAGCTGTAGCTCATTTGATTTTTGTGCCGTCGAAAAGATG
Organism: Actinernus sp. WN-2022; assembly: GCA_030867875.1. Taxonomy (NCBI): domain Eukaryota; kingdom Metazoa; phylum Cnidaria; class Anthozoa; order Actiniaria; family Actinernidae; genus Actinernus; species Actinernus sp. WN-2022. The sequence continues at coordinate 62,258,892 of JAOWCC010001634.1, forward strand.
TGATTTTGATGAGAAAAAGTAGGGGTTCTAAATTTGACCTGCGAGGAATGCCACAGAGAGTATTAGTGGTAGTACAGTGAACACCATTCATATCAACAAATAAGTCTTAAACCATTCATGAGCACCTCTCCCTATCCACTTTCCAATACAAACGTACTATGATCTAAAGAGCACTACATTGGTACCTCTAAAATTGTAGCATTATTATTTCTTACTTTTTAATCTCAGAACTCCCAAATGCAAAGTGGTCGGCCATTGAAGAATCGTTTGGAATGTCAAAGTTTGACATATGGGTTCGATTCCCATAAGGTTCATAAAGGCCTGCTGACTTTCCTTTGGGAGAAAAGCTGTGCTTAATTCCCACAAGGCAATCCATGAAGATGAATGTCTTACTGTTCGATATCAAACAAAATAGGAAATAACCACCAAAAATGCTTCCCTTTTAATCACGGGACATAGCAATGAATGATGAGCGTGTTGCTATACTCGATATTAAGAGAAACAGAAAGTAACCACCAAAAACTGTTCCCTTTTAACCACGGACCATAGCACTGTAATACCACAAGGCAATCTATGAATGATGAACGTGTTACTATACTCGATATCAACGAAAACAGAAAGTAACCACCAAAAACTGTTCCCTTTTAACCACGGGTCAAAGCACTGTAATACCACAAGGCAATCTATGAATGATGAGCGTGTTGCTATACTCGATATTAAGAGAAACAGAAAGTAACCACCAAAAACTGTTCCCTTTTAACCACGGGCCATAGCACTGTAATACCACAAGGCAATCTATGAATGATGAGCGTGTTACTATACTCGATATTAAGAGAAACAGAAAGTAACCACCAAAAACTGTTCCCTTTTAACCAGGGGCCATAGCACTGTAATACCACAAGGCAATCTATGAATAATGAGCGTGTTGCTATACTCGATATTAAGGAAAACAGAAAGTAACCACCAAAAACTGCTCCCATTTAACCACGGGTCATAGCACTGTAATACCACAAGGCAATCTATGAATGATGAGCGTGTTGCTATACTCGATATTAAGGAAAACAGAAAGTAACCACCAAAAACTGTTCCCTTTTAACCAGGAGCCATAGCACTGTAATACCACAAGGCAATCTATGAATGATGAACGTGTTACTATACTCGATATTAACGAAAACAGAAAGTAACCACCAAAAACTGTTCCCTTTTAACCACGGGCCATAGCACTGTAATACCACAAGGAAATCTATGAATGATGAGCGTGTTGCAATACTCGATATTAAGGAAAACAGAAAGTAACCACCAAAACTGTTCCCTTTTAACCACGGGCCATAGCACTGTAATACCACAAGGCAATCTATGAATGATGAACGTGTTACTATACTCGATATTAACGAAAACAGAAAGTAACCACCAAAAACTGTTCCCTTTTAACCACGGGTCATAGCACTGTAATACCACAAGGAAATCTATGAATGATGAGCGTGTTACTATACTCGATATTAAGAGAAACAGAAAGTAACCACCAAAAACTGTTGTCTTTTAACCACGGGTCATAGCACTGTAATACCACAAGGGAGCTATGAATGATGAGCGTGTTACTATACTCGATATTAGGGAAAACAGAAAGTAACCACCAAAACCTGTTCCCTTTTAACCACGGGCCATTGCACTGTAATACCACAAGGCATCTATGAATGATGAGCGTGTTACTATACTCGATATTAGGGAAAACAGAAAGTAACCACCAAAACCTGTTCCCTTTTAACCACGGGCCATTGCACTGTAATACCACAAGGCAATCTATGAATGATGAGCGGGTTGCTATACTCGATATTAAGGAAAACAGAAAGTAACCACCAAAAACTGTTCCCTTTTAACCACGGGTCATAGCACTGTAATACCACAAGGCATCTATGAATGATGAGCGTGTTACTATACTCGTTATTAGAGAAAACAGAAAGTAACCACCAAAAACTGTTCCCTTTTAACCACGGGCCATAGCACTGTAATACCACAAGGAAATCTATGAATGATGAGCGTGTTGCAATACTCGATATTAAGGAAAACAGAAAGTAACCACCAAAAACTGTTCCCTTTTAACCACGGGCCATAGCACTGTAATACCACAAGGCAATCTATGAATGATGAACGTGTTACTATACTCGATATTAACGAAAACAGAAAGTAACCACCAAAAACTGTTCCCTTTTAACCAGGGGCCATTGATAGCACTGTAATACCACAAGGCATCTATGAATGATGAGCGTGTTACTATACTCGTTATTAGGGAAAACAGAAAGTAACCACCAAAAACTGTTCCCTTTTAACCACGGGCCATAGCACTGTAATACCACAAGGAAATCTATGAATGATGAGCGTGTTGCAATACTCGATATTAAGGAAAACAGAAAGTAACCACCAAAAACTGTTCCCTTTTAACCACGGGCCATAGCACTGTAATACCACAAGGCAATCTATGAATGATGAACGTGTTGCAATACTCGATATTAAGGAAAACAGAAAGTAACCACCAAAAACTGTTCCCTTTTAACCACGGGTCATAGCACTGCAATACCACAAGGAAATCTATGAATGATGAGCGTGTTGCAATACTCGATATTAAGGAAAACAGAAAGTAACCACCAAAAACTGTTCCCTTTTAACCACGGGCCATAGCACTGTAATACCACAAGGCAATCTATGAATGATGAACGTGTTACTATACTCGATATTAACGAAAACAGAAAGTAACCACCAAAAACTGTTCCCTTTTAACCAGGGGCCATTGATAGCACTGTAATACCACAAGGCATCTATGAATGATGAGCGTGTTACTATACTCGTTATTAGGGAAAACAGAAAGTAACCACCAAAAACTGTTCCCTTTTAACCACGGGCCATAGCACTGTAATACCACAAGGAAATCTATGAATGATGAGCGTGTTGCAATACTCGATATTAAGGAAAACAGAAAGTAACCACCAAAAACTGTTCCCTTTTAACCACGGGCCATTGCACTGTAATACCACAAGGCAATCTATGAATGATGAGCGTGTTGCTATACTTGATATTAAGGAAAACAGAAAGTAACCACCAAAAACTGTTCCCTTTTAATCAAGGGTTATAGCACTGTAATACCAAAAGGCAATCTATGAATGATGAGCGTGTTGCTATACTCGATATTAAGAGAAACAGAAAGTAACCACAAAGAGTAAGAAGGCTTTCATTTGACATCATTTTTCGATTCGATTGACTAAACTCTAAATTTCACAGTTTTTAACTTGATGACGTCACAAATAATGATGGGCGTGGTCGAGAGACACGTTAGGCATATTTTTCAACTCGTCTCACTGAGATCTTTCATGAGACATTAAAGTCGTCCTTTTCTGATGAACATTTCCAAAAAGTGAATTTTGCATCAAAACAGGTGTAAGTGCTGTTCTTTACTAACAATGTAATATATGGGATTAGGGTTAGGGTTAAGAATTTACAAAAAAGTCATCACAGCTAGACAAAACAGGTATCAGAAGAATGTCCACGATGAGACGTGATCAAAAATCACCATGGTTGGTCAATTAACCACGTCCATCACGTGTTATGACGTCAATATGACGTCCTGTATGATGCAAGCGCAATGGAAGACAAGAAGGAAGCCTCCTATAAAGAGTTCAATTCTGGCATTGCTTACCTCAAGGGCAAAAACTTCCCTTACTTCCTGTATGGAACTGTGTCATGGGAGCGGGAGCGCAAGTGCCATCTGGGAGAGATCCTTTCAAGCTTTCTGAAAGAAAATCAAATCCACAGATGCCTAGACTGTATTTCAGGAGATCAACAAGAGTGTGGTCATGGTTGTTGCAGGAAAAGGCACTTGAGTTTGCTCTAAGAAGTGGCACCTCTCCCTTGAACATTCGTTGCCAACAAAAGCATCAGTAGCAAAGTGTGCTGCAATCAAACGTCAAGGTACAGGCCTTCATGTTCCTCCTTCTAGTCAAAGGACACCAACAAAGAGGAGACATACTGGAGACATACATGCCTTTAAGTTAAAAAGGTTGAAATCCACATCCACTGCGTTTGATTGCCCTCGCCCGTCAAGTTCTGGCTCAGACAAATGCAATAACACTTCCGAATCCGTAACCAAATGTTCGCAGCTACCCCACTCGGACAAAGGCCGAAAACGACCACCACCTTCAATCTTAGATCCTTTATCGCCTCCCCACGCGCGGTCTGGGACCTTTTTATCCATGGCAACAACAGGTTCTTCAAAGAAACCTGGTAATTACAGTAAAGCTCAAGATTTACCAATGTCAGAACTTAAGGAAAGGGTTCTAACTGAAATCGCAAGGTTGTCATCAGAAAATAACAAATTCACTAATCACCTTAAAAAGGTAGTTGATCTAATTAACAGCACAGTGGAAGGTGACGACGAAAACGAACATTTAAAGAGCAATTTACTATGCATCTTGAACGTAATTGGTAAACATTCAAGTAAATCAACTTTGTCGTCTGAGGTACGAACGTGCTACGCACTAATATCCAAAGTTGGTTACGTTATGCAACGCCAAGGCTTTTCCTCACAGTTTATGATGGTCAGCCATTTTCTGCAGAAGAGCTCGACGATGCTGCTGACAACCTATGGCTGAAACAACTGATAGAAGTCGTAGGCAATATTGCTTATCCACTAGAAGCTCTTCGTTCTTTGAATGGCGACTACAGTATAATGGTGCTGGAACAGGTTGCACGCACAAAGGAATATTCTTTCAAGCGTGTTGATCATCATCTCACCCCATCTCTTGAGGCCTGACATGGAAGATGCTGAAACAATTCACTGTTATCATTATATTTGCGATGACCTCTTCAAGGGTACCTGCACACAAATCAAAGCGCCTTCTCATTAGGACTGAACAGTATCATTACGTTTCTCTTCTCTTTGTACAAAATGGGGCTGTACTATTTGACAGCAAAAACCAAAGTCCGCACTACCTTAACATCAATGATTGCATTGAACTCCTTTTGAGTTCTTCTATAAAAATAGCGGCGAGCAATCAATTTATTGCTAGACACTAACAAATCACGATATTTTGCGATAACTGAGTCCAATAATTGTTTTATCATTCACAGCATAAGCTAAGCTATATTTTAATGTTTTATCTGTTCAATCAACTCACAATGTTAGGGATAATTTTCTACTGTTTTAATTATTACTCTTACACAGCATTTTTATAGCATTTCGCCTTGTTTTAGCTTTTTAGTACCCTAGTTCTTCTGTACAAATGACTCTCGCTCATAATGACTATAGCTTACTATAAAATATATTATAAATAATGTATGTATATTAGAATTTTAACAATAGAATAATTTAATACCATAGTAGTTTTTTAACGTAGTTAGATAATTAGTTAGTTAGATAATTGAACTTTTTACACACGACCCCACAAGCGTCAAGGCTGAAATACTATCGTGTTTAAATAAAAAAATTTGGTTGATTGATTGAGCATTCAGAGCAAAATTAATTTTATTCAGATAGGCATGACTGCATTATGATTAGAATGAAAGAGGAATAATTCCCCAGAGTAGCAGTAGATTCCTTGTGGTATTACAGTGCTATGGCCCGTGGTTAAAAGGGAACAGTTTTTGGTGGTTACTTTCTGTTTCTCTTAATATCGAGTATAGCAACACGCTCATCATTCATAGATTGCCTTGTGGTATTACAGTGCTATGGCCCGTGGTTAAAAGGGAACAGTTTTTGGTGATTACTTTCTGGTTCTCTTAATATCGAGTATAGTAACACGCTCATCATTCATAGATTGCCTTGTGGTATTACAGTGCTATGGCCCGTGGTTAAAAGGGAACAGTTTTTGGTGGTTACTTTCTGTTTTCCTTAATATCGAGTATAGCAACACGCTCGGCATCATTCATAGATTGCCTTGTGGTATTACAGTGCTATGGCCCGTGGTTAAAAGGGAACAGTTTTTGGTGGTTACTTTCTGTTTCTCTTAATATCAAGTATAGCAACACGCTCATCATTCATAGATTGCCTTGTGCATGGTATTACAGTGCTATGACCCGTGGTTAAAAGGGAACAGTTTTTGGTGGTTACTTTCTGTTTTCCTTAATATCGAGTATAGCAACACGCTCGGCATCATTCATAGATTGCCTTGTGGTATTACAGTGCTATGGCCCGTGGTTAAAAGGGAACAGTTTTTGGTGGTTACTTTCTGTTTCTCTTAATATCAAGTATAGCAACACGCTCATCATTCATAGATTGCCTTGTGCATGGTATTACAGTGCTATGACCCGTGGTTAAAAGGGAACAGTTTTTGGTATGGCAACATGCTCATCATGGTATCCGGTCGTTTCGCCCACGAGTCGTTTCGCCCACTGTCAGTTCGCCCACGTCTCGAGTCGTTTCGCCCACGTCTCGAGTCGTTTCGCCCACGTTTGAATTGAAGTTGATTGAACATGAAATGGACATGGTAGTATTTTCTTCACAGATCGCGACAGTTCGTAATGGTTTGGTATTTCGACTTGTTACATGTACTCGATTTATATATAGTAAATGGAATAAAGACTAAAACAACTTCATATGAATATTGTGATTGATTCGATGCGAATCCCTCGATGTACTGCAACTAGTTCAAGTTCAACGTTATGACGCTGAAGCCGTGACTACAACTTCTAGACTAAAAAATACCCCGTAACTTATATGATTTGAAAGCTTTTAATGCATACTTTCACTTTTAAAACATTATAGCGATGCGTTTTGAAGAGAGCATCTAAAATCAGAGAATAATTTACTTCAACTCGGAATGGCGTCTCGGCCGGTTGTTATGAATATGACGCCGAAGCCGAACTACGTGATAAATTTTCACTTTACAACTTATCCGAGTTCTAGACTACAAAATACCCCGTAAGTTATATGATTTGAAAGCTTTTAATGCATACTTTCACTTTTAAAACATTATAGCGATGCGTTTTGAAGAGAGCATCTAAAATCAGAGAATAATTTACTTCAACTCGGAATGGCGTCTCGGTTGTTATGACGCCGAAGCCGAACTACGTGATAAATTTTCACTTTACAACTTATCCGAGTTCTAGACTACAAAATGCCCCGTAACTTATATCATTGGAAAGCTTTTAATGCATACTTTCACTTTTAAAACATAGCGATGCAGAGAATAATTTACTAGAGAATAATAGTTATGACGCCGAAGCCGAACTACGTGATTAATTCTACTTCAACCGCCGAGCAACGGGACGCTGCCACCTTTCCTTCTACACACTCATCCAGCTGCTGCACAGAGAGGTGAAGTTGGCAGCCATTAACATCAGGCTCGTTTCAGATAGAAAGTTAAAGCGTATCCAGCGTAAGAAGTACCGGCAGCTGCAGGCCAAACTCTTCCAGCACTGGGAGAAATACAACCGAGAGAGAACAGCAACACAGCTTCTCAAGGCTTGTTCACGTCTGAACGGCCCAGCTCGCGCCGAGTAGAGTTTTATATGGCTAAAGTGAACAAGTTGCACCGTAAATTTGTTGTCGGTAAGTGGTCGGCCGACAGCTTACCAACAGCTTACCGACAGCTTACCGACAGCTTACCGACAGCTTACCAACAGCTTACCGACAGCTTACCAACAGCTTACCGACAGCTTACCAACAGCTTACCAACAGCTTTCCACAGGTTTCCACAGGGAATTTTCGTCTCAAAGTAAAATCCAGCTGATAGTACAAATAGGGAATTTTCGTCTCAAACTCAAAGTGTGCGTATGTGCGTACATACTCGCTACGCTCTTGATATCACGTAGCTTTCCAATGTTAGAACGAAATTTGTCAATAGCATATTCTTACTACGTTGTAGATAGTTGGATATCGATGAAAACAGTGTACTCAAGCATGTTAAGGCATGGTTTTTGAGCAGTTCTGATAAAACATTCAAAATTCGCTATCTCTGTCATTTATGTATGAAATACCCTATAACTTTGGAATAATACGGTAACCGTAGGTCTTAACATTTAAGGATCGGTATTTTGGTGTTTTGAAGGTCACGTGACCTTAAGGATGATAAAACAAAGAAATCAAAATGGGGTGGCGGAAGTTATTGTTTTGTTTCAGATTTTCGGTTCGAAATGTTAAGTTTGTTATGGGAAATGAGACTGTGTCCGGAATGGTTGACTTTTTATCAGTGACGAGGATATAAATGGCGAAAAATGGTTCCAAGAATAGGTCACGTGACCTTTTTCTATATTTTCGCCTTAACAGTGTATCAGGGGCAACAATTCCGAACTGATCTTTAAAGTCAACCACAAGTGTAATCAGATAAACACAAAATCGTTACTTAAAATATACAATCGATCACCCCGTTTTTAGTTTAATTTTCAACTTTTTGTGATCACGTGGTTGGTCACGTGATAGACATTTTACCAAAATTTGATATTAGGACGACTAAGAACGCTGAGATTAGTTATAATCACCATTGTTCTAGGATTTGAGCAAATTCAAGTGACTATATTTAACAAAATAGCTGTAGCCTCGTTTTCATGTTCAAACCATGCCTTAACATGCTTGAGTACTCAATAATCTGTCTTTTCTTCTTTGCAGCATATTCGATTCAACTCCGTAAATTAGTGAACCCGCGCCATCTTGGATTCCCACGTGATATCACGTGTTCTTTAACTGCGGCAAACTGCGGCAAATCTATTATTTTAGAATCCTGACTTTTTGACGCCTCTGGCACGCAGGGTATTTACCAAAACCATCTTACTGTACGTTTGTAAAACTGTTTGTCATGAATTCGAATTCGCGTTGGCATTCGTAGGAACATTAAGAGCGAAATTTGTCGTAATATGTTTGCATGACTTTAGCACAATACTGTAGTTATCTGTTAATTTGCCGTGAGATCGCACTGTATCGAAGGGGTTTATCGTTGTCACAACGTTGGAAACTTTGGAAACTATTAAGCGTATTTTGGTTGAAAATATTCTTGAGCCAGTATGAGATAACGATTCATGCGCTTTCAGACTGATTGTCTGGTTTTTGACACAACAGGAGAGGCCCAACAGTGAGTGCCGCGGATATTTTAATTTGTTATCTGTTATCGAAGCGGTTTATCGTTGCCAGAACGTTGGAAACTTAAGAAGGTATAAAGCATATTTTGGTTCAAATGAGTCAACCACAGCTTACCAACAGCTTACCGACAGCTTACCGACAGCTTACCAACTGCTTACCGACAGCTTACCGACAGCTTACCAACAGCTTACCGACAGCTTACCAACAGCTTACCGACAGCTTACCAACCACTTACCGACACAATTTTACCGACCACTTACCAACCACTTACCGACAGCTTACCGACCACTTACCAACCACTTACCGACCACTTACCAACCACTTACCAACCACTTACCGACCACTTACCGACCACTTACCAACCACTTACCGACCACTTACCGACCACTTACCGACCACTTACCAACCACTTACCAACCACTTACCGACCACTTACCGACAACGTATTTACGGTGCAACTTGTTCACTTTAGCCGTTTTATATGACCGTTTTATATAATTCGACTAGTGTATTAGGCAAAATTCAAAAGTGGAAGTTTTAAATGCGAAGAACCTAATCGAATGTACCACCTAATCAGTTCTTGTTGTATTTTGGTTAAAGTTCGACTTTTGAAGTGGGCCTAAATAAGTTTGTAAATAGTTAGCTAGTCGTATAGATATATATCTTGTTAGCTTGTAAACAATACTTAATAAATATTACAGATCTACAAAATGTGTTGTCTTTGGTAAAAACGTCTTAATAAGTTAATAAATCGGCAAAATGTTGACTTCAAGTATGATCAACTAAAAATTGATCGCCGCGAAAAACATGCCCACACAAAATTTCCCTCTTCAAAAGGCATCGCTAAAATGTTGATCTGTGAAGAAAAATTATATCAATCGATGTTCAATCAACTTCAATTCAAACGTAGGTTAAACGACTCGAGCCGTGGGCGAAACGACTCGAGACGTGGGCGAACTGACAGTGGGCGAAACGACTCGTGGGCGAAACGACCGCAATTCCTCATCATTCAAAGATTTCCTTGTGGTATTACAGTGCTATGGCCCGTGGTTAAAAGGGAACAGTTTTTGGTGGTTACTTTCTGTTTTCCTTAATATGGAATATAGTAACACGCTCATCATTCATAGATTGCCTTGTGATATTACAGTGCTATGGCCCGTGGTTAAAAGGGAACAGTTTTTGGTGGTTACTTTCTGTTTCTCTTAATATCGAGTATAGCAACACGCTCATCATTCATAGGTTGCCTTGTGGTATTACAGTGCTATGGCCCGTGGTTAAAAGGGAACAGTTTTTGGTGGTTACTTTCTGTTTCTCTTAATATGGAGTATAGCAACACGCTCATCATTCATAGATTGCCTTGTGGTATTACAGTGCTATGGCCCGTGGTTAAAAGGGAACAGTTTTTGGTGTTTACTTTCTGTTTCTCTTAATATCGAGTATAGCAACACGCTCATCATTCATAGATTGCCTTGTGGTATTACAGTGCTATGGCCCGTGGTTATAAAAAAGGAACAGTTTTTGGTGGTTACTTTCTGTTTCTCTTAATATCGAGTATAGCAACATGCTCATCATTCATAGATTGCCTTGTGGTATTAAGCGCAGCTTTTCTCCCAAAGGAAAGTCAGCAGGCCTTTATGAACCTTATGGGAATCGAACCCATATGTCAAACTTTGACATTCCAAACGATTCTTCAATGGCCGACCACTTTGCATTTAAAATGAAAAAGGTGCATGTGGGCATGCGCGCTCCTAATTCCGGAAATGGCAACACTGGTAACCGGAAGTGACCAACAATATAAATAATACAAGTAAATGAGTCATATAATAAACCACTTATTGCTTGCTCGATCTGTACAGAGAAATATCAGACCTTGGTCTTTTCTGTAGAGACCTCCCTAACGGCTTTGTCTGTACAGAAAATACCTCAGTCTGATATTTCTTCATACAGACCTTGCGCTCAGTTAATAAGCAGTTGATAATGATCTCTTTTCATAAATGATTAGGAAACATTGTTTGCTTGCTTTATTGTTGCATTACATTACTGCTTATCATTTCCCCCCTGTTGTTTCAACCAACAAAGCTTATTAGGATTAAGCTAGGACACAGGACTAGTAACCAATTGACTGAAGGATCAAGTTTCACACATATGCCATTTTTTTATGTTCTAAATTAATTCTCCGTATATATAGAGTAAGTAGAACTAGGAGTAATACTAGTAAGTAGTACTAGGAAAGTAAAAGGGGAATATGTTGTGAGATTCCCTCTGCCTTTGGAATTGGGCAGGAGTTAAGTGATATATTCCCCCGAAATGAACAAGGAAAACCGAGTGAACCTATTAAGTGTTCTTATATGGTATTTTATTTCATCTGGACCTAGTGAAGAAATGACAAACAAGTAAATTTCGAGTTCACAAGTTACCGACCACTTACCGATACAGTTTTACCGACCACTTACCAACCACTTACTGACCACTTTTTTTCGGTGCAGATTGTTCACTTTAGCCCAAATAATGTTTGACTGTTCGATTTAGAAAGAAGAACCTGCAGCAACATTTCCATTTTAATTATCTATACAGTCATTCAATCGATGACTCCGTCATACACTGTAGCATCACAATACATGGCTTGCATAAATGAACCATGCAGAACATTTTCACCAGATTTATAAATTGGATATGTCAATCACCTATCTTTTCCTTGGATATATTTCACTTTGATGTCATATCAAAGTCATGATCATCCTGCATCAATGATGTCAATTTCCTGCAAATATGAAGTTATCAATATTAGACTTTAACCCAGATTCTTATTTGAGGCAAATAAATTAAAAGGAGCTACAATAATTTATTAGTATAATAATGTAGTTACATTTACCAGTTGGTGTAACCAAGACCTCTTCACAGAGAAGGGCTTTCAGTCTTATGATCCTTTCACTGCCTTCAATGTTTTAATGAAATACTCTGATTTTTACTTACATGTAATAATATAAGGAGGTGCTGATAAACTCTATAGTGCATTTAGTAAAAAGAAAGAAAAAATAATTCAGCTAAAAACAACCAATGTCTACCTACACTGTAAATCTGTTTACTAAATACTCCACTGACAACACCCTGAAGGTAACATGCAGAAGGAAATAAACAAACAAACATACAAACCATAAAACAAGCAACAGCAACTTCCACCGTGGTTCTTCTTCCTCACTCTCTTCAACTTGATTCAGTACAGTACTTGGGTTTGTCCAACAGGCAGCAGACTGAGAAAAGAAGCTTTTAAAAGATGCCATATTTATTTACCCATGAGCATGCATGGGCAAGCATGCAGTTCTCAAAATGACGCTGGATAGTGCCAGACTTCCTCGGAAAGAAAAAGCCGAGATGTAACTTCAATATATCGAGAAATAGTGTTTTTACTTGAAAATATTGGGCTGTTAAGAATCATTTTCACATAAGAAAAATGTTCTCCTTGTAGTACAATGTAGGAGAGTGGGAGCAATTTAATAAAAAAAACATATTGGCTTTTGCCATTTTTCAAAGGGCCATCTATTTTTTTAGTGCGGGAATTCTGCAATGATTTACTCTGGCTGGAAAACTGTAATAAGGTATTTGTAGTTGTAATTTGCATCCCTGGGGATGCTCAATTAGAAATGTGAAAATAAATTACCTTTGACATTACACTGGATTTTAAGATATCAGACTAGTGATAGGCTAGCAAAACATCTACCTGTTCTAAGTTCTATGACTATAATGCTGAATGACTCTTAAAATATGTTAATTGTCTATGTCTATCAATTCCAAACCAGCCCATCTCCAGCCCATCTACATTGTAAGTGCACACCATATAACAGATAACAATTTATTTCTTATGACCATAAATCCCCCAAGTAGAATCTCAAGAATTGCAGCAAAGCTCATATATGACTGGTTTTGCATACAATCTAACACAATCAGCCAATAGCCAAAGTATAATGCCTTGAAGTTGCTAGTATGATATTATCACAACTATTTTTTACTTGATTGTTATTAGCAATATTTAGTCCAATGTACATCTTTGTACGAGGAGCTTATAAAAAGCTGTTGTTGTTGTTGTTTTCCTGGGCCTGGTTGTTCAAAGCAAGGTTAAACACGGGGTTAAATCGCTAACCTGGGGTTAAACTATACAGATTACAATAATATTACAGATTTAGCATTAACCTAGGGTTAAAGTTAACCTTGCTTCGAACAACCCAGCCCTGGTGGTGGGGCAGTTTACAGCAAAAATAGAGTTGGGGGGGGGGGGGGGGGGGGGGAGGGGTTGGGGATCGGGAATTGGTCATGAGTCAAAATAATTATTGCAAATTTTATAATAGATTTGCACTAGTTCCAATGCCCCATTGGGGGGGGGGGGGGGGGGGGGTTAGGGTTAGGGGGGGGGGGGGAGGGGAATTTGCAATGCTCTGATTCAAAAATGTCAAATGCCCTACAAATATAAATGCAGGGGGGCAAGTTTGTTATTGATAGAGCACTTGGAGACAGGTTTGGAATTGATAGAGCCATTACTGCATACATGTACACATGCAATCAATTCCAGCAATAATTGGGATCATATGGGATTATGGATGTGCCCGAGGATGGGTCATTTTCTTTACTTCTTTGGCTCTAGTGTGGAGTGTGGGGCATTTGAACAACTTGCTTGTCGCCACCGTGTGGAATTTGAAGGATAAAAAGATTAATACCCAGGCCAGGATTGGCCCGGGGAGAGGATGGGAATTGCTGGAATTGACTATAAACCTCCAGCTTTATTATGAAGAAATATCTTACGTTTTCTGATCTGCCGTCAGACTCAGAGGAATCCTGGTTTGGATAAGGAATCCTGGTTTGGATAATTTATCAATTTCATTTCAGCCAGGCTGTTCCAAACCAGGATTCCTCTGAGTCTGACGCAGTGACGGCAGATCAGAAAACGTATCTAAAGACTAAACTTCGATAAATGTTCTAGTAAAAATACTAACAAATATTATTAAAAAATAAAAATAAAGTACATGTACAAGTAGTGGGAATATCAGTATACCTCCTAGCCTCCTTTGCAGCCGCTGGGAAGGGACCGACACTAAGAGTAAGAGCGGCTGCAAAGAAGGCTATCTCCTCGTTGAGCTGCATCAAGTGCTCCGCCATCTTGGGTACATGTAGGTATGTACTTCGTGCAGGCACGAATATAGGACGCTGCCATTCATATGAGCATGCGCAGTTGGTGGTTACTTTTCGTGGTTAGAAGCAGATTCTGTCGCACAGCATACCTCCGTGCTCGGCTCAGTTGTCTTTGTAGTCATTGCAAAACAGCACATGGTGTCAGAAGTTTGGAAATACTCTAAACAAGTATGGAAAACTTAAAACCCCCGCAAGAAATGGATTTTTCTTCGACAGAAAATATAAATTTACCGGAAAAATGGAGGAAATGGAAACACACAGTGGAGCTATTCCTGTCGCTAAGCATGCCTAAAACGAATGAGACTTTCAGGAGAAGTGCAAAGCCCTTCTCTACATTATTGGACAGCAAGGTAGGGACATTTATGATACTATGACCTTCGAAGAGGGAGAAGCAGGCAAATTAGATGTGTTATTTAAGAAGTTTGAGGAGTATTGTAACCCGGCCTGATTAATCGATATTTCCGATAATCGATGCTAATCGATATTGATCAATACTAATCGATATTAATCAATCGATTAATATTGGAAATCGATGATTAATCGATGACCAAGGCCGTTGTGACCTTTTATCGATTAGTAATCGATCATCGATTATCATCGATCATTAATATCGATTAATATCGATTAACATTGATTAGCATCGATTGACATCGATTTTAAAGGAGAATCATTGCAGGTAATAATAGAGCACAATTTGAAAATAATATTGAATGTCAGGTTTAAATGAACGGGAAATAAAAAAATTATACCAGTTTAATGAACATCACGATCAAATAAATAAAGCATGGTGAGTTTTATTAGATTTTATTTAACGTTAACATTCTAAATCTAACATTCTATATCTTTGTACATGTACCTTATTCGTACTAATTTTCGCGAGTCTTTGATTTCGCGATTTGTAAAAAAACCGATATCAATCGATGTAATTAGTGGCCCAACTTCGTGTGACTATCGATTAATCATCGATTAACCGATACTAATCGATATTAATCTGCTAATTTCATCGATTAATATCGATTTATCGATTAGTTTTCGATCATCGATCGTCATCGATTAATCAGGCCGGGTGTAAGCCAAAACAAAACATTACGGTCGAGCGCTATAAGTTCAACACACGCTATCAGGGCACAGAAACAATCGATCAGTATGTCTTATCGCCAAAAACTGTAGTTACGGAGATTTGGAGGATGATTTAATCCGCGATAGGATTGTGTGTGGAGTCAAAACAGAGCAGGTAAAGGGTCGACTGCTTCGTGAAGAGGTCTTACCTTAGATAAAGCTCTTCGAATATGTAGAGCAGATGAAGAATCAAAAAAGCAAGTAAAGTTCTTGAGTGATGAACTTACTGTCCATGGCATGAGAAGAGGAAACTCTTCTCAAATCAAATCTAAATCTCATCCACAAACAACTCAAAGAAAAGAATGGAAAAGGGAGAAAAGTGATCTCAAAGAATGTGGAAATTGTGGTAGGAAACATCCCAAACGCCAGTGCCCAGCATATGGTAAGGAGTGCCTGAAATGTGGTAAGCAAAATCACTTTGCCAGGTACTGTAGATCAAACAAGAATGTTCATGTGTTAAATAATGAGACACCCCAATACCCGGATGAACCAGTGTTTATTGGTGCTGTAAACAAGAAATCCCCTGAGACTGAGATCAAATCAGATGAATGTTTCACTACTTTAGATGTGCAGGGTAGACAAATTAAGTTCAAAATTGACACAGGTGCACAAGCAAGCATTCTGCCGGTATCTATTTTCAAGATTATTCCTGGGGCACAGTCTAAGAAACCTACTGCTACTCTAACAAGCTACACAGGAGACATACTGCCTGTTGTAGGACAATGTAAATTGTTGTGCAATGATTCTGTACAAGAGTTCTTCATTGTAGAGACTGATCAGTCACCAGTACTAGGGTTTAAAGCTTCACAGGAGCTCAGTTTGATTAAGGTAGTAATGAATGTGAACAGCAACAACAGCAAAGTGGATATTGATCAACAATTTCCAAAGGTTTTCCAAGGCCTCGGATGCCTAGAAAAACCATATCACATTGAGATTGACATAACAGTGAAGCCAGTTGTAAGCCCACCAAGGAACCAACCAGCAGCATTAAGAGACAGGCTCAAAAGTACTCTTGATGAGATGGAGAAGAAAGGTGTAGTTAGGAAAGTGGAAGAGCCTACAGAATGGGTGAACTCCCTTGTAGTGGTCGAGAAGCCGAAAACTGGAAAACTCAGAGTGTGTTTAGATCCCCGGCCACTAAACAAAGCAATTCAAAGGGAACACTTTCAGCTACCAACTATAGAAGACATAACAACTCGTCTGTCGGGAGCTAAGCTGTTCTCTAAACTAGATGCCAATCATGGATACTGGCAAATACCGCTAGACGAGCAGAGTCAACTTCTAACCACTTTCCATTCACCATTTGGAAGATACTGTTATATGAGAATGCCATTCGGCATCAAGTCTGCACAGGAAGTGTTTCAAAAAAGGATGACCCAACACTTTGGTGATTTGGACGGCGTCGAGACAGACATAGATGACATTCTTGTCTGGGGTAAATCTAAAGATGAACACGATCAACGACTACAGAGTGTTCTCCAAAGGTGTGAAAAGATCCACCTAACACTAAACAAAGAAAAGTGTGAGTTTGGAGTGACAGAAGTAACCTACATTGGTCACAAGTTAACTGCAGCAGGTGTGCAGCCGGATGAAGAAAAGATTAGAGCCATCAAAGAGATGCCTGCACCTGTTGACAAGAAAGGTGTGGAACGCTTGCTTGGTACTGTGAACTACCTCGCCAAGTTCATACCCAACATGTCTACTGTGACGGCCCCGATCAGAGAGATTCTGAGGAAGGAGAATGAGTTCTGTTGGACTCATGTTCAGGAGTCAGCATTTCAGAAGGTCAAAGAGATTCTATCAGAGACTCCTGTTCTTGCTTTCTATGATGTCAACAAACCAGTCCTGGTCACATGTGATGCATCAAAGTCAGGACTAGGAGCACTACTCATGCAAGATGACAAGCCAGTAGCATATGCATCTCGAGCACTTACAGGAGCAGAAACTAGATATGCTCAAATCGAAAAAGAGCTTCTGGCAGTAGTTTTTGCACTTGAGAGATTCAATCAGTATATTTATGGCAAGCAGGTTGAAGTTGAATCTGACCATAAGCCTCTTGAGGCAATAGTAAAGAAACCGCTAGTGTCTGCACCGCCAAGACTACAGCGTATGCTCCTTCGGCTTCAGAGATATGACTATACTCTGAAGTACAAGCCCGGAAAGGAGATGATTCTCGCTGATACACTATCCAGAGCTTATGTGTCTGACGATGGCAGAAGTGACAGCATGGATGATGAGCTGTCATGCTATGTCCACTCAGTACTGGCCAACATCCCAGCCACTGACAGCAGACTTGAGGAAATTAGAACTGCTGTTGAGCAGGATGAGTCAATGCAAACTCTGAAGTCAACAATCCTGGAAGGATGGCCAGACAAAAGGTCCAAGACACCACAGCAAATCCAAGAGTTTTGGAACTTTAGAGACGAACTGTCTGAAGCTAATGGTATCATTTTGAAAGGTGAGAGAATCGTGATACCACTAACACTACGGCCAGAAATGCTGAGCAGAATACATAGTGGCCACATGGGCATTGAGAGATGCAAGCAGCGTGCAAGAGATGTCATGTTTTGGCCAGGCATGGGAGAAGAAATAAGTAAGATGGTATCCACCTGTGCCACATGCCTCGAGCATCGCAACTCAAATGCAAAGGAACCAATGGTGGTAACACCCCTACCCACCAAGCCATGGGATATGGTAGCAACTGATCTCTTTCAGTGGAACAATGCTGATTATCTGTTGATAGTTGACTACTACTCTAGATACGTAGAAGTAGCCAAGCTAGAAGATACCACAAGTAAGACTGTGATTGCACACACAAAGTCTGTGTTTGCAAGACATGGCATTCCCAGCACTGTGAGAGGAGACAATGGCCCTCAATTTGCAAGTCAGGAGTACAAACAGTTCTCCAAGGAATGGGGTTTTACACACGTAACAACAAGCCCCTACCACTCTCAAGCCAATGGCCTAGCAGAGAAATCAGTCCAAACCATAAAGAATCTGCTCAACAAGGCCAAAGTAGACAATAAGGATCCCTATCTCAGTCTACTAGAACATAGGAACACACCTATAGATGGAATAGGATCTCCAGCACAGATAGCCATGAGTCGCAGGTTGAGGTCAACAGTTCCAACCACTTCTGATCAGCTAAGACCTAGAACCATAGATCCAAAGCTGATAGAAGACAAGCTCAAACACAAACAAGAACAACAAAAGGCCTACTATGATGTTGGATCCAAGCACTTGCCAACCATGAATCCAGGTGAAACTGTGCGCATGCAAATCAAAGACCGGTGGCTTCCTGCTGTAGTCACTGGAAAGGCAGATACACCGAGATCATACTTTGTGAAAGCCCCCAGCGGCAGAGTACTAAGAAGGAATAGGCGACATCTACTGAAGACCTGTGAAAGGAAGACAGAAGAAAGCCTGGCAGAGGCTCATGGACCAGCTAATCCACCTCGGGACCCTCCAGCACCCACAGAAGAAATCAAGCTTGTAGAACCCGTGAAACCAGCTGCATCTACCGAGAAGAATCAAGGATCCGGAAATGACATCAAGAGGACCTCAAGTGGAAGGGCAGTCTGGAAACCACAGAAACTGTCAGATTATGTTTAAGTATGAACTGTTAAAGTTTTGTTTATGCATTCTTAGCTCACATGTATATGCATTGACCTCGTTAAGGTTCAATTCCCAAAGACATTAGCCATCCCTAGCTGAACTTTAGAAAAGGGGAGTTGTAGTATTCTGATTAACCTAATCATGAGCCCGCATGGTACATGGACATCGGACATGCTACGCGCGCATGCTCAGTAGTGTTTAACCTGTAGTCAGCCATCTTGGAAATCTAGTAAAGACCTCGTGCTCGGCTCAGTTGTCTTTGTAGTCATTGCAAAACAGCACAACATGTATGTTTACCCCCTTTTTGGGTGGCACACCTGAAATTCTGTGGGAATAAACATATGTGCTGTAAACTTTAAAAATAATACTAGATTAGCTTGTGTAGGATATCAACATGTATGTTTACCCCCTTTTTGGGTGGCACACCTGAAATTCTGTGGGAATAAACATACATGTGCTGTAAACTTTAAAAATAATACTAGATTAGCTTGTGTAGGATATCAACATGTATGTTTACCCCCTTTTTGGGTGGCACACCTGAAATTCTGTGGGAATAAACATACATGTGCTGTAAACTTTAAAAATAATACTAGATTAGCTTGTGTAGGATATCAACATGTATGTTTACCCCCTTTTTGGGTGGCACACCTGAAATTCTGTGGGAATAACCATACATGTGCTGTAAACTTTAAACATAATACTAGATTAGCTTGTGTAGGATATCAACATGTATGTTTACCCCCTTTTTGGGTGGCACACCTGAAATTCTGTGGGGATAAACATACATGTGCTGTAAACTTTAAAAATAATACTAGATTAGGGCAGTTCCATACGAGAGAGGGGATTATGGTAAATTTGAAAATGGAAGTTATAAGGGCAACTTAAAGGTTTCATGAAGTCTGGATACCCCAGGGTTATAAAATATAGCATTATTAGCTGCATTGTTTCATTGGCTTCACCAGGGGGCTCCCAAAGTACATATAATATTTAAAAAATCATCAAATTACACCAAATTGGATAAATATTAATTATTTGGGTGGTTATAAAAAAAATTTTTTTGCCAATGTTAAATAAAACTTAAAAAATGTTCTGGACTTATAATGTTATCAAAGAGGGTTTACTAAAGCTTGTTACAGCTGTTTGACTGCTGGACATCCTAAAATGTTCATATTTTTCACCACCCTTGTTAGGCTATTTTGCACATGTAACGTCCGTGACAAATGATGTAACGTCCGTGACACTGGTTTTTCTCCCCTCGGCCAAAAGTAAAGAAGGTGATGATATTTTGGCACTGAAGAAATAACTATCCTCTACCTGCATACTTCAAATAATAAAACTAGCCTGGTGTACCATCTCATCTCACAGCAAGTTAACTTTGAAGATTTCTGCTTGGAATATTGGTTGTTTTCCATGTAACGTCCGTGACAGTGCTTTTTCTTGCATTTTAATAATATATAAAATGCCCAAATTCTTACTCATGTTATTTTAAGTATTACTGTATTCTGGTAAAGAGTTATGATATTGAAAATTTGGCAAACTGTCTTTTGGCATTTATCTAGAGAAATAAAAAGGTTCAAAATCTTGTCTGAGATGTAACGTCCGTGACGTGGAACTGCCCATTAGCTTGTGTAGGATATCAACATCTTTGTTTACCCCCTTTTTGGGTGGCACACCTGAAATTCTGTGGGAATAAACATACATGTGCTGTAAACTTTAAAAATAATACTAGATTAGCTTGTGTAGGATATCAACATGTATGTTTACCCCCTTTTTGGGTGGCACACCTGAAATTCTGTGGGAATAAACATACATGTGCTGTAAACTTTAAAAATAATACTAGATTAGCTTGTGTAGGATATCAACATGTATGTTTACCCCCTTTTTGGGTGGCACACCTGAAATTATGTGGGAATAAACATACATGTGCTGTAAACTTTAAAAATAATACTAGATTAGCTTGTGTAGGATATCAACATGTATGTTTACCCCCTTTTTGGGTTGCACACCTGAAATTCTGTGGGAATAAACATACATGTGCTGTAAACTTTAAAAATAATACTAGATTAGCTTGTGTAGGATATCAACATGTATGTTTACCCCCTTTTTGGGTGGCACACCTGAAATTCTGTGGGAATAAACATACATGTGCTGTAAACTTTAAAAATAATACTAGATTAGCTTGTGTAGGATATCAACATGTATGTTTACCCCCTTTTTGGGTGGCACACCTGAAATTCTGTGGGGATAAACATACATGTGCTGTAAACTTTAAAAATAATACTAGATTAGCTTGTGTAGGATATCAACATGTATGTTTACCCCCTTTTTGGTTGGCACACCTGAAATTCTGTGGGAATAAACATACATGTGCTGTAAACTTTAAAAATAATACTAGATTAGCTTGTGTAGGATATCAACATGTATGTTTACCCCCTTTTTGGGTGGCACACCAGAAATTCTGTGGGAATAAACATACATGTGCTGTAAACTTTAAAAATAATACTAGATTAGCTTGTGTAGGATGTCAACGTGTATGTTTACCCCCTTTTTGGGTGGCACACCTGAAATTCTGTGGGAATAAACATACATGTGCTGTAAACTTTAAAAATAATACTAGATTAGCTTGTGTAGGATATCAACATGTATGTTTACCCCCTTTTTGGGTGGCACACCTGAAATTCTGTGGGAATAAACATACATGTGCTGTAAACTTTAAAAATAATACTAGATTAGCTTGTGTAGGATATCAACATGTATGTTTACCCCCTTTTTGGGTGGCACACCTGAAATTCTGTCGGAATAAACATACATGTGCTGTAAACTTTAAAAATAATACTAGATTAGCTTGTGTAGGATATCAACATGTATGTTTACCCCCTTTTTGGGTGGCACACCTGAAATTCTGTGGGAATAAACATACATGTGCTGTAAACTTTAAAAATAATACTAGATTAGCTTGTGTAGGATATCAACATGTATGTTTACCCCCTTTTTGGGTGGCACACCTGAAATTCTGTGGGAATAAACATACATGTGCTGTAAACTTTAAAAATAATACTAGATTAGCTTGTGTAGGATGTCAACATGTATGTTTACCCCCTTTTTGGGTGGCACACCTGAAATTCTGTGGGAATAAACATACATGTGCTGTAAACTTTAAAAATAATACTAGATTAGCTTGTGTAGGATATCAACATGTATGTTTACCCCCTTTTTGGGTGGCACACCTGAAATTCTGTGGGAATAAACATACATGTGCTGTAAACTTTAAAAATAATACTAGATTAGCTTGTGTAGGATATCAACATGTATGTTTACCCCCTTTTTGGGTGACACACCTGAAATTCTGTGGGAATAAACATACATGTGCTGTAAACTTTAAAAATAATACTAGATTAGCTTGTGTAGGATATCAACATGTATATTTACCCCCTTTTTGGGTGGCACACCTGAAATTCTGTGGGAATAAACATACATGTGCTGTAAACTTTAAAAATAATACTAGATTAGCTTGTGTAGGATATCAACATGTATGTTTACCCCCTTTTTGGGTGGCACACCTGAAATTCTGTGGGGATAAACATACATGTGCTGTAAACTTTAAAAATAATACTAGATTAGCTTGTGTAGGATATCAACATGTATGTTTACCCCCTTTTTGGGTGGCACACCTGAAATTCTGTGGGAATAAACATACATGTGCTGTAAACTTTAAAAATAATACTAGATTAGCTTGTGTAGGATATCAACATGTATGTTTACCCCCTTTTTGGGTGGCACACCTGAAATTCTGTGGGAATAAACATACATGTGCTGTAAACTTTAAAAATAATACTAGATTAGCTTGTGTAGGATGTCAACGTGTATGTTTACCCCCTTTTTGGGTGGCACACCTGAAATTCTGTGGGAATAAACATATATGTGCTGTAAACTTTAAAAATAATACTAGATTAGCTTGTGTAGGATGTCAACGTGTATGTTTACCCCCTTTTTTGGGTGGCACACCTGAAATTCTGTGGGAATAAACATACATGTGCTGTAAACTTTAAAAATAATAATAGATTAGCTTGTGTAGGATATCAACGTGTATGTTTACCCCCTTTTTTGGGTGGCACGCCTGAAATTCTGTGGGAATAAACATACATGTGCTGTAAACTTTAAAAATAATACTAGATTAGCTTGTGTAGGATGTCAACGTGTATGTTTACCCCCTTTTTTGGGTGGCACACCTGAAATTCTGTGGGAATAAACATACATGTGCTGTAAACTTTAAAAATAATAATAGATTAGCTTGTGTAGGATATCAACGTGTATGTTTACCCCCTTTTTTGGGTGACACACCTGAAATTCTGTGGGAATAAACATACATGTGCTGTAAACTTTAAAAATAATACTAGATTAGCTTGTGTAGGATGTCAACGTGTATGTTTACCCCCTTTTTTGGGTGGCACACCTGAAATTCTGTGGGAATAAACATACATGTGCTGTAAACTTTAAAAATAATAATAGATTAGCTTGTGTAGGATATCAACGTGTATGTTTATCCCCTTTTTTGGGTGACACACCTGAAATTCTGTGGGAATAAACATACATGTGCTGTAAACTTTAAAAATAATACTAGATTAGCTTGTGTAGGATATCAACATGTATATTTACCCCCTTTTTGGGTGGCACACCTGAAATTCTGTGGGAATAAACATACATGTGCTGTAAAC
Source organism: Actinernus sp. WN-2022 (assembly GCA_030867875.1). Taxonomy (NCBI): domain Eukaryota; kingdom Metazoa; phylum Cnidaria; class Anthozoa; order Actiniaria; family Actinernidae; genus Actinernus; species Actinernus sp. WN-2022. The sequence goes on from JAOWCC010001634.1 coordinate 62,282,583, forward strand.
TTTAAAAATAATACTAGATTAGCTTGTGTAGGATATCAACATGTATGTTTACCCCCTTTTTGGGTGGCACACCTGAAATTCTGTGGGGATAAACATACATGTGCTGTAAACTTTAAAAATAATACTAGATTAGCTTGTGTAGGATATCAACATGTATGTTTACCCCCTTTTTGGGTGGCACACCTGAAATTCTGTGGGAATAAACATACATGTGCTGTAAACTTTAAAAATAATACTAGATTAGCTTGTGTAGGATATCAACATGTATGTTTACCCCCTTTTTGGGTGGCACACCTGAAATTCTGTGGGAATAAACATACATGTGCTGTAAACTTTAAAAATAATACTAGATTAGCTTGTGTAGGATGTCAACGTGTATGTTTACCCCCTTTTTGGGTGGCACACCTGAAATTCTGTGGGAATAAACATACATGTGCTGTAAACTTTAAAAATAATACTAGATTAGCTTGTGTAGGATGTCAACGTGTATGTTTACCCCCTTTTTTGGGTGGCACACCTGAAATTCTGTGGGAATAAACATACATGTGCTGTAAACTTTAAAAATAATAATAGATTAGCTTGTGTAGGATATCAACGTGTATGTTTACCCCCTTTTTTGGGTGGCACGCCTGAAATTCTGTGGGAATAAACATACATGTGCTGTAAACTTTAAAAATAATACTAGATTAGCTTGTGTAGGATATCAACATGTATGTTTACCCCCTTTTTTGGGCGGCACACCTGAAATTCTGTGGCAACCCTTACCAAAATCAAGGTGTACTAAGTACTGTGTAAAACACGAACAGCAGTGTTTTATCAAGTTTAAAAATTCGAGGGCGAAGCCCGAGAATTTTTAGACTTGATAAAACACGTGCTGTGAGTGTTTTAAACGGCTTCAAAAACGCTTTAAGAATGCAATGAAAGAAAGACGCACATCTCAAGGGAATAGTTACTTAATGAACCATTGAACCTTTGTATTCACAACGCAATGCAAAATATTCGAGTAATCACCGCCTGCAATTACGCGGAACATCTCAAGGGAATGACATGAAGAAATTACCATACCGTGTTGTTTGAAGCGGCGTTTCGCAATGCACTTGAAGGATTTGGTGTCGTGGCTTACCTCGATAAAGTTCAAGACTTGGAAAGCGATGTGACTGACATGATGGCAGACTCTAAATTTTTGACTCCGGCACAAAATATGTAAGTTTAATGCACGTTTTTATTATTTTACGGCTTTGAGTTTGGTTTCATAATTGGAACTAAACAGTGGCTCGGTAAACAAGTAATGGTAGTTGGATAACTTCATTTTAAAAATATTATCTGTGTTCTCGGTAGTCTGCTGATAATTTAGTGCAAAATTTATTATCTAGGTACCTTATGTTCCGTGTACTTTTTGCTATTTTTGGGTCTTTATCAGTGAATTCTTAATTAGGATGAAACTTTATATAAAATTTCATGTTCATTAGTATTCTTTATATAAAACGTTCATCCTAATTAGCAATTCAATGAGAAAGCTGAAACATCAATAGAAATTCCATTGTCTCAATCATTAACCCCGTTAACCCCTGGGACAAAATTCAAATCCCTCCGCGGGCCTTTTAGAATGATGAGATTTTATCAGGTATAAAGGAGCATGCACGTGACTGATTTGCTTCATCTGATTGGACAAAATGCTCATTAATTATTCATGAGTTTTTGAAGTATACTTTAAGTATACTAAAAGTATATTATTTTTGTACTTTGTTAATCTGCAGTACACTAAAAGTATACTGCAAATATACTGCAAGACAACCCTTCCAACTTGCAGTACAATTAAAGTATACTAGAATTATACTACGTACTGCAAGACGACCCTTCCAACTTGCAGTACAAATGAAGTATACTAGAATTATACTGCGTGTACTGCAACTGTACTGCATACTTTTAGCAAGATAACTCTCCAACTTGCATACAAATAATTAAGTATACTGGATTTATACTGCTTGTTGCTGTAGTACAAAAACTGTATACCGCATTTAATAATTATGTGCAATGTACATTTCTTCATAATAATGATATTTCAATCATTACCTACACGAATAGTCGGTTACATATATATCAGATTGACCATGTGCAACCGTCAGGTTTCTTGTTGTAATGTTGTCAACTGGGCTTAGGATTTAGTTCTGAAAGTCTGTTGTAGTTCCTGGTTGAATTTACATAATAAACATTTTGAAAAATTAATCAAACACTACTGCAACCACCCCTGAAAATAATAAATAATTAATTTAAAATACCAGACACATAATCAGGTAAGCGGTGAAAGTATAAACACTATAAGCTTTAGCATAGTCCAGCTGTTCGATAATTAAATCCGCGAATTTCCCCACTCAAAACTGTAGTTACCTACATAAATTTGTTTAATTAATCACCGCTAGATTTTCCCGTAGATGGTGTACGCTGGTCAACCAAAATTATCCTGAATCCACGCTATCCACTGCCACACGGTTTCAGTTAGCATGTAATGGAGGCACCTTGGACCGATTTATTTGGAGTAGTCTTCAATGAGAGATTTAAATGAGCCTATAGCCTTTTGACGACAGATTTGACAGTAAAAATAGTTGGCCAACAATATGTTTCAGATGTTTTCAATTAGTCAGGTCTCTTAGGGTCTTGATCGTTACAGAGCTGACAAAAGCACCAAACTTGGCATAGTTGTAGCTTATGGTAGTACTATCAATGTTAGAGGGGGAGCCCAACGTAAATATTCCTTTAAGGGGAATTACGGAGGATTTACTTTTTCAAATTTCACGAATTGGGTTCCCTGTGGTACTTATTTTAAATATATTTATTAAATATGTAATAACGTTTTAAATAAATTTTGAAAAAGCTATCCTACATTAGAATGCATTATCTGTCATGACTGTCGGTTACAACCCCGAATCTTAACAAAAAAGCTACTTTTCGGCATCTCTTTGAAATACTGGTGCCCAGTCCCACTCGGCCATTGGCTAAATCCAATATGGCGGCTCTCAGGAGTACCTACAAAATCTGTAAGTATTTCGCTATTAAAAGGCCATAATCTTGCTAATTTTATATTGCAATATATATAAAAGTTTGGTTTAACAGTTTTTCTTTCAATTTTAAGTTTTTTTTTAAAGTAATTAGCTAAAATTAATCGAAAATATAACCGTTTCAAATTTCAGAATCGGAAATGGAAATATCTTGGACTCGATGCATCATATGCCAAACAACCACAACAGAAGATTTAAGATGTCCTCTTAGAGCATGTGGCCCATGATATGACCCCGTATCAGTCTATGCCTCTTTTCTTCAGAATGTTCTCGAGTTTAGCTCACTAGGTGCCCTGCCAGTCAATGTTCCCTTCGCTCTTGATATAGACACTGATGTTTTAATTAAACACGAGGCGTCTTGGCACAAGTCTTGCTATTTGAAATTCAATTTGTCGAAGCTACAAAAAGCCAAAGAAAGAGTATCTAGGAAAAGGGAGAAGGAAGAAGGCCAACCAGAAGAGGAGGAGAACGCCCGGGCATTAAAGAATCGACGACAATCACTAACACACAATAATGTGGACTGCATCTTGTGCGGTAAGGGGGGGAAGCTACATGAAGTCACCACTTTTTCGACTGACCAGAATATCCGTCGCATGATTACTGAAATTAACGATGCTACGCTAATGCCAAAGATCTCAGGAGTTGATCTCATAGCTGCTGAGGCCAAATATCACCTTAAATGTTTGACTGATCTAAGAAATCGGTATAGGAGTCAACTCACTAAAAAACGACAAGAATCTTGTGAAGAAGAGGATGAGAGGATTATGGAATCTCAAACATTCGTTGAGTTGGTTGAGTATATTGAGAACTGTGTTGAGGACAACAAGCTTCTTTTTATGCTAATTGAATTGCATTCACTTTATATAAGTCGCCTTGAAGCTTCGGGCGTTTATAAGACTGTAAATAAGACTCGACTGAAGAATTCATTGTTAGATCAGTTTCCTGATGCACAAGAGCAAAATGATGGAAAAAATCTTGTCATAATTTTCACGAAAGCATTACAGGGCATGGTTAAAGATGCAATCAAGAAAAGGGACTTCTCTGAGGACGCCACGATACTGGCAAGGCTTCCGCAATTGTAAGAAGGGACATAATTAAGAAGAAAGGCTTCAACTTTTCTGGAAGTTTTACTACAGATTGTCAAGAAACGTCCACCCCAGCAAGTCTGAAGTCGCTCATTTCTATGATCCTGAGTGGTTTGGACATTGAGAACACTGAAGCTCAAGATTCCCAGCCATGTTTAACTGTGTGCCAGACGATAATTTTCAATGCAAAGGAACGAAGGGGAAGGTCAACAAATGGCCAGACACGACATACCAAGTCCCGCGAACCACCACTCCCATTATACATCGGATTTAACATACACGCAACAACAAGAAGCAAGGCGCTAATAATGAAGCTTTATCAGCTGGGGCTGTCAGTCTCATACCAAAGGATCATGGAGCTAGAGGAATCCCTTGCCAGCTCCATAAGCGAGCGATTTGTTGCTGATGGGTGTGTAGTACCTACTAGTTTGAGAAAGGGACTGTTCACGATAGGAGCGCTGGATAACCTTGATCATAATCCGAGCTCGACAACCGCTGCATCATCATTTCATGGCACTGGCATCAGCCTCTTTCAGCTCCCAACGGCTGGAAATCATGGGGAACCCAGAGATCCGATCCGCATACCATCACAAGGTTCAGGACACTCACTACCAGAAGAGTACGCCGTTGTCCACCCCGTCGAGCTAAGCACCAACAGTTCTGTAATACCAGCAAGAATCACGAAAGAAACAGGGAGGTCTTTGAACATCGAGGAAGGGGAAGAAAAACGATGGATGGAGGAGACCCTTGTTAAATTGGACAAAGAACACGTTGTGGCTGGTGACAAGTTGACGTGGGCAGCCTTTCACTCGGCAAAGCAAGTCGAAAAAGACCCGCCAGCATTAACTGCACTGTCACCCCTTTTTTACGAGAAGGCAGCAACCCCAGCCATGATAAAGCATGGGATGGATGTAGTACGACAGGCGACAACCTTTCTGAACCCGGGCCAGGTCCCAATCATCACTTTAGACCAGCCTCTATTTGCCTTGGTGAAGATGGTACAGTGGAAGTGGCCGACGTCACACGGAGAGCAGGCATTCGTTGCGATGATGGGTGGTCTCCACGTTGAGATGGCAATGGAGTGTAGTTGGCGATTTGCTAGATGGATCAGGATGGACCACCGCCTTGACAGAAGCTGACGTGGCGTCGTCTGGTGTGGCAGATTCATTCCTAAAGGCATCACATCTAACAAGAACAAGGTACGTTTGGATTGCTGTTGGTATAACTAGTTGTTTTCTCAGCCAGTGAGAGTTGCTTTTATTGTAATGAAACCGTAACTGTATACTTTTAAATTTCAGGCATGCTCACCAGGTTACATCTCTTGCCCTGCATATGCTAAGGAAAGAGGCATTTTCGACGTGCGCTGATGACACTACAATGGCTACATGGGAGGACCAGAGAAAAACAAGGAGCCCGACGTTTCTCTTCTGGGATCTTATCTTGAAGTACGAGACCCTGGTTCTACTTGTTGTACGTGCACATCGCCAGCGTAATTTCACCCTGTACGTGGAGGCCCTTGAAGAGCTGATACCATTATTCTTTGCACTGGATCACGTTAACTACGCCAGGTGGGCACCCATCCATCTTCGAGACATGAAGTCCTTGCCTGAATCAATCTCCAAGGTATTCCAAGAGGAAGGACGATGGGTATTGTCGAAGACGGGCAATCGGTTCTCCGCGATCCCCTTTGACCAGGCGCACGAGCAGGAGAACAAGGTTGTAAAGAGTGCAAGAGGAGCCGTTGGCCTTACGGAGAACCCTGTTGCCTTTAGGTAAACTCATAATTTGTTTAAATGCATGTTACAACTGAATTCGATGCATCGCGAACTTTCATTTCCAAAATCCTGGTTTCGTTTTAGATCTTGAAAAGATGGCATAGTAAATCAATCCAATCCATTCGAGCGACTCCTGTATTGACAGAAATCCATTTGCCTGCACTAGGGGACAGGGCAAGTAATTGATAACAGGACAAGTAATTGATTGTCCTGGACGGTTTAATCGACTACGCGCTATTATGAACACAAAAATGGTCGCGATGCATTGAATTCAGCTTGCAAGGCAGATGGTTGTTCTGGAAAATTTGAATGCGTTAGTTACAAAATATTGATTAATAGGGATAAAAGCAATAACTTAGTTTCGGCTGAGCAATTATTATTTTACATTTTATATTTTCAGACGATGGATGCTTTCGGGCCCCGAGACAACAAGGCTTCTGCACCAGTTCGAAGGTCAATATCTAGAAGATAGCGACGAGCATAGTGGACGTCTCAACCACGAAATGGGCCTCAGAGCACAAAGGACGTTCAAGCAGCAGGTGAATAATCTAGTAGATGTCATGAGAAAGATGGGAAACCCTTTCCTGGACGACTTCCCTGAGTTGGTTACACTGGATAGCCGTGATTGTGCATATGATGACGTAGCTAAGGCCGTGATGAACCTCGACACCCTTGGTCAGACCCAGTATAGGGAATATGTCAAGGCAGTTATAGAGGACCGGACGACCTCCATTCACAACACCATTAAGAGGAACAAGATCCCCCTTTACAAGAAACAACCCCTGCGAGACAAATCTAAACAGACGAAGAGAATAGCTGCACTCCAAAATAATGTTGCACTATTTGCACAGCTGTACATCGCCATGCAGAGCAGTAATGCTGACCTCGAGGAGTTCTTCAGCCATGAAGTTCAACCATTCCCTCCCTCCTTATCAGAATTCGGTAATCTTCGTCTACCAAGCGCTAAATCGGACCTCCTCGAGTGCATTATTCCATCGACTCAGCCAGAGCATCCCACGCAATTTGACTGCAGCGTTCTAGACGGAGCTGTCGTGGTCCACTACCTTCCCGTAACTGGTTCGAGCACCTTTGATGATTACGCCCATAACGTCTTCATTCCCCACCTCAGCAGCCAGAGAAGTAGAAGAGTGGACGTTGTCTGGGACACATACATACCTAATAGTCTCAAGGAGTCCACCAGGGTGAAGAGAGGCAAAGGCGTTCGACGGAAAGTAGCTGGGGGTACTAAACTACCATCCAACTGGGTGTCATTCCTGCGGGATCCGTTAAACAAAAAAAGAGTTGTTTCACTTCCTATCGTTGAAGGTTGCTGGACATAACTGGCCAGAGAGGAAGACAATCTACGTTACATCAGGTAAACATGCAACACATATGTCGGCTATGATACTCAAACAAAGTATGTTGTAGGCGTCATACAACAACGGTAATTAACTAACAAATCTTTCGGCCAAGCGACACTCCTCAGTGTTCTACTAAGACATAATGACAAGTGGTAACAATAATGCTAATGTGTATAACCTATGTTGGAATCCCACATAAAAAATGTTAACTACCGAAATAATTTTTCTCCAGGTACTTCTGTGATTTCCATTGTCTCTGCGACCGCTATGACAGATTGTACTCACGAGGAGGCGGATAAGAGGGTTGTCGTCCATATCCGTCACGCCATCCAAGTTGAAGAGGCGAAAACTGTCCTCGTCCGAACCGTGGATATCGATGTCCTAGTCATCTTGGTGGGAAAGCTTCATGACCTGAGAGAAGTCCAGCCGGAACTTGATCTGTGGCTTGCCTTTGGTATGGGTCGAAGCTTTCGCTTCATCAGCGTCAACTCTATTTGTGCTGTTCTTGGTAAACCACGATCTACTTCCCTGCCTGTATTCCACGCATTAACTGGCTGTGATACCACCTCCTGCTTCTTCGGGAAAGGAAATAAGTCAGCCTGGCAGGCATGGGAGATCTTTCCAGAGGTCACGCCCACATTCGAAATGCTTGCCAAGACGCCATTTATGCAGCTTACGACAGACTCGCCCCTCTTCAAACAGATCGAGAGATACACGGTAATCCTGTACGATAAGCTCAGCCCCTTATCTGACATCAACCTGACCCGGATGGAGCTATTCTGCAAGAACAGTAGAGCAATGGACAAGCTCCCGCCTACACAGGTAAATATTACTTCTTTCTTTATCGCAATTTTTCTACGTTTCACCTAGCAGGGGCGGATATGAGGGGAAGGGCTCAGGGGGCCAGGCCACCTGGCCCTTTCACTGGCAATACTCACAATGACAAGTTTGAACTAACCCGCTGCACCTTCTTTCTATGAAACTAGGATCAACCTCTTCCTAATTAATCCTTAATAACATCGACACTGTTGTTATTTGCAGGATGCCCTTTTGCAGCATGTCCGTCGCACCGTTCTCCAGGCCGGGATCTGGACAGTCAGCGATCAGCCACAGCCACCTGTGCCATCACCAGGGCAGTTCTCGTGGTTTGAAGACGATGGCAAATGGGTTCCGAAATGGATCACCATACCCGAAGTATCCAAGGCTTGTAGTGAGCTTATAAAGTGTTCTTGCAAAGGCGCGTGTACAAGATGCAAGTGTGCCAAGGCTTCCTTGGGATGTACCCCCCTTTGCAGATGCCAATGCCTATCCTAAAAGTAACTGCATCAAGCTTAGATGATAATCTGAAGAGTTTCAGCGATCGAGCATTGTTTCCGTTATGTAGCCCTAACTGAATTCTAATAATATAGCTATCTCTTGGCGTTTCTATTAGCGCTATTTGAAAGTACATTTGTTTCGCGAACATATATATCAAACAGCAGTAATTTAGGTTCAAAATGCGAGTTTGAGAAAGGGAACGTGTAATACGAATCAGCTATGGCGGTAATGTTGAAATTTGATCATTCTTACCGAGAAGGGACTGGGAACTAGTACATATCTAAAAGCCTTATGTAATATATAAATGATGGCTTATAATGAAATATGCGAAGAAATGAGTAAGCATAATAGTTTATGTCAATAAATGTCACTACTGCATTTCTTGTTAGCTGTTTTACTTGAAAACTGCAAACCACCACAGGTAGCCCAATTCGTAATTAAGGTAAATTTTAAACGCCCCGTTAATCCTTATATGGTAACGATTGCGTTGGGCTCCCCCTCTAATATTAATCAGTAGGTCCTAAGGAACATCTCTGCAAAATTTGGCGCTTTTGTCACTTCTGTAACGATCCGACCCATATTTTGCCATAAGAGACCTGACTAAATCAAGCTCCGTATAGTCCGCCATCTTGCCTGTTGCTCGTGAGGATTTCCCAGCATGCCTCATCTATTGCCTCGTTTCTATGCTAATGTTTTCGCGCGCTTTTCAATCCTTCCCTTTGAAAGAATATTAATGGCGGAGAGTTCTACAGTGTGTGTCTGAGTTTATCTATAAAAAGCAGAAAAACGAAGCATTCTGTAAACCAGGAAAAGGTAAGAAATACACCCCTGCTGCTGATTCGTTTCTTGGTGTATGTTATGTGTTAAAATATTGCCTAAATGTTGGTACTTTTCAGAGTTTTACTGCTGACTTGTCGGACTTGTCACATTGACATTGTCAACATCCAAAGCTAGGCTTGGTTGAATGGATTTTCTTATTGTTGGAATCCAATAGATCTGAACTTAAATCATACGATTGAAAATGGATGAAACTAAACTGTTAGCTACTTGAAGTATTGTTTCAAAACATAAAGTTAACCTGGGACATTAAATTAAGACGTAATCCCAAGCTTTCAGGTCAGAGTGACACGACTACTACGTTTGATCGAAATTAATATGCAACGACTGTTAGTTCCGATTTGAATCGTATTTCTTTCGTAAAATAAGAGTTTATACACTGTATAATGTTTGTCTTTGTGTTACTTTCCTTTCAGGAAGGATTATCAAGAAATATATCCGGTCAAAGAATAAAGGAAACACTTTTTTCACATAGGATTCCCCTGGACAGTAGTTTTTCATGCAATATTCATGTACATGTACGTGGTAGCATTCCTGAGTCCTAAATTATGGTGGTTTTTAGTATACTTGCAGTATACTTAAAGTATACTTTCATGCAGTACATTCTAAGTAGCATTCCTGAGTCCAAAATTATGCCTACTTTTAGTATACAACAAGTATACTAAAAGTACAGTATACTTAAAGTATACTTTCATGCAGTACATTCTAAGTAGCATTCCTGAGTCCAAAATTATGCCTACTTTTAGTATACTACAAGTATACTAAAAGTATACCACAGCAGTATACTTAAAGTATATTTTAAGTATACTTTAAGTATACTTGAACCCTACTATTGCAGTATACTTTACATCTGTTTAATGTATACTTTAAGTATATGCTATTTTGGTAAGGGAATAAACATACTGTAAACCTTAAAAATAATACTAGAAGCTTGTGTAGAATGACAATATAATACAATGTATATGATTTTTTGGGTTGAGCATGCATACCTAATATTATGTGGGAATATATAAACATAATTGTAACAAACTTTAAGAAATACAATAGAGGCTTGTGAAGGATGCCTATATGTATGTAATATTTGTTATTGGCACATCTGGAAATCTGTTGGGTTAAGCATACTGAAAACCTAAAAATATAATAAAAGCTTTGTGTAAGTTGTAAAAATAATGTTTATTTTTCCCCTCAATGCTTTTGGGTGACATGCCTAAAACAGATATATGAATCATGGGCTGCATTCCTTGAAATTATGTACAATAAATATAATGTACACCTTAAAAGTATGATACACTGTATGGATAAAAATGCTTTGTGTAGGAACTGGTAAAATACATGTATGTATGTTTTTTCTCCACTTCCTTTTGAGTAGCACACCTGAAGCATAGAAAAATCATTGTGCATCACATCTTAAATTTTGTTTAGAAAAACCTAATTCAGATATACCACAAGTACAATGATATACACAGAACTTGTACAGTTATTTTCCACAACTACACTGTAGCATAATTAGAGCATATAATCAAACAAGTGCAGCAACATTAAGGTTGTAACCAGGAATTACAGTTACTGTAAATATTAACATTCTGTTATCAAAATAATGTGCTCATTCTTTCCTATTTCAATAGCTCAAACTTTACAAAATAACATTTACACATGTTTTTGTGCTCTTTATTTCTTTACTTTTTTTATCAGTTGTTGGAGGAAAAATTGATGAACTACTACAAACCTGGTCAAGCAAACTTGATGAAATTAGGACTCACTTTAAAGAACGGTTTCAATCTGGCCCCTCCTCTGCTAACCCACAACCAAACAGGAAAGCTAGAGGAAGGAAACCCAAAAGGCTTACATCCGTGGTGGACTGTACATCAAATGATGCATTGAGAACTTATGCTGAACTGGCTCTAGAGTTTTTCACAAAGAAGTTTACGCTATACAGTTGTCACATACAATTTTATAATGCAACCAAGTGCAAAGGGTTGACCCCTCCCTAATATCAAAATTAATAATACATCAAAAGTACATAAATAATATTATGGGGTAATCTTTATTTACATGTACATGTATATTTTTTCAGAATGCCTCAAAGATAGGCAACTACATTTTGTATCAGCAAAACCATTCCATAAGTAGTCGGTGTACAACATGAGTGGGGGTGTTATATCGGCTTATACAATCTCGAGTCAGAGGTGAAACATTGTTATAAAAGTCTTTCCTGTTCTGCATGCAATCATTATCATCTCAGTCATTGCTCAGATATTGTCCCTATAAGGCCCATCTAAAGGAGTACAACACTGTTGTCCATCAGCATCCAATGTTGGATCAAATGGAATTGTTTGGTCACCATATTAGTTGCTGTTTTCTTTTGTATTGAATGTACATGTAATTTCATCCAACAACATTGGATGATTTTGAATAACAATGTATTGTTCATTTGGACAGGCCATGAATGGTAAATTTCTTATGGTATAAACAAAACATACAATGTAACATTATAAGGGAACCTCGGCTGAATCTCAAATGTGTCTTATTGTTGCCTAAAACCATTGCTGTGTTTGTTTTCTGTAAATTGTATGCTAGACAGGTACATGGATGATTCTCCTTTTAAAAAAATAATTTGAATTTTGCGGCACTGCAGTTACCTTGGAATTCATGACGTCAAAGTGTTGCACTATTCTCTGAAAACAATAACTTTTCTGTTGTGTAACAATAGGGCAACACTGAGAGTTGGATTGTTTTTCAGCCGAGGTTTCCTTTAAGTATTTTCTTCATTTCAAAATAATAGACCTCTTTGCCAATACAGCCGCAAATTTGGCAGGGTCATAACGAGGTATATTTTTTCTCTAGTGATCCCATATTTTTACCCAGAACTTTGATCCCTGATCCCAATTTTCCAGTAATTTGTGATCCGTGATCCAGCCAAAAATAAATGAGCCCGTTCATATTCTGATATATTAATTCCGATCCCATAAAATATACGTTGATCCCAGGTCAGTGATCCCTGATTCCACATAGCTTGTTACGCCCCTGAATTTGAATTATATTTTCATTAAGACAGGGATGTCCAGGGGAAAAGTGCAGAACAATTTGTAAGAATATGCAATTGTTGTAATTCATTAAATAAGGTTAAATTTTTCCATGTGTTGTTTAAACTTGTTTGTTTCTAATTATTCCATTATTTTTGTATTTTTCTCAAATTTGTTACTCAAACTTCAATTCTTCTAGAGTCCCTGGGCATATGTAAGCTGTGTACATGTGTACTAACTTAGAGGACTTAGAGGTTGGCCGAATAGAATTGCAATTAGGTGCCAAGCCTCGATTCGTTGCCATTTCTAGCAGCTCTTCAGCACTTCCTTCAGACACCCAATCTTGCATTTCATTCTCTCCCATGGTACAGAGCCTGTCTTTTTACATGTACATTTGAGAATTCATCAAAGAACACATCTGGGTCAAAAAGCTTGCGAAAGTAGGGGGGGGGGGGGGGGGGGTACTTACATGAAAAATGGGTATGTATGTGAGGCCAAGAGGCTCTAACCCTGACCCTGTTTGACCCAAAATCCGAGCTCCAAAACCCCGATTGCCCCATTTTTTGGGGGGGAAAACCATGATGCCTAAAAAATACTGAACCCCGACCCTGACTGCACCCACATTAAACTCAAATCCTGACCCTGATCTGCCCCCCCCCTCCCTTAAATCCAGGTGACAAACTGGAGTAGCGCAAATATTTCATTGCACCTATTTTACCACAAATATGCATTTTGCGAGGATTTGAAATCCGGGCAAAACAATTTTTTATCCTCTGGGGCTCGTCATTGATTTATTGTACTGTTTAAAATGGTGTGTATAGAGCAGGTAAAAATATGTAAATGACCAAAATTTTGGAGCATTAGAGTACTTCCTAACTGAGCTGTCGGACAAATAATATTCAAACAATTTAGTGTAATTTGTATGCGGCGGCCATTTTGGCGGCCGAAAACGTACTCTACAAATAAAGCTGTTTTTCCCAGCAATATGATTAGCATTCACTTAAAAACACTTTAGATATCACTTTTTAACGTTAAATCAAGTCTAACATTTTAAATTGGCAGAAATATATGGATTTCCATGACATTTAGGAAACACGCTGAGCTGGGCTGTCACAAAATTTAAAATACTCTAACTCAATAACGACTCACCGTATCGACGTAAAATTTTACAAGAATACTGAGTATACCGATACCTAAATTATATTAAAAGAACAGGGTTATAGATCATTTAGTTTAGATTTTAGAATTTTGATGACGTCACGTGAAAACGATCTATATTTGTCCCTGTGTCTCTCCCCCCCTCCCCGAGAGTTGCTCAAGAACATGAGAGTTGCTCAATTACGCTCTCGCTTGACCACCAACTCTCAATTTGAACCTGAGAATTGACAATCGCGAGTTACGTCAATTTTTTGTGGTGACCCTCGTCATCCTCATTTTACCGAGTTGTGAAGGCATTTCAATTAGCCGCAATACACGACGGTGTTCCCTCGTGGCTTTGGATCCCTGTAGCTGGCCTCCCATGCAGGCGGATGTTCCCTTGGAAATACCGGCGCCTCGACATCCGCTTGGTATCAGACAAAAGTATAAACGCACAAGTCGGTATATCATGCGCCGTGGTCTAGAGGATTTTTCTTCGCTGTTTTGACTTGTTTCAAGATCTTAAAATGTTTCAAACATATAATATACCAAACAAAGCGATTTTCAATTTTCTACGCAGTTATTAGCATATCAGTCCGTGATCTAAGTTTGTGTTGAACAAATTTTGCGCTTACGCTGGATCGGACAGCTAGCATTAAATATATTTCCCATGTGCCTTAGTGAGCTCTTAAAGCATAGTCCATGCAGTCTTGTTAATCTAAACAATGAAAGTGATACGCATATTCCTGTTAATTTGCCTTATTTTTGCCCATACAAATTCCATCTACTGCCCATATCCTTGCCATATCATGGGGATCGTGTCAGCTATTATCGTCTCTGCCCATATAATTCCCATACATATGGGTTTAATATGGGATCAGTCATACAAGCAATGAAACATTTGTCCATGCATCCCCCATATGTTTCCCACGTGTATCCCAGATGCTGGAAAAGGTATGGGTTCATGTCTGCATGTGTGGTCTCTGTTTGTCTTCATTCTGCCCATCCAAATCCCATCTACTGCCCATCCAAATCCCATCTACTGCCCATATCTTTGCCATATCATGGGGGTCGTATGGGTTGTTACAGTCTCTGCCCATATAATTCCCATGTATATGGGATCTACGCGTATAAAGAACTATTTTAGCCCATGCATCCCCCATATGCTTCCCATGTATTTACCAGATGATGGGAATAGTATGGGCCTCCACCTATGCGTGCCATGTTTTGCCCATACAAATTCCACTTTGTACCCATATCTGTGCCATATGGGAACCGTATGGCTATTATCCTGTCTGCCCATACAATTCCCATACATATGGGTTTCATATGGGATCTGTTTCCCATATGCTTTCCATATATGGGTTTCATATGGGATGTGCTGCCCATGTATTTTCCATATGATATCATTTTAAACCCTTACTTTTCCCATATATGGTTTCTGAATGGTAGGTAAACCCATATTTATCCCATGTAACCAAAATTCAAACCCATATAGTTCCCATACCAGACCCATGTACATCCCATGTCATACCCATATGAATCCCATATGTTTGGTTTGGTAAGGGGGCAGGTCTGTTCGTATGGGGAGAAGCTTTCCATTCGACAACCTCCATCCCCAGTCTTGTGGCTGCAGTGGTGCTCCTTTCCATTGCTGCACCTGGAAATATACTCTAAGACTGTGATAGCCAGCAGCCGCTGATGTCGGAGGAAGACTTTCTGGCTGTACACATGTGTTTCCTGTAGCAACTTTCTGGCAAAATCTAGCATAGCGCAAGGAATTAAGGCTTCCATCAGATCCGCTGTTGTAAAGGCACAGCAGAGCCCTCTCACCCGCTGCAATGATGTCATCTTTTGTAGCAGCTGGGCAGTTGAACACAGTCGCTTGCTGGATAAACTGCGCATCTGTCTTTATCTTCTTTAGTGCTACTCCTTTTCCAATTCCGTGAAGCCGAGAGGTCGTATCGCAACCAAGGAGCGCGTGCACAAACAAAATGTTTGAGCATGCATCAAGTCTTAGCGCAGCCTTCGTTTTCTTGATGTTCCATACTCTGCGGGTCTTTGCTCTTTGCTTGGGCTCGGGTTTGAAGTATAGGTCATTGGCATTCATCTCTCCATGGTAGCACAGGAGTACAAGAAGGTCAGTGTCATCACCAACGAGAACGGTCGCGATAGATCTTGCAGACTGAATTGCTGCCTGGACGATTAAAAGGTCTGCATCACCTGTAGCGTGAACAATGGTGCATCCTGCTTGTTTTAGCCTGTCACCAAATAGATTGATAAACCTCTGTTTGTTGGTCTTGTTTGATAGGAACTCATCCTTCTTTAATGTGATAACCATGTCATGATCAAAGGCAACCGTTGGTCCGCACACTCTTGTCCTCCTCTGATGGGTACAATCCTTAGTGGATGGTCCGTCCTCGTATCCATCATACACTACAGTGGCCTTGTCATACCTGCGCTCTACATACTGAACGTATAGCGAGCAAATAGCGTTATATGTCAGGCCACGTGTCCAGAACACTCGGTGTAGCAAAGCACCTCCATCGAGAACAAAGTGGACATTTCCAGTGGGACCAGCCGTCTGACTGTCCTTCGTAATTGACCAAATGGCGTCTGCTAACGCTGGTTTATTAGCTGTCCTTGGTAGAAGTGAAGAGTCGAATAGAGCTGGCATGGCGGATAGCTGCACATTTCGTAACGAAAAATGACTGAGAGTTGTCGTATCGCCCACTGGTAGCAACAAAACTGAGCCTTTGAAACAGGAGCTGCGGATCTACTTGGACGTTGCCGTCGCTGAAATTATTTTACCGCAGTTTTTGATGCAAGTGTTACTACTTGGTCTTTTCTTCGAAATGAGTGGTCAAGAACATTCTTACCAATCATCGGGCTAAGTATTTTCTCTCCTTCTTCCTTGGTCTTGTCGCAATTAACACCTTCCTCCGCTACGACGCCAGTTGCAATGTTGCGCACAGTTGAATCCGAACTGAATGGATTTCTTTGGGAAAGGTAACCAATGATCTTGTTGGTGTCCTTATGATCACGCTCCTTCCTCGCCTGTGTTGTGTACTTATGCTGCTCGCTCGCCGGTATGGAACTTAATGTTTGTCAGATTCTGCATAGCGTTGTTGATATCTGCGCAAGCAGGCATCGACATCAACCAAATCAAACGCTGTGTATCTGACATTCCCCGACCTCTGGTAAGCCCACCACTCGTCTTCACACTTTACATTATATTTTAATACCTGCTCAATTACAAGATCTGTAGATAATCCAGCCCAAAAGCGATCACTGCGACGCACAACATGTAGACCATCTAGAAAGCTGTTGTACACGTCTGGATGTGTCTGTTGAAGGTCATGCATCAGCTGGAGGTAGATGTACGCAGATTTCGCATAGAGGTTGTGCCCCGCAGCAGCAAAGTAGGGGAGCATATTATACACTGCTTGAAGGTGCAGATTCCAATTTCCTGTGCGTTCTGCTTTAATGAACTTCCGAAGAATATCCACCATGTTCATATACTCCATCCAAAGAACGGCAGTGCGTTGGCTCTGCATACAACCTCGTTTCTCTTCCAGTTTCTTTCCTATTGTGTTGAGAACATCTGCGGTGCACACTTGGTCAGCCAAACTTGGATCTTCCACAAGCTCTTTATAGAGTACCCCTGCTAATTCCAGATATGTATCAATAGGCTGTAGTTTAGCAGCAGTCTCTTCTTGTTCCTCCAATTCTACCGGATCGTCCTGTGTTTCCAGTGCTTCGTTTTCTGCGCCAATTGTGACTGGAAAGGGGACGTCGAACGTATCACGCACCAGCAATGCATTGAGAGCTGCGTCAACGAGGAAATGACCTCTGATTGCTCGGGCCACTGCCTTTCCACTAAGCATGTGTCCAACAGCATTTTTGGCATACACTATATAGTTCAAGCACTTCTTCTAAACCAGGTTCCGCCATCAGATGGCCAAGGCAGCCAAGGAAGCTCATTTCAATTCTCACTTCCTTGAGGCTCATTTAGGATAATCATCAGCGCCTTCCACCATAATGGCTGGTCAAATGTTATATGACCGGTGTAATACTATAGCGCTTCGCTTGTTCACTAATAAATACAAGTGTATAGAATACATGCAACTCATATCACTCGTGTCCAAGTCAATAATCGGGAGAAACATCACCGAAACTACTGAACTCGCCAGGATAGTGGCCATTGCATACCTTCTGCATCGTGCCCGACCACGCAGGCCGAGGGGATCGTAGTAGTGGTTGAGTCAGCTTCCACAGAAGGTCGAGATTCGCCGTTGTATCTTTCACCCTCAAATTATTTAGTTCTCTGTACAGTAGTCGTGGGGCATCCTCACTTGGTCCGTTACAATGACGAATATCTATTCGCCCAGCTGCGGCTATTTCCTCTGTTTCCACGTCTTTCTTTGGGATCAGTGATATGGTGGTCCTCGTACCAGGTGTGATTGTAGCGATGATGCCCATGCCATGAAATGTTCCTGTTCCATCCAGAGTTCTAATGTTGTGGTCAACATTATCGGCAACATATTGGACGAAGCGGCCTGGAATCTAGCCTGGTATATCTGTCCCTTGAGTAACGGCAGCATTTCGTTCATATTTCTGGACAGTATTGTATGAAGCACAGAATCCGTGCGAGTGTAATGAGTCGATAACGAATTTTGACGCAAAGTGATGATGCATTTGCACACCAAGGCCTAGCTGTAGAGGTGCCAAAATGACTCTTGGTCTTGCAGCCTGGACAATTGCTTGACCCACGCCGAAGCAAGCTTTAAGCTCACATCTTTGCCAACAAATAGGGTTCTTAGAAAGATATGCAACAGATCAGGAACAAACTTTAATGTCTGTTCGATTGAAGACATTTCAGCACTTGACGGGTAATTATCGTTTGAGACATCTATATTCTTGACATCACTCTTAAGTAATTAGCCTGGCAGCGGTCTCGACTATTCTGGCTTTCTCTTCCTCATAAATTTCATTCTTTGGTTGATAATAAAAATCGTTTATTATCGATTCCGCTGTGCGCTGAAAAGTAACTACATTAGCTTTAGCCTTAGTGATCACAATTTTGTCTCCAAGATGTTCTTGTAATTTTGCTTTCATGTACACGGTGCTGTATGCCTGTTCTTCAGTACCCTCAAGGTACTCTACCATCTTCTTTGTTAAATCTCCTATTGTTATTTGCTCTTCGTCGTTTTCCTCGAGGTATTGCACAACCTTTAGAAACGCCGTTGTCTTCGCTGTGTCGACTGGTCGTCCTTGCTTTAGTCGTTTTATGCCCTTGTCATTGCAGTGCTGTCTTGGGTCTTGTTTACCAGTGCGAAAGTTAACGCTGCACGCCTGATGATATACAGCGTCTGCAGCAAGAAGATCCTACGCATACTCTAGTCGACCTAACACAATTTCCGACCATTCATCACCCCTCTCTTTGCATATCTTCGCTATCGAGTCCTGAAAGTCTTTAGTTCTCACAGGAATTACATCAAATCCCTTCTTTTTGCAATGCTCTTTCGAGTTTAATTTTGGCTTGATTGAACGGCGACTTATAGCGGCCTCAGATTCTACTTTACTGGGTTTAGAATTTGCTTTACTTGGCCTAATGATCAGCTCCAGACGGCATTTTTTATTAACTCTGTTACTAACTTGAACACTATTAATGGTGTCACCTTGTAATCTGCTAACACGAGTGATACTGTCAGTACCCTTCTGCATGAGTCAATACTGATGTAGGCTTGCCATCGTCAAAACCTTCACCACAGATGCAGCAATTCAATTTGCCATTATCCTTTCACCTACACTCTCTGATAGACCAGGGTCGCTTTAAAAAATGAAATTGGTATTTAAGTTTAATCTGTTAATGATTTACTTGTCAAACCAAATTTCCCTCAAACATCAAAGACGGCGGTTTACGAATTGTAAAATCTAGCTAAAAGAAAAAAATAATTATATTTATTAATGAAAAATATGTTTAAAGAGGGTCTGAATGGGGGGTCTACATGTCAGTTGTCAGTTAAAATTTTGGCCATTTGTCAGTTGTCAGTTACGCCTAGTTAATCATTACTAGAGAAAATTTACTATGTTTGACCCACAAAAACCAAATTTGTCAGTTGTCAGTTATGTTTCGGTTGTCAGTTGTCAGTAAAAAAATCGTCATTTGTCAGTTGTCAGTTATTTTGAAGGCCGCTTGTCAGTAGTCAGTTAACCCCATTCAGACCCTCTTGTAAAAGCCCCATTTCAACCTCACACCTGGCTACGATACGTCGATGATATTTTTATGATCTGGACGGAAGGACTGGATAACCTAAAAATATTCATCGATTATCTTAATAACATTCACCCTACCATTAAATTTACCAGCTCACACTCTTCCACTAACGTACCTTTCCTTGATGTTAATATAAACACCAACATTTACTCTAATCGTCTTGCCATCCCCAACATACCAAAAAAGCTATTCCTTTTAGCTTAGCCCTCCGTTTGCGACGTATCTGTTCTACCGACGAATCTTTTAAGACCCGTACTGCTGAATTAACTACATACCTCCTTAAACGAGGCTATAACCGCTCCTTCCTTGCTAGACAAATACAACGTGCTGCTGATATTCCTCGCACTCTTACTTTACAAACGAAAGACGCACACAGTTCTAACCGTATCCCTTTTGTTATTACTTTTAATCCATCCCTTCCACATATCTCTAACATCATTAGGAAACATTACAGCCTGCTGCTCTCTCTAACCGCTGTAAGAAAACCTTTCAGCACTTGCCCATGGTAGCCTTTAGACGTACCACCAACCTGCGTGACCTACTCGTTAAAGCTAAACTCCCTTCTAACTCGACTGACTAATTCCCAGCTCCAACTCCCACCTGGCTCGTTCCGTTGTAGGAAGAACTGCGCCACTTGCCCTTACATTTCTGACGGACTTACTAACTATACTTTCTTTGCCACCGGTGAAACGCGCTCTATCAAATTTAATCTGACCTCTAACACCAAAAATCTAATCTACATGATTCAATGTAACCGCTGCAATCTACAATATATAGGTGAGACTAAACGACGCTTAAAAGACAGATTTAACGAACACCGCCGGACGATAGATAACTCTAACAACAAATCTAAACCCACAACAGTTGCCGAACATTTTCTTAATTCTCCTAATCACACTGCCAATGACATGCAACTTATTCCTATCGAAAACATATTTTCTAAGAGAGACTCTATACGTAAGGCCAGAGAAGCGTTTTTAATCGCACAGGCGAGAACACTCGAACCTTATGGCCTTAACATCCGGGAAGAGTCATACTAGATATCTGTTTTCACCTTCTTAACATTTTTTTCACGGTCTATCATATTGTAATCTGTTTTATGACAGCTCAGTATCACGTTCAAAAATACACGCCAATGTAAATCTGAAGAAGGCTGGTGTGGCCAGCGGAAATATTGTACCACTAATTTCAAAATTCTACGTTGTATCGGTCTTTGCTTCTTCATAGCCGATTAGATCACTAGTTTGATCCAATGTACACCAGCAGGATTGTCGTTCACGGTTGCTTGCTTGAACAATTCGTCATACATTATTTCACCCGACTTGGGCTCCCTGTGGATAAAAATGTGCAATTTTTTTTATAAAAGGGACGAAACTTGCATTTAAAAAAATTAACGATGCAATATAACAGGAATTTGTGTTTTTTGAATAATCCAACCCTTTTACAGCGAGAAACAATGATCAGAAATATTGTTTCCTTATTTTTTGTATTTTACTAGGCTCGGGCTCCCTGTGGTAAAATGTCAAATTTTCAATGCAAAGTTTCAGCAAGTTCCACCGAAGGCTTAGTATGTTATTTAGTGGACCATCCTCGACTGCATGACGTTGAAAAAAATTATGTTGCAAGTTGTTTGATCCTGACCTATAAAAATTCATAGATTGACTGGACTAAATGAATTATGAAAAGATATAATGTTATTGCGTACAAACGAGGAAACATCGCCATGGTGAAAAAGTAAGCATTTTATCGGCCTTCCGCTGGGGGTACATGCACGAAGGCAAAACCTGGGCTGCGGGAGAGAGAGAGGGGGGAGAGGTTCTTCAAGGTATAAAGGGGTAGGGTGACACGCATCCGTGGAGTGGCTTCCATGTACAGCTGTTTCGCATGCACCAAGACCATCAGCTGGTTGTACTCCAAGGGCGGGCAAAAAGCTGCTTTAAACCCCAACCACCACGCTAACACGTGTGGGAGCTGGAGATGTAAGCAAAGTGCTTAATAGCGATGTGGATCTCTCTGAAGAGAATCTGGTGGTGCAAAATGGAAACTGATGGCACGGCCAAATCAGAAATTATAAACCAAGCACTACTCTACACACGTTATGACGTAGCTAGCGTCTAACACGCATGATTGGGTTTAAATCAGCTTTTAGCTCGCCCTTAGCCTGCTTGTATGCAGACGTATTTTTTCACTCTCATAAATTCGAAGAAAAAGGTAACGTCTGCTTACCCGATCGCTTAAATAGTTTCCAATATGCACACCTCATTGTGTTATGGACCAATCAAATTTTACCTTTCATATCCTGGAAAGTGACGTATGTTGCATTTAAAATGATTCAGACAATACATCAAGTTGCCATTGGCCAATCATAGGAGAGTGTTCACTGGCGCGCCAATTCACTAAAATTCTAACAATGGCTTTGATTGGGCAGAAAGTAGACGTTACTTTTTTTCTTCGAATTTATGAGAGTGAAAATATACATCTACATAGCATGTGTTGGGTAGCGCCATGCAACGTGCTTGGTTAGGGATAACCGTCGGAAAACCTCGAAAAATACCCTGAAAACTACAAAGCCGTGAAAAATTGCCCACCCTAAAATATACCTCATGGTAAAAATTGTTTCGCTTGGACATGTACAGCCCCTAAAAAATACTAAATCGCCGATTGAAATCCCTAAAAATACGACGATCATCCCCACCAGCCGAATATAGGAAGAACCTCCACTCGGGATCGGGAGCAAACCACTCGTCGGGATAAATTAATCCCTTACCCCCTCGCTCCAGGCTGATAACTACTCTCAGGACATTTTTGTCAGAGGCGCCAGTATTCCTTTTTTAAAAACACTACTTGAATCTCTGCTGCATGGAAGAAGGAATTTCTATATATACAGGGGCGTAGCCAGAGTTAATTAGTGAAGTAGGGGAGTTCCTGTACATGACGTCACGGCGGCCATCGCCGGAGGAACATTAGCAAAAGATTCCTCATTAGTGTCTTTTGTTCCGTCCTCCAACATGGCTGCATCGTCTTTGTCTCTTGAATCTCCAGGGATTGATTGCAACCCAAAAATAGTTTTAAACGTGTTATATATATTTCGGCTATCCAAACTAGCCTTCTTCAGGTACTACTGAGATGTTGTAAGTACTTACATCGTCTAGTATGTCTAGTATCTGAAGAAGGCTAGTTTGACTAGCCGAAATATCGGTAATGTTTAAAACTATACACGTTGTTTCAGCTTTGCTGTAGTCCTTGGACTTCTCGTTTCTATTCATTATTCTTTGGCTGTTCAGATCTTCATACTGAGATCCAACGTTCAACAAGCAAGATTTTGCTTATTCGCGAGTTATTTGGAAAAATAAGCACTTTATCGGCCTTCCGCTCGGGGGTATGGGGCACAACATTCGTTGAAGATCTAAAGAAAAAAAACATATCTCCCCGATCCAGACCGATAACTCTAACTTGCCTTACAGTGCCTATAGCCCTGCACAAAAAAATAATATTTAAATTGATTCTGTATCAGCCCTGTCTGGATCGGAGTTCGAAAAAATAAAAGCGAAAAAAATAAACTTAGGGAAAAGTTAGGGAAAATATCCGTTTTTGGGCTCCCTGTTTCCAGTTGGAAGTCAGCACGCGCGAGTTTTGCGGGGAGGGCCTGGAGTGTTATGTCAATCGGACATCATTTTACTTCAACTACCAGAATCCTTTGCACGGTTTCTTTAATTTAGACCATATTCTCGAAGGAGTTGGAAAATCTGAATAAAAAAATAATAAAAAGGAAAAATATCATATTAGTTATAGGTAATCAAATGGGGACGAGTGAAATTAGGGATAAATTTCACGTGCGTTTGTCAAAATCGAAATCACGAGTCACTATTTGATTACCATTAATATTATGGAGGGCAAATTACGATCCAGAAAAAAACATTGTTTGGCGTTTGAAATTTCACATGTGAAATTAACAATTACACGTGAAATTTCAAGTTGAAATTAAGGATTAATTTGTCCTCTATGGTTTATGAAAAAGCACATCGAAATTAGTAAATTTACCAATCTTGGTGACATTTCAACGAATATTTACCATGTGGTGAGCTTTCAAGAGTCGCACAAATAAGAGATGTTTACTACATACACGTCACAGGTCACTAGTCTCCAGGCCCCCAAAAGGAATTGAAAACTGACGGCCACATGTTCTGGTTCTCAACTTTGAAAGGCCGTAAAAATAATTTTCGCTATCATGCTCAACCTCATCCAATAATTGCTTATTGTCCTTCGAGTCAACAGCATATAAACAGAAGGACGCTGCTGTAAGCAACATCCAGGCATGCATTAGTGATATTAACAGGTGGATGTTAATCAACAAACTAAAGCTTAATAATGAT
Source organism: Actinernus sp. WN-2022 (assembly GCA_030867875.1). NCBI lineage: Eukaryota > Metazoa > Cnidaria > Anthozoa > Actiniaria > Actinernidae > Actinernus > Actinernus sp. WN-2022. The sequence continues at coordinate 62,306,827 of JAOWCC010001634.1, forward strand.
AAGACAGAGGTTAACGTTCTAGTCATTAATGCGAAACACCGTCCACGCCCAGACTTTTAGTTAGTTGGAAATGAGCGTGTCACACCATCTGCTCATGCTCGCAATCTGGTTATTATATTTGATAACTCTATATCATTAGAACGTCAGGTTGCTGCTATTTGTAAGAGTGATGTTTTTCATATTAGAAATATTGCTAGAATTAAGAAGTACTTATCGGAAGGTAGTATAAAAATCCTAGTTCATGCTTTTGTCACTTGTAAGCTAGACACTGGAAACTCGCTCCTAAGTGGACTTCCGGGTTACTTAAGAAACTGCAGTCAGTTCAAAGTTGCGCCGCTTGCCTTATTGTTGGTGGTGGAAAGTATGATCATATTTCACCTGTTCTTCAGCGTCTCTACTGGCTACCCGTAGAAAGACGAATAACTTACATATAAAGAAATACATACATATAAAGCTCTAAATAATCTGGCTCCTATCTAAATTCGTAATATGGTAGAGTACTATACTCCTCCTCGTAATCTTAGGTCTGCCAATAAGTTCCTTCTGAAGGTCACCTACAGTCAATTTAAAGACCATAGTGAAGTTAGCAGGCTACTCAGCAGGCAACTCGCAAAATAACGTTTCAGTCCATAACTCCGAAACTAAGCATCCAATAAACACGAAACGTGTACACAAACACAAGTGGCACACAACAAACAATATCACGTGACCAAAAAAATGACGTCATAGGTCACGTGACACATGAGAAAATAAGCTATATTACAAGGAATATAACCAATACAGACTCAATTAATGGTAGACGCATTAATGACTCGACACCAAACTCATATGCTAATCAGATTTGATGACGTCATAGATCACGTGACAGTAAAGAATATTCGTAATAATGGTACGAAGTATCATTAATACAGACCTGAAATTATCAAATATTGATCAATCAACAAACACCTATATCATACGCTAATCAAATGTGATGACGTCATATACCACGTGACTACGTGAACTAACCACACCCATAATATCAGAAATCGCTACTTTGTAGATGGACTAGGCACAGCCATAATATGAGCAATCGCGCTTTGTAGATGGACTATCCACATCCATAGTATGAGAATCGCGCTTTGTAGATGGACTAGCCACAGCCATAATACGAGAAATCGCGCTTTGTAGATGGACTAGGCGTACTCATAATATGGGAAATCGCGCTTTGTAGATGTACTAGCCACAGCCATAATATGGGAAATCGCGCTTTGTAGATGGACTAGGCGTACTCATAATATGGGATATCGCGCTTTGTAGATGGACTAGCCACAGCCATAATATGGGAAATCACGCTTTGTAGATGGACTAGCCACAGCCATAATATTGGAAATCTCGCTTTGTAGATGGACTAGGCATACTCATAATATGGAAAATCGCGCTTTGTAGATGGACTAGCCACAGCCATAATATGGGAAATCGCGCTTTGTAGATGGACTAGCCACAGCCATAATATGGGAAATCGCGCTTTGTAGATGGACTAGGCACAGCCATAATATGGGAAATCACGCTTTGTAGATGGACTAGCCACAGCCATAATATGGGAAATCGCGCTTTGTAGATGGACTAGGCATACTCATAATATGGGAAATCGCGCTTTGTAGATGGACTAGCCACACCCATAATATGGGAAATCACGCTTTGTAGATGGACTAGCCACAGCCATAATATGGGAAATCGCGCTTTGTAGATGGACTAGCCACAGCCATAATATGGGAAATCGCGCTTTGTAGATGGACTAGCCACAGCCATGATATGGGAAATCACGCTTTGTTGATGGACTAGCCACAGCCATAATATTGGAAATCGCGCTTTGTAGATGGACTAGGTATGCTCATAATATGGGAAATCGCGCTTTGTAGATGGACTAGCCACAGCCATAATATGAGAAATCGCGCTTTGTAGATAGACTAGCCACAGCCATAATATGGGAAATCGCGCTTTGTAGATGGACTAGGCACAGCCATAATATGGGAAATCACGCTTTGTAGATGGACTAGCCACAGCCATAATATGAGAAATCGCGCTTTGTAGATGGACTAGCCACAGCCATAATATGAGAAATCGCGCTTTGTAGATGGACTAGCCACACTCATACTATGAGAAATCGGACTAGTGGTAGTCGTAAGAAATGCAATCGTTACCGCGGCGATTGTTTCAATAAATATGGCCGTCGGTGACAAAAATCCATCCAACTTGTACAATTGAAACTTTTAATTCTATTTGATTTATTCACTTGTATTCACTTAAGCTAAACTAGAATATATTTTTGTGACAGTTTAGCGAATGTGTTATTCACATTCGAGCCCCATCGATACGTCAAAGCACTGTCACTGTGATGGGGAAAAATATATTGCTGCATGTACAGCTTGTATGAGATACAGATATCTTAATTAATAAGTATATCTTCATTGTTCCAGTGACATTCCAGAAGTTATATGAACAACTGATTAAGTAAGACACTGTCCGGTATACTTGGAATGCAAAGACGGTTTAATAATAAGACACTGTCCGTTGATACTTGGAGTGCGAAGATCGTTTAATAATAGGACACTGTCAGTTGATGATAGTGAGGCCAGAGTTCGTTATAAAAGATTTTTCACGGACGTTCGTGGTTCTTTCTCAGCTTTTTCGGAACAGCCTTTCGTTTTCTTTTGTGGCATGTGAATGTGTCTTGCTTTAGGTGATCCGCCCATTTTTCTCAGTAAAGGGGTTTTCGTTCTCCTTGTTGTTCATAAAGAATCGATGTAGCTCTGTCGTAGGAACATTGTTCCTGATCAACAATGAACTTTGTTAACAGTTCTGGAACAAGGACGTCGATTATATACTCGGACGTTATGCTTTTTCCTTTGTTATCGACCAACTCAGGGAGAAGACTGCTAAAGACATCGAAATCATGATGCTGGCTTCGTCTACAATAACTTTCAAACAGCTGATGTTGAAGGGAAGATTGTATATTATATAGCGTTTCCTCTCCGAAGTACTTTAGGCCCAACACTTTGCGTGTTCTGCACTTAGCGAAGTTGGACTTTCCGAAGTTGTGGTATGCCTGATGACGTTGATATTTCCCATCTGGCAAAGCACTTGATATATCACATGCCATTATTTCATTCAAATAACCCATGTTCTCCCCGACAAACCTTTCTGTGTCCTCTATTTGGTTTCCATTTCTTTTCCAATCACTTAGTAGATTTATAATTCTCCATTGAAATGACGTTTCACATTTATCGATCGGATTGAAGATGCAATAGTTCGATTTGAGAATCGGTCCTTCTGTCGTAATTATTTCGCAAAAATAGGAAGCTTTGGATGCATTGCAGACTTTAAATGTTAACATATTTGCGTTTTCTCCCACAGAGATGTTGTTGACATCTTGAGATTCCTTTTTCCATTCATAGCGGTTTACTTTTAAAGGACAATTTACTAAGACCTTTATAGTGCACTGGATTCCAATTTCTCCCTCCTTCGTGCTTGGCGGCTGTATGACAATAGAACAATTCTCTGTCTTTAATGTTGCAACCGTTGACAATCGCTTGTGGATGAGTTCCTCAATCATTTCATTTCTTATGTGTTCCTGATTTTCCTCTAATTTCAAACAATTTCTTAGAATGTATTGTCGTACAAAAAGCAATGAGAATACTCCACAACTCACGTGGTCTTGTTGCTGTGGAAACGATGCATCAGTGGTCTCACAAAATCCCTCAAACAAGTTGCCATATCCTCTCAAGAGGGAAATCGCTCTTAAGTAGCACTTTATCTTCTTTGTGTCTTCCAGACAGGTATTTCCTAATGAGTCATATCCCACTATTCTTAGTTGTGGCAGGTCGACCAAACATATTTTCCAATGATCTGGGTTGTGAATAGGAATGACTATTCACTATTTGTGGACAATTTGTGGACAATGACTATTTGTGGACAATTTCACACTTGCGGTGAAATTGTCCACAAATCCGCACCATGGAAGACGCGTCTTTCTTGTCCTTGGAGAGGATGTCAGATAGCTTGCTGAAAAAATTGGTGTCGTAAACCTTCACATCGTACCCTTTATTTGCAGCGTCTGTGGCGATTAGTTTTAAATATGCCAACATCACAACATCATTTACTTCTTCTGGATATTCTAAAGTGCTGATATCGTTGCCTCGCACCTGAATATCGGAAATAATGGAAACGATACTGTCGGCATTTGTTGAGTCTAAGAAGCCTTGGGAGAAACCGTGCAAGCTTGACGATTCAATTACATAACCCACTCCTCTAACTGAAGGTGTCTTGTTATTTTCTCGTTGCGTTTCACAAAACTTCAAGGAATCCATATTGCTGTCTTCATTTTCGTTAAATGTCACGTCAGGAGTACAAGTATATAGTTGTTGCTTCTGTTTTCCTTCTTTTATCCGAGTGTAAAATAACATATACACTTCCCTCTTGACGCTCCTTTTCAGTAGAAATGAGTTATTTTTCTCTTCCACCTTTACATCATTGCATAACAATAACGAGTTGAAATCACTTGGCCTTCTGAGTGCAGTGTAGTGGGCCTGATCTATGGATGACCCCTTGTGGAGTATTACACCACTCAGCTTGTATTGAGGACATCCTGCATTGGGATGTGATAACGAATTCAAATCTACAACCTCATCAACAGAGACTGGAGAACAATCTTTCTGGTTGTTTCCGAGCTTCCATCTCTTTACTACTACAGCGAGATATTCAGGGGGGCGAGAGAACATTCCTTTTCGCAGATGACTTCTCTTCTCGCCGCACCGCTCACAAAACACTTTGTTATCTCCCGTTAACACCTCCTCTTTAAGATATTCCCTCAAGCAGTCCAACACAGTGAGCTCTGCGCGGAGTCCCTTACGTGGGATTTCAACTGCTATGGAGTCGAACCTGTCTTGGGTGCCATCTCTTGTTTTTCCACAGGAGACGCAAGTTGTCGTGTAACTAACTGTACCTGAGAATTTGTCGACGAAGTCTTCTAAGCTTTGCTCGCTAGTGCATTTATCGATTATTTTTGTGAATGCTTCGTGGACGTCATGTTGCATGCATTCCCTTGACAAAACCATCCGTCTCTAATCTGTCAAGAAGCTCACCAGGATCGTATGGACTTTTATTGCTAGGAGAGCGTTTGTTAAGTCTGTTTACTGCCATACTTAAAAGAGAAGAGAAAGAAGCCTTTTCTTGTTGTTCAGTTTCCACTCCCATGATTGAAGTTTCCGCAAGACACTGAAGAAGAGAATTCAACCAGCAATTGTTATAGACGTTTGTAATTCCTATTCTTCCGAGTTCTTTCTTTGAGTTATGTTGACGTGGTTCAGTCTTTGTGGTGCTTGATGACAGACTACCAGTTGACTTAGTTGCTACTTTTGCGCTGCCAGTTGAAACATTTTCACTTGTCGACTTTTTTACTCTTTTCAGCCCTTGAGATTTCGATGGAAGTGGCTTAGTTTCTACTTCTTTATTGGCCGTTGAAACGGGTTGCTTTTTTATTGAAGGAGTACCTGTCGACTGGGGTTTGGGTTTTTTAGCCTTTATTGTAGCACCTTTGGTAGGAAATTCTGGAAGTGGTTTAGCTGGAGGTTGCTGATAAACACCGTGTCGTTTATCGGGCGAGCCTAAGGTTTTAACCTTTTTGTTCCACTTCCCAGTTGAACCGGAAAACTCACTAATATCGTCTTCTTCGGAAAGCTTCTTCCTCTTCCTCTGTTTCTTCTCCGAAAAATTATCAAGCAACGACGCCCTGTGCAAGCTGTCTCCAAAAACTCGGCATCGAGCTCTTAAAAATTGCCTTTGCATGCCAACAAACTCGTCTACTCTCAAGTGCCTTTTTCCTTGAAAGTCGTCGTGTTTCAGTAACTTCATATAATTTTCTATCTGCCCCTGTGTTCTTGCAGAATGAGACTTTTGCGTTCTATAGCGGGAGATTGTCGGTTTAGTTGTCGGTCGCTTGTTATTCGCCAGCTGCAAGAAAAATGCACTCCACAACGGTGCAGTAGGCATTTTGGTCTTGAGAAAATCTAGTAAATCTGGAGCATAACCATGGTTGATTGCATTTTTACACTTGATAGATTTCGTCTTTTCTTCTTCCTCTTTTATTACCTTTCCTAAATAGGAAGCAAATGGACCTTGCTTTATCTGCTCTAAATCGACGGAGAAATCTATGGAAGGCTTCTGTTGTGACGCGTCGTCTATAGTGGCTTTCATTTCTTCGTCTTCCCTTTGATTTAGACATTGAATTTTCTTTTTAACCCTACAATATGCATCAAGCAATATGCTATTTTGTTTTTTGCATAGAAATATCAATGAAACGTCTCTCAAAGTGTTTTCGAACTCTCCGAATGTCGCAGCATTCACCAAAAGAGATACGGCATACATCATAAACTCGTACCACCGGTCATTAGAATCTTTACAGATTCTTTTTCATATTTCGTGTGCCCTTCGCATAAAATGGCAACAACAGAAATGTGGGGTCATGCGTTGAAGATCGGCCTGAGTGTGATGTTCTCTTACTATCCTGTATGCTCTATCTAAAAACAGTGACATATATCCTGTAGACAAGCCATTAAAATTGCCCTCCCTTGATCACAGTTGATTTGACAAGGAATTCGAACTTTGCTGTGTCCAAATATCAAACCCTCCGCATGCCTAAAACACTGTAAAAAGTGTTGAATGTTTGGAACATCGTGCTTGCTTGTTATTAGTTCTGCAACCGGAATAAGGGGATGGCCCTCGACCGGACTTCTTACAACTAATGCGTAGTATAATACTCGGCGTCCATTCCAGTCCGCTATTACGGATCCAGTTGTGTCGAAAAATGAAACATCATTATAGCAGAGGTCGTGCCACAGACGAACTTGGCCCTCTGTCCACAAATGGATTTGAAGCGGATCCACACCAAGGTATCGTATGTAACCCTTTACCTTTGCCTTTTTACTCGAGCTATCCTCTCTTTCGATATTTGACTTTATTAGCTTCAGGGATTCCACGACATCAGTACTCAATCGAATTTTTTTCCTGGCCTCGCTGGATATTTTTTTGACCACGTCATAACTGGATCCTATGCCCGTCCAATTGCCACCAGCAATGCATTTATCTTGTAGCATATCTGTTTTCTCATTAAAGAACACAGATTGCTTTTTCGAGGATTCCGCAAACGTGTCAACTATTTCTTTTCTTTTTTCGCCCTTGATGTAGCGTGCACTTCTTACTGACGCATCGTGCAAAAAAGAGCCCTCAAAGCATACATGTATTTGTCTTGACTCCTCGTCTACAGCTTTCATGTATATCCTACATTTAACAGGGCAAGTATCAAAACGACAAACGCCATTAGCGATAAAGCTGTACTCTCCATCTTTTTGCCGGGACGCGTACGTCTTGGCTGAGTGCCATTTAAATGAAATAGGACAATACGGATTACACTGTTTGGCATATTTGTATAAAACATCCGTCCAAATAGGCGCTAACTTATTCCTCCGTTCTTCGTTTGGTTTAAGCGTGTTCCAGTCATTTGAGTCCATGTGGTATATAGTTTCGTTTGACAGAAGTGCTGTAAAATATTTAGCTGTAGCTTGCATCTTGCAGCGAGTCAACGTTTCTAACGTTCTTCGAGAGACTAAAATCTGAAAGGCAATTATTGTACAGACCTCATGATCAGATTTTACGGAACAGCATATATCTTATTTATTTCCCTTTTGGAATGTTGGCTTTATATCGATTTATGTGTTCGAAACATAGTGAGAACGGTACTTGTAATATAAAAACTTCACACTAAATGCTATAAACATATGACAAGACACAAAAAGACTAATTAAAGAAAGATTAATTTAAATACGGAGATTTTTGTAGTCCCAAAACAGAAGATATTTATTTAGCAAAGAAGGTATCCGTTAAGTTATCAAAAATGAACTCGAAATGCATCTTGCTGTTTTCTTTCATAATCGCCATACAATCAGTCGACCTCAGTCATAAAGGTATTCATTTTTTTAGTCATCTCCTTTTTAAATAGCTAAAACTGAAGAAAAAGGCGTATAGAACCCGGCTACAGATATAGTTAATACCTCAGAATTCGAAGTATCTTCTTCAATCAACTGGCCTGCGACCGTGTGCCAGCGATGTCTTTCCTCCAGGCATTATAAACTGCCTTGACCTGGCGACAAGTTGGCGCACAGGATCGGAAATAATGCACAGCCGCCCTCCAAATAAATCCTTCCATTTTTGTTGAAGCTGGTTCATTCTTATTGCCAAACCATGCTAGGATCACACTGAGATGTGTGTAATCAATTTGGTGATCAGACAATCGGCGTTTGGCCTGTTGACAGTGAAAGAACAGTGAAATAACTTGTGCTTACCCTCTATACGCACTGAAAAAATGAAGAATTCGTTTCTTTATTCAACTACAAAACAGTGGAATACTCTGCTGAAATCATCCCGTGATTGTACTTCTGTAGCTTCTTTTAAAAACGACTTGCTGCGTAATAAATTTTACGTATCTCCTGTTAATAAACTTTTTTATTTAGGGGATCGATATTTATCTATTTTACATACTAGACTGAGACTCAAGAATTGTGGTTTGAATTATTATCTTTATTTAATTAATTGTGTACCATCACCTTCTTGTGCTTGCGGTGCATCCAAGGAGGATGTTATACATTTTTTGATGATTTGCTCTCGTTTTGCTGCTCTACGTGAGACAATGCTTACCTCCGTTATGCAGAGTGCCGGCAACGCCTGGTCATCACTTAATTTATCTACAACTTTAATTCCCACTTTCTGATATTCGTACTTCACAACAAAAGGGTTAATTGTCCAACCTTTATCATCCAAACGGTTCACCTGAATAGTTCGCACGCCTATTCTAGATCGTAAATATCAATGAATTATTCGTCAATCGATGAGCCCTGAAAGAGCTGATAACTGAGCTTATTGTTTTTACCATTTTTGGGCATGTTTACAAAGTCGACTACTTTTAAAAATTCGTCATGTCGACCGCACATGAGTATTGTTTTACTGCTGATTTACACACCTTGCGTTAAGTTAAAAAGATGATGTAGCATGTCTTTTAAAAAACAGGGATGCCAGTGGTTATTTTGGAGACTTTGTTCAGCACTACACTAAAAGGCCTTAAGATCTTTCCACTTGCAGCCTCAAACATAGCAGCCTGCTCAAAGTAGATATCAGGCACCTCTCAGACTACAAATTAAAACACTTGCCCATGCATCTCGCACGCCACACTTCTAATATAACACCAGATAGCATTACAGCATAACAAACATGGACCTTGCTTACAAGTTAGCAGGCGATGGCAGAAAAAGCGCGCTTTCCCATATTATGGATGTGGCTAGTCCATCTACAAAGCGCGATTTCCCATATTATGAGTACGCCTAGTCCATCTACAAAGCGCGATTTCCCATATTATGAGTACGCCTAGTCCATCTACATAGCGCGATTTCCCATATTATGGCTGTGCCTAGTCCATCTACAAAGCGTGATTTCCCATATTATGGCTGTGGCTAGTCCATCTACAAAGCGCGATTTCCCATATTATGGCTGTGGCTAGTCCATCTACAAAGCGTGATTTCCCATATTATGGCTGTGGCTAGTCCATCTACAAAGCGCGATTTCCCATATTATGGCTGTGGCTAGTCCATCTACAAAGCGCAATTTCTCATATTATGGGTGTGGATAGTCCATCTACAAAGCGCGATTTCTCATACTATGGCTGTGGCTAGTCCATCTACAAAGCGCGATTTCCCATATTATGGCTGTGGCTAGTCCATCTACAAAGCGCGATTTCCCATATTATGGCTGTGGCTAGTCCATCTACAAAGCGCAATTTCTCATATTATGGGTGTGGATAGTCCATCTACAAAGCGCGATTTCCCATATTATGAGTATGCCTAGTCCATCTACAAAGCGCGATTTCCCATATTATGGCTGTGGCTAGTCCATCTACAAGCGCGATTTCCCATATTATGGCTGTGGCTAGTCCATCTACAAAGCGCGATTTCCCATAATATAAGTACGGCTAGTCCATCTACAAAGCGCGATTTCCCATATTATGAGTATGCCTAGTCCATCTACAAAGCGCGATTTCCCATATTATGAGTATGCCTAGTCCATCTACAAAGCGCGATTTCCCATATTATGGCTGTGGCTAGTCCATCTACAAAGCGCGATTTCCAATATTATGGCTGTGGCTAGTCCATCTACAAAGCGCGATTTCCCATATTATGGCTGTGGCTAGTCCATCTACAAAGCGCGATTTCCCATATTATGAGTATGCCTAGTCCATCTACAAAGCGAGATTTCCCATATTATGAGTACGCCTAGTCCATCTACCAAGCAGCGATTTCTGATATTATGGGTGTGGTTAGTTCACGTAGTCACGTGGTATATGACGTCATCACATTTGATTAGCGTATGATATAGGTGTTTGATGATTTATCAATATTTGATAATTTCAGGTCTGTATTAATGATACTATTATTACGAATATTCTTTACTGTCACGTGATCTATGACGTCATCACATCTGATTAGCATATGAGTTTGGTGTCGAGTCATTAATGCGTCTACCATTAATTGAGTCTGTATTGGTTATATTCCTTGTAGAATCCCATAGCACGACTCAAAATCGCGCGCTGATTGGCTAACGAAGCGTTTAATATTTTGTGGAATTCAACGGTTTGAAAAGCTGTATTCAACGATGTACAGGAAGCCCGCGCGTAAATATTTTGTTTATTTATATTATCGCGAACAGAGACACAAATCATGTTAAAATTACAAACCAGGATATTCACAAAGTTAACAGTAGTCAAAGAACGTGAAAATTATATATCTTTTATTTCGTTTTTCACGAGAAATGATATATTTTGGCCCTCGACTGAACAAGAGCGACTCAGAGTAGCTTATCCGAGGAAACGACAAAAACAACTGCAGCAAAAGGTGTGATTTTGAACGGAAAAGCTGGACAGGGGCTTCGTGGATTTGCTGATTTAATTAATGTAATATTCACACAGAGAAGCTAAATGACTGAAAACAGTAAAAACAGGACGAAAAGCACGGCTACAGAACGGTACTAAAATCGTGGTACAAGGAAAATTTTGGAAACGAGTGGACTGAACACAAGTAACATTCAACAGTTTAAAAACAGGCTTATTTATTGTGAGACAGAAATTGAGCATTAACATTTGGTACTGAATTTGCTTATAAAGTAAGGAACACTGGCTTAATACTTACAAGATTATGCGTATACTTGTGCAGCAGCTCTCCGGTTTGTCAGGTTCAGTTATTTTCACTTATCGACAACTGGTTTCAACATACAGACCGACGGTTTTCTAAATCTTTCACAAACATTCACAATTTTGTCCCCCGTTAATAATGCACTTTCGCTTTAATTTCTTGGTAAAGATTAGATCGAAATTAAGTGTACCTAAATAAAATACAGGTGTTTTCATGCATAAAAATTCAGTTTTGATGTCGGAAAACCAAATTTTGTGAGCAACGACTACACTTTTAGTTGAACATCGTGTGAGTCTCAGTCTAATTTTAGCTTGATTCCTATTCGCTCGTTAGTTTACCGCGTAATGGGTTCCTGGCGCGTGGCGGGAATTTCAGCAACTTTCAGACAGAGTATATTTATTTATTTTCGTAAATCACTAGATGCAATGGGATTCAAAGAAAATTCATTGCCCGACTCGGGCATTCCACGTTAAATTTCACTTGAAAAACCGATATCGCACTCATCCCTTCGCGATTCGTGCGATATCGGTTTTTCGCGTGCAATTTAACGTGGAATGCCCTCGTCAGGCAATGAATTTACCTATAATATAGCTTATTGTCTCATGTGTCACGTAACCTATGACGTCATTTGTTTTGGTCACGTGATATTGTTTGTTGTGTGCCACTTGTGTTTGTGTACACGTTTCGTGTTTACTAGATGCTTAGTTTCGGAGTTATGGACTGAAACGTTATTTTGCGAGTTGCCTGCTGAGTAGCCTGCTAACTTCACTATGGTATTTAAACAGCTATGGCGAAAGGGCTTTTTCTGTTATAGCGATGTTTCGTGTGTCGTCATCTATTGTCATTAATGTGCCAACCAGATATCCATTGGTTCCTAACACAAAGCGGCCTTTACAAATCATGGTTGGACATTAGCATAACAATTGCAATGTTTATCAACATGAAACATCGCTATTGCGCCAAAACTGTGGAATTTGTTGCCACTTACTATTAAGTTTTATCCCTCAGTTGGAGTCTTCGTAATAATGACTGAATGTTTGCATGTCTCAATCGAAGGATGACGACGACGAATGCCGAATCGTAATGATTGTGAGTTTGAACTGAATATTTGCATGTCTGAATCGAAGGATACGAAGTTCTAAAAGGACACTTTCGTCTTGAAATCAGAATCCGCTTGTCTTTGTGTTTCAATGAAAAGAACGAATTTTCAGATCAAAACATTGGATAGCGATTTAATGTCTTAATTGAAAAGCTGCTTGTTTCGATTGAAAGTCGGAATGCGTGAATCAGAACATTGGACTTCTCAGTTGAATGATTGCACGATCAAAAGGTAAAACGAATGTTCAAATTGATGGACTGAACATTTCAACCGAAGGATTGTGTGTTTGAATCGAACGACTACTGTTTCATGAGTAGTTTACAACTTGTGGTGGTTTACAACTGAGATCGGTAAGGCTATGAAAATCAGAGACAATCTTCACTTCAAAGCTAAGGTAAGCCGTGACCATGACTCCTGGCATTGTTATAGAAAACAGAGAAATACAACTGTTACTCTCATCAGAGAGGCAAAGAAAGCCTACTTCCATACTGCCTTCAAGGACAATACCGAAAATCCTAAGGGTATGTGGAGACATTTGAAGTCTCTAAACGGTAGCAAAACTTTGGAAAGAATCAACTGCCTAAATATCGATGGTGAAGAGATAACCGATCCATCTACTATTGCTGAAACTTTTAACTATTATTTCTCAAATATTGCTACCCATTTTAATTCTACCATGAGCACTGACCAGTCCACATTTTCATCTTTGCTTACTAACGATTTCCACCAATCTCTCCAACAGCATACTGAAACACTTAACCCTGCTGGCAACAAATTTGCGATCCCCCTTATTGACGAAGACACAGTTTATAAGGAACTAAAAACCTTGTCATCATCCAAGTCAACAGGTATGGATGGTTTGAGTGCCCGTCTGCTGAAAATCAGTGCACCTGTCATTACTCCTCATGTTACCAAGCTTTTCAACCTCTCGATACAAACGGGAGTTTTCCCTGAACCATGGAAATATGCACGTGTTACTCCAATTCACAAAAGTGGTGACAAGAAAGACTGTAACAATTATCGTCCCATCTCGGTCCTACCGATTCTCTCTAAGTTATTGGAAAAGCATGTTCACAAATCCTTCTATGAATTTCTAAGTGACCACAATTTGATTTACAAAAACCAATCTGGTTTTCGTAAGGCTCATTCGTGTGAGACAGCCTTGGTGAAGATCGTCGATGAATTATTTATGAACATTGATAAAGGTTTGCTTAATGGTTTAATAGCCATTGACTTCCGCAAGGCCTTTGATCTTATAGACCATGATGTTCTACTGACGAAACTACAGCTTTATGGCCTAAACGATTCTTCCCTTGCCTGGTTCAAGTCATATCTCCGTAATCGTCGACAGTCTGTCAAGATCGCCAATGCGATATCATCTACGTTACCAGTCACTCATGGCGTACCCCAAGGTTCAGTATTGGGACCTCTCCTGTTTGTCATTTTCATAAATGATTTATCGCTCCACACTAATGAATCTACCATCGACATGTATGCTGACGACACGACACAAACTGTATCCGGGAAGACTCTAGAAGCCATTGAGCAAAAGTTAATAGAAGGATTCAAACCAATCCAGGCCTGGGCTTCTCATAATAAAATGGTTATCAACACCACGAAAACGAAAGTCATGCTCGTTGGAAGCAAACGCAAAATTTCGGCGCTCGATCGCGATATAAGCATTGAAGTCAATAACACAAAACTGCTGTCAACTGAATCGATTAAACTACTTGGTGTACATATTGACAAATCATTATCATGGAATATCCACATTGATTATACTGAAAAGAAGGTTTCGCAACGCATCGGATTACTTAACCGCAATAAAAGGTACATACCTCATGCAGAAAGAATACTATTTTATAATGCACTAATTAAGCCTGTGATCGAGTACTGTGCCACAGTTTGGGGTGGATGCTCCATAGAAGGTAAGTACCGCCTTCTTAGATTACAAAAACGGGCTGCTCGAATTATATTAGACGCACCTGCACTTAGCCCTTCCGTTCCCTTATTTAATACACTTAGCTGGATTCCTATCCATGAAGTCTGTAATTACTTGAGCTGTATATTAATGTTTAAGATTTTAAATGGCTATGCACCAGCCTATCTTTCAGATGGCATTAAACCTATTAAGAAAGTACACAGAATACACACTCGCTCGTCTAGGTTTAATGTACAGATTCCAAAGATATCCCTAACAACAGCAGGCGGCAGATCATTTGCTTTTAGAGCCTCATCATTGTGGAATTCATTACCAGTTGATGTTAAAGATGTATCCTCTTTGAATATGTTCAAGTCCAAATACTTTTATAATATTTTATTGCAACAGAAGTTAATTGACCATTTTAAAGTTTAGCTTTTTGTAATTGACTTATCTTAATCTCTGTCTCTAGTCAATATATATGTACTCGTTCAATTTCTAGATTATATTAGATCGATTTAGCTATATGTTACTAGTTAGTAATTGTGGTTCTGATTTCAATTGTATATAATGCACATCTTAGTTTTATCCGTAGTTTTTATCATATTTGCTACCTATATGTAAAGTTATATTTTATACTTAAATTAGTAGTTGAGGGCCACAAGTTTGTAAGCTTTGCTTTTGGGTGTTACCCTCTTTAAATAAAGAATATTATTATTATTATTATGAGGAGCTTAACCCGACTTCGGATTTCTCAGCGTGAAGCCTATGACGCCTTCAAAATCGAATTACGATTTTGAACTTTTATGGTTTCAGTGTTCTTTCAGTGTTGTCACCACTTTATTTAATATAACATAAACACTTTCGAAGATTATGCAGGTATAATTCCTGTGGAGAGCAGAAATTATATTCTTGCCGTCGACGCTCAAACTTCAAGGATGTTCGCACGCGATCATGGAGGACGCTTTCCACTTAAAAAGGGATTTTTGGAGCTTTATTGATAAACTTCAGAAGTGGTAGGCTCTATCAAACAGCCGTTGTGATTGTAAAGGGAGAAGAATTGTCAAGAACAAGGCTTTTGACCGGTTCTCGAACGAGATTTGCCAAGTAAAAGTATCAGATTTGTGGCGGGAAAATGGTGAATGCGCGGCTCAATTCGGAGTGTGGACAACATGCGAGCCAGCGAGCCATGCGAGCCATGCGAGCCAACGATGCGAGCCATGCGAGCCAACGATGCGAGCCATGCGAGCCATGCAAATAAAACATGCGAGCCATGCGAGCCATGAAAAAAAAACCTCACATACAAAAAATAAATAAAATTGCTGCGAATTCCTATCAAAGCTAGTAGTTGATGAAGATCTGGTGAATTCCCAGTCTGGACACAAATAGCGACAGGTTTGAATTAACATATTGCCGCGCCGCTTTAGTGATGGAAGATGTTTGATTTATCTCATTTTAAATGAACACTGTTAACTTTTGAAAACTCTTTTTGCTTAGGCTTTCCTCTTGTTAGATTTCATGCCTAAAAACAACGATACTCTCGATCGTTTTGAAAATCCCAAGCGTAGTTTCTTGTATTCAGTAAAAGTACTGGAGAAGCCATTTGAGTGTTTCACGCACGCTGTAGCAATGCAAATTTAAAAGAAATTCCATGCCTTTATCTTTTATTTTAGATTTCAAAATAGCCATACAATAAAACTCTTATTAACCGATATACCTTTGTTATATTTGAAAAGCTTTATTTGAGGTAATAATTATTGTATAGACTTGCACGGCTCTCCAACCAGGCGCACCGAGATTTATGGGTCCGCGGACCCAGAAATGTTAATATGTACACGACAAAAATAGGTGTTGTGCCGAAAACTTTTGGGTCCGCGGACCAAATTTAGGGGTGTAGACACTCGGCCAAAATGCTTGGTACAGGTACCAATCGCATTCACACGACACGTTGTACAATGTAACTCCCAACTGTTGCAAAAAGATTTGCTAGCGCTATTGATATTTATACCTGTTAGCTGTTGGGGAGTAACTGCAGAATACCCCCTCCGAATAACGAATCTCACAACCAAAGATACGACTGATACCCCTGACACGTCTGATGAACGTGACACCCGTGACACCGATAAACGTGACACCTCTGATAAATGTGACACCCCTGACACCGATAAACGTGACACCCGTGACACATCTGATAAACATAACACCTGTGAACTGATAAACGTCTATATATACGTCTGATATGCATATGATACACGTGATACGCTTGATACACCTGATACGTCTGATACGTCTGATACGTCTGATACGCTTGATATAAACTAACTACTAAAATCTTACCCTGAAAAATAAAAATAAAAAAACAAGATCTTACCCACCTAGAGCTAGGGTTCTCAAGAAAAACTTCTCAAGAAAATGGTGATGTAAATTTTTTTTAGAGATTTTCTGGAACTCGAACCCCGCTCCCGCCTACTCGTAAGGCAAACGACGCAACCACTACACTAAACAACCATAACCACTGCTAATTTATGTTAGTTTATATGATCATTTCATAAATTAATTAAGTGAGCGATTCCTCTCCTCAAGAACTCTAGCAGTCTAGGTATTCTGCAACTAAGCCGTGAAAAATGTCCATACAAATATTCTGAGTGATACGTACGCATATCTTGTTATTATTCTTACGTAAATAATGTAAATTCTATTCAAACTGAAACTGAAAAAAATCCCGATGTACAATTATACCGAGTGATACGTCTGATACGCCTATCTTGATACTGGTAACACACATCTGGCAGGGGGTATTCTGCAGTTGTGCCGCTGTTGGCTCATCATCAGTGGCTCGAGTTACCATGTGTTTTCAGGGCTAGGGTTTTGGGTTTTGGTTGCAAATGAATGCGAGAAGGTAAGTAATTCAGCTTCCACCAGTGTGTGCTTTGCTTACCGGTTGTCGGTCAATGTACTGGAGAAGTTGAAAAATGCGAGTTGCAAGAAAAAGTAAGAAAACTGAGATTAGAGTTCCTGCAATGGTAAATGCTTTTTGAGATGGAAAAAATCAAATTTTCCGTATACAGGAACTCCGAGTCAGATAACGAAACGTGGACCCCCCCTTCTGGATCCCTAGAAAAATGAACCAGCGTATACCTCGCTGGACGTTTATTTTGTTCTCTTTACCCTCACAGTTATTCAGAGCTAAGTCCTTTCTAATTCTAATTTACAATATTTCGATTGCAATCACAATTCAGTTCAATCTATTACTTAGTTTAACTATTCCCTTTCTTCTATCTCTGATTCTTCCAGCGACGAAAGCAATGTGCATCTTGAGGAAGTCCTACCTCCCCCTCCACATTTCTAATGGTGCCTCCCTTACCCCTTCCTCCATGAAGGTGGGACATACACTACAGGGATATGCAAAATGTCTCCTGGTGTGTGCTCACCTTAAAGAGTGTCTGGCTGCATTAATATATATATATATATACAGTCGATGCCAAAAAGGTTGTCCAGCAGAACATAATAGAATACTTTAATATCCATTGTTTTGGCCTATTGTCTTGGTCTAGACAATAGCCCAAAACAATGGATATTATAGTATTATATTATGTTCTGCTGGACAACCTTTTTGGCATTGACTGTATATATATATATATATATATATATATATAATATTAATAAAAAAGGCAAAGACCGTCAACTTATAACTGTAAAAAATATATTGAGAACGTTTCGGCCATTCAGCCTTCTTCAGCTAAAAAATGGAAAATGCGTGGTACAAGAAGATAGTAAAAAGATCTATATAAATAACACTATGTGTGTACAATATGTGTAAAAAAGATTACATAATGCTATTGTTTAAAAATTCACTAACTAAAAATGCTGTACAAGGTATTTGAACGTACTAACTTATTGTATAAAAGGTAAGCTAAAAAATGTTATAAGAGTTACGCAATTGTCCTATGGGAAACTAAGAAAAGAAGCTATGTTGATTATGACTGAGGTAGTTTATTTAGCGTAGTGAATACGGCTCTTTGATTTATATTCTTGCCTTTTGTTTAAACCGTAAGGCTGCAGTGTAAATAACTGGGCACTCCAATAGGCCTCTCTAGTAAGGAGAATATTGTTGATTCTTTCAGCACAATGTTCATTAATAATAGCTTCAATACAAATAAAAGAAAAGTCCGCAAGAGAATGTCGTGTGTTGTTGAAATGGGTTGCTACTTCACAGGTCTTCTTAATAGTTTTCATGGCAGACTTGTGGTTTCTAAATCTAACCTTAAATTCATTCGTTGTCGAGCCTACATACTGTAGTTTGCACTTATTACAGGAAACAAGGTATATTAGATTCTTAGAAGTACAATTGAGGTTATGCTTAATGTAATAAGTCTTATCTGTGGCGAAACTTGAGAAAGTATTCGATTGATGAAAGTAGTGATTACAAAGATCACACTTTTTGCCACATTTAAAACAACCGGAGTGTGACTCCATTGAAGCGTCGTTATTCGTTATGCGGGTATCAGCGGCCATCCCGAGGGGGCGGCCCCCGGGCACCCAGGGGCATTTGTCACAGCAGCCATGACAAATACATGCTAAAACCCCTCGGGTGGGGCAGAAAATTGTGACAAAAACCCCCACCCCAGGGGCAACCTGGGCAACATATTATAAGTATTAGAAGCTAAACTTGAAAATTGCAAAGAACCGTGGACGAAAATCCTGCTGGTTGCTACGTTTTGGATCTAAGTCCGATCTAATCAGCCAAAATGAAAATGAATACGAAGTCCAAGGACTACGGCAAAGCTGACACAACGTAGGATTTATATTGAATATTACAATATTTCGGCTGGCCAAACCAGCCTTCTTCAGGTACTAGATGTTACAAGTGAAGAGCTCTAAGGTAAGAAGATCTATAAATGTGGTAAATTTCGCAATAGAAATTGCGGAAACGGGAAGTGACGTAAACCAAAACTTGAAGTAGCAAAATAGTATAAGAGATAAGCACTATGTTTCATCACGTATATTCATACCATATGGTTCTAGAGTTTTAGCTTTATCTATAAGGTGCGCTTCTCTGGCTTTACGTATTGAGTCTCTTGAGGAGTATATTATTTCTTGGGGGATAAGTTGCATGTCGGTGTAAGAGTGGTTAGGTCTAGAAAGAAAATGTTCAGATACAGTAGTAGGTTTAGATTTAATGTTAGGCTTGTCTACTGTCCGTCTGTGTTCATTAAATCTATCTTTGAGGCGTCGCTTAGTTTCACCTATGTATTGCAAATGGCAACGATTACATTGTATCATGTATATGAGGTTTTTAGTATTACAGGTTATGTGTGAATTAATAAAGCGAGACTCGCCAGTGGAATGAAATGTGTATCGATTGAGGCCGTTAGTAATGTAGGGACAAGTTGCAAAATCTTGTCCGCAGCGAAAGGAGCCTGGCGGAGCTTTAGATTGATTAGATGTGTTACGTGGTAGTTGTGATTTGACCAAAAGGTCACGAAGGTTAGAGCTACGTCGATATGCAACTAGAGGCAATTGCTTAAAGACGTCTTTGCAGCGGTTGGAAGAAAATAGTATATTAGTGTGCTTGCGTACGATATTAGAGATGTGGGGAAGTGCTGGGTTATATGTAATAACAAAAGGTATACGGTGGGTAGAGTTTTGTGAGTTAGTAGTTTGTAGAGCGTCGTTGCGAGGAATGTTAGCAGCGCGTTCTATTTGTTTATTAAGGAATGTGCGGTTATAACTTCGTTTGTAAAGATATGTTATTAATTCATTAGTACGAATTTTAAAAGTTTCGTCGGTAGAACAGATGCGTCGGAGACGAAGAGCTAAACTGAAAGGAATGGCTCTTTTAGTGTGAAGGGGATGACAGGATGATTTAAGGAGGTGTTGATGTTTATCTGTAGGTTTAGTATATAAATCAGTCTCAATGTAGTTGTTATGTATTGATACGGTAACGTCAAGAAATGTAACGTGAGTTAATGAGTGAGAACTAGTAAATTTAATAGTAGGATGAATATTATTGAGATAATCGATGAATATTTTCAGATGGTCTTCCCCCTCAGTCCAGATCATGAAAATATCGTCGAGATATCTCCACCAGGTGTGAGGTTTATAAGGGGCATTAGAGAGAGCGTTAGTTTCAAATTTACCGAGGAATAAGTTAGCGAAAGAAGGAGCCATTCTGGTACCCATGGCTGTGCCATGTACCTGCAGATAATGTTTACCATTAAAAGAAAAAATATTCATAGTAAGGATCATACGTATTAAGTCACAAAGTGTTTCGGTGGGAATGGTATAGGATTAGTACGAGTGCAAAGAAAATGATTACAAGCATTAATACCTTCGTTATGTGGGATGTTAGTGTATAAAGATGAAACGTCAAGAGTAACAAGCATAGCGGTATCAGGTAGTTTACCAAGTTTGAGAAGTTTGTTAAGGAAATCAGTAGTGTCTTTAATGTGTGAAGGCAGGTTAAAAACTAAGGATTTAATGTGATAGTCAACGAATTGGGAGATGCGTTCTGTAGGGTGACTGTTAGATGAAACTATGGGACGTCCCGGGTTACCAGCTTTATGTATTTTAGGTAGAATGTAGAAGCGTCCTGGTTTAACGTTAGTTTGTATGAGGTAAACTAAACGTTTTAGAAGTGTCAAAAATCTTTATAGTTTTATACAAATATTATCCTTTATTTCTTTGTTCTCTCTTCCGACAGTGGATGGCTTAATTTAATCTCTTAATTTGAATGATAATGATATGACTTACCTCAAGGACAAAGAAATCGAACAACGTCGATCGATCGAGCGAGTCCTGTGGCGAAAACCGCTGAACGTTGAGACAGCAGATTACGTGCAAACCCCGTGGGTATGTCCCCGGGGTATTTTGACGAAAACGCAAAAGCGCTCTAATGCCCCGCGTGTGGGGCATGTTTTTGCTACAAATCCCCTGCTAAGCCCCTGGGTTGCCCGTGGGTTGCCCGGGGGCCGCCCCCTCGGGATGGCCGCTGATACCCGCATTATGTCCCGACTGACTCTAAAACGAGAGGGCGCAACCAATTCCTTGAGATTCTTGGGCCTTCTAAAAGCAGGAATAATTGATTTCTCCGGGAAAATATCCTGCATGACATTACTAGAATATAAAATAGCTAAATTGCTACGAATAATATTCCCAATATCTGGCAGATTGGGATTGTAATCTACAACCAATGGAGTCACTTTCCTCTTCGCTTTAGTCTTAGCGCTGAGCAAATACTTTTTGCTCAAAGCACTAACCTTAGAAAACCCCTCCAAAACTATTTCTTTCTTATACCCTTGGTCAATGAGGTATTTTTGATATTCACTATTTCTCTTCTCTAAAAAATCTAGGGTAGAGCAATTACGCTTAAGTCTGAGTGCTACACCGTAAGGAATGGACCTCTTACAGTGATCTGAGTGTGCACTCGTAGGGGGCAAATAGAGATGACTATCTGTGGGCTTGGAATATACATCCGTTTGTATATATCCATCCACTAGATGCAATGTAAGATCCAAAACGTTTAACTGGCTATCCGAAAATACCAGTTCAAATTTAATAGTAGGATAAAGGGAATTGATATAATCCGTGAACTCGTACAGTGCTGGTAGACCTTCTACCCATAGATCTACAATGTCATCTCTATATCTCCACCAGTGCAGCGGTTTAAATTTCCCACCAGACTTAGCAAGGCTGTCAATTTCGCCCATTGCTATATCCGCATAACTACAGGCATTTTTAGGCCCCATGGCTGTACCATGAATCTGCAAAAAAATTATATTATTAAACTGGGAGTTGTTGTACTCAAGGCCAATTTCCACAGCTTCTAATATGCAATCTGTAGATTTTTTAGAGAAGAGAAATAGTGAATATCAAAAATACCTCATTGACCAAGAGTATAAGAAAGAAATAGTTTTGGAGGGGTTTTCTAAGGTTAGTGCTTTGAGCAAAAAGTATTTGCTCAGCGCTAAGACTAAAGCGAAGAGGAAAGTGACTCCATTGGTTGTAGATTACAATCCCAATCTGCAAGATATTGGGAATATTATTCGTAGCAATTTAGCTATTTTATATTCTAGTAATGTCATGCAGGATATTTTCCCGGAGAAATCAATTATTCCTGCTTTTAGAAGGCCCAAGAATCTCAAGGAATTGGTTGCGCCCTCTCGTTTTAGAGTCAGTCGGGACATAACGAATAACGACGCTTCAATGGAGTCACACTCCGGTTGTTTTAAATGTGGCAAAAAGTGTGATCTTTGTAATCACTACTTTCATCAATCGAATACTTTCTCAAGTTTCGCCACAGATAAGACTTATTACATTAAGCATAACCTCACTTGTACTTCTAAGAATCTAATATACCTTGTTTCCTGTAATAAGTGCAAACTACAGTATGTAGGCTCGACAACGAATGAATTTAAGGTTAGATTTAGAAACCACAAGTCTGCCATGAAAACTATTAAGAAGACCTGTGAAGTAGCAACCCATTTCAACAACACACGACATTCTCTTGCGGACTTTTCTTTTATTTGTATTGAAGCTATTATTAATGAACATTGTGCTGAAAGAATCAACAATATTCTCCTTACTAGAGAGGCCTATTGGAGTGCCCAGTTATTTACACTGCAGCCTTACGGTTTAAACAAAAGGCAAGAATATAAATCAAAGAGCCGTATTCACTACGCTAAATAAACTACCTCAGTCATAATCAACATAGCTTCTTTTCTTAGTTTCCCATAGGACAATTGCGTAACTCTTATAACATTTTTTAGCTTACCTTTTATACAATAAGTTAGTACGTTCAAATACCTTGTACAGCATTTTTAGTTAGTGAATTTTTAAACAATAGCATTATGTAATCTTTTTTACACATATTGTACACACATAGTGTTATTTATATAGATCTTTTTACTATCTTCTTGTACCACGCATTTTCCATTTTTTTAGCTGAAGAAGGCTGAATGGCCGAAACGTTCTCAATATATTTTTTACAGTTATAAGTTGACGGTCTTTGCCTTTTTTATTAATATTATTGAACTCCTTGCAAAGCACCGTCTATGAATCCTTGGATCCTTGTAGCTGGACTATCCGTTGGCATAAGACATTGGATCTTCATTACAAGTTATATATATATATATATATATACAGCGAAGTGCAAAAACTTTGACCCCCCGCTCCTCAACTATATCGATATATCGGGTGCATTATGGGTAGGAGTAAGTTCATTACTGAATGCAACTACAGCCAAATATCCGCGCGTTTGCAAATCATCACAGCGAAGACTTGTGTAGTTGATTTAAATTTCAAGAATTTATCTAGAATACAACACTTTTACTCGGAACAGGCAGGAAAGTTTAAAGTAAAGTAAATGCATTCTCTATTTTCTGTTTGGACAAATATTTTTCCTGATTTTATATTATAAATTAATGTTTACGTTAGCAGAACGTAACGCGGACGGAACTATCATGCCGAATTTCATCTGCGAAGCAAGAATTCAACGCTATTTTTGAAACTCTTTCGCGGAAAATTGAAGAGATTAAACAGCTTAAAGGTTTACACAATTTCATAAATTTATTGACAACAAATTCATAAAACATTTAATTATTTTGATTAAGAAACGGATAGAAATTAACGTATCCCATATCATTGCCATATTTTATGGTATTAAACGATTCTAAAAAAATCTAATAAACTCTTAGTTATTCCTCTTGGAATTCTCTTATCCAGTTTTATTCAAGGTTCGGAGGGATCCTGTTTTTATGGTATAATTTTTTTAGTAAAAGTAGTATATGTGGAGTTAAAATGATACCCGTTTTTTTCGCTAACGTAGTGGAGGCCTTCGTTTAAACCTCAGGCCTCCCCTACGTTAACAAAAAAAATGGCATCATTTTTCCTCCACATATACTACTGGAAGCATAATTGGTTAAAATGCTGTCTTACAGCGATAACATTCTTTGACCTACTTATCCATTTTTTGACTTCATAGACCGTGAACAAGAAAGAAAATAAGGCTTGAAATGTTGTCAGTTTTTCCATTCGTTGCCAACAACGAGGCAAAAAAAAAAAAAAATGAAGAGAAACTGTCAGTTCGTCTCTCTTCATTTTTTCCTTTTTTTTTTTACTGCCATTCGAAAGCCCTTAGCGAGCCCTCTACTTCTCCATGAGTCTTACGGTACTTCGATTCTGCCAGTACTTTCGAGAAGCGATTTTCTTTTGATAAGTTCACGTCGTAGTGGTGCACTACACGTTGTACAAAGTCTGTAGCTAGTTCGACAATCACGATCGCATTTACGACATGGATATGCGAAGCCCTCTATGTTTTTACGAGCCTTACGGTCCTTCAATTCTTCCAATACTTTAGAGAAGTGATTCTTGATTTTGCGTTTCTCTCCACTAAGTTCACGTTGGCGTCGTGCACCACACGTCGTACAAAGTCCGTAACTAGTTCGACAACCACGACCGCATTTATGACACGGACCGAATGGAGTGGCTCCTCTTCGTATCTGATAGTCGTGTTGAGCACAATATTCTGACACCTTCGAAATCTTCCTTATACATTTCGTGTCCTTGCCTCGCATTAACCAACTACAAGTTATCGTCTCAGACATCGCGCGATGTATACCTTGTACTAGTTTATTTCTAAATGCTTTTTTTTTATTTCAACCTATCCCTAAATAACTAAAAGTCCTTTGAGAGCGGAATTCGTATTTACGTTTGGCAGAGCAGCTGCCGTATGTTAATTATGGCTGGCAGAAATCTACATACGAACCACATCCATTGCATAAGCCAAGGGGGATGAATACATACATTCCTGAGTTCCCCCTAAAATTCCTGAGCGCCCCGATTTTGCTCGAACAAGTGAAACTGGGGCGCTAAGGAATGCAAAAAAGTTTGGCGACCCTAAAATTTACGTACGACTCAGACAATTTTTATTTCACCTGCCCCCGTGACATAGTTTGACGTGACTAGACAAAAATCTGCATACGAATCGCAAAACAACACGGTAATTTATACGAACTAAGAGCATCTGTTCTTAGCGCAGTAATTTATACGATTTTCTTAGTGAAGTTAAAATAGACTCCGTTATGGTTTCTTTCATAGGAGATGTTGATTCTTATCCCACTAGACTGCCAAGTTTTGCTCTCATTTCCTTTCGGATCTCCGAGCGAAGTTGTTCTAGGTTTTTTGACCCTCTTTCTTGCCTATTTTTTTGTCGTATTTCGAGCTTGAGTGATTCGTATTTCGATCTTTCATCGATAACACTTCCGAACTCGGCTTCTGAAATATTACCATCGGCTAGAGCCTTTGAGACTTTGACTTCCACGGAATTGGCTTTAGCCTTTGCCAACATAACGGTCTTTTCGTGCTTCGAGACGCGAATGCCAAGTTTCTTACTTGCGATAGACATCGAGGCCGAAATGACGGCACAAACGAACCCGAGGCTTCCTAATGAAATACCCACAGGTATCCCGATTCCTGTAAACGTCAAGCCCAACGCCATAGCGGATAATGCACCACTCAAGCTACCTGTGGCCACAGCAACCCCGTGAACAATACCACGCGCTCGGGCATATTTCTTACGAACGACTTCGTAGTGCTTTGCCTGCCGTTCGAGTTCAGCAAGTGTGTCACATACTTTTTGTAGCCGAAAGCTATCTCCAGACAAAACGGTTTCAGATGAACGTAGATTGGGATAGATCGGCGCCGTTGGGATTGTTTGAATCGAATCGCTTGCCATCGCATATTATACGTATGGCTTACTCAATCTTCAATACGTATCGTATGGGTCGACCACGGAAGTCTACCACGTTGCCTTTCTCATCACGAATCGTCAGACGAAGGCTGTTTCGTGTTGTACCTAGAGCTCGGACAGGTAGTGGGGGCGTTGTAGAATACGTGTTTACATCAAACCAGCTGCCTCGTACTTTAAAGCTAGCCAGTACATTCGATCGCTTTCCCTCTAGTAGCGAGAAATTGGAATCTACCACATCGCAGTATACATACATTGCGTTGATATCTTTGATCACCAGATCGTAGTGTCCAATTTTTAGTGATACGTTTCCCTCCACATCTTCATTTCCTTCGATACCCAATAGTTCACAGAGA
This sequence comes from Actinernus sp. WN-2022, assembly GCA_030867875.1. NCBI lineage: Eukaryota > Metazoa > Cnidaria > Anthozoa > Actiniaria > Actinernidae > Actinernus > Actinernus sp. WN-2022. The sequence continues at coordinate 62,333,219 of JAOWCC010001634.1, forward strand.
TTCTTACTGAACTTGATTGTTTTCTGAATCTTTAGGATCCAATCCCTCTTACCGCTGCTATTTATGAAGCTTACGACTTTATTCGACATAGCTTCATTGAAGAAGGGCTGGAGTTTACGTATGTTATGAGACCCCGGATAGATTTTGTATGGGAACCCTAAGCCTCCGGTATCCCACTCGAACGTAGCCTCCGTTTCTAGGTTCCACCAGCTATTCTCAAAAGTGATCTCAACTAGCGATATATTATTGATACGGATAGGTCGATCGAAGTAGACCGTATGGTCAGCCGAGGTGGTGGTGACATTTAAGATTACCATATTAAAGCCTGAAGTTTACTTCGATATCAGAAGCTTACTTCAATGATACTAACGTATATTCTTTACTTCACGATATTAACATATGTCGTAACTTTAATACGTATCAATATCAAACAGATTAGTCAAGTGAATGAGTCGAACGGATTGGTTGAAGAAATTCCCATTTGCAGATCCTTCTCAGACAATAGCTTGGCCCGGCGCCAAGGATAAGAAACTAGCCGATAATATGCCTAATAAAGTTCATTTCGTCGGTGATTGGGGTAACTATATTGCACCTCGCAATGCGAAGGCTTTAGCGGCCTTCAAGAAAAATTATCCTCATGCGGACTTCGATAAGTTCTCAGCTAGGACAACGGCATCCGACATACATGATGAGTCTACATACGAGACTAGAATCATGTTTTACGATGGTGGGCAGCATTGGAATATGAGTGGTATCATACCAGTAGATGTCAGAAATCGTCTACACGAAGCGTTACGCGTGACAACGCAAAAACATGTGACAGTTGTGGGTTTTCCACTTCCCTTCAGAAGGACTGATTTTAAGTATCCAGTTCCAGCTGTTCCCTGGAATATCGACGCCAAAGACATAGACCCCTTTATGCGAATTCTCAAGATCTACGTAACGAAGGATCAGTTCTTCATGTCGGAGCCGCGAGATATCTTACTAGGGCTGGGGTTTGCTTTTCCTACGGACACCATTAACGACAACGACGACGAAAAAGACGATAAGTCCGAAAAAGCGCAAGAATGGTTAGATGCTCTACCAATGAGGCATTGGCAGCAACAATTCTGTTTCGTAGTTTGGTGCGCAACGGCTGGCTGCGGAGTGTCGTTCGATGACCATCTTTCAGATGACGCACCAATCACTGATTACATTCGTAGCTTTTACCGCTTCCACGTATACTACACAATCATGCGATTACTGTTCGAATTGGGAGTCCCCCTCCCCAGAGAAAACATCTTTAATAAGAACAACAACGTTCCATGGAACTCCATCGTATACGACAGGCTCAGGAGAGAGTTTGGAGTTGCCAAAGTTAACTTCGCCCTGCGCCGAGCAAGATTTACTGATAAGTCGTTTGGGTTCGATACGAATGGGCCACTCGATATTCCGACGAGGTTCTATCGCAATGAAATGGCGAAAAAGCAGCACAATTGGTTCGTTCCGCAGCAGGGCAAGGGACTGACTAAGGCTGGGGTAGTCCGAATTAATACGTCTGTAAAGGTCTACGTGTTCTGTATCCTAGGAGCCCAGGGTGTGGGAACGGTCCCGATCGTAGGGTCGCCAGGCTTGTCACCCGGTGTCCAGAAAGACTTCAAAAAACTGCTGAGAGATACCATCATGGAAAAGGATTGGGATAGTTTAGTGCAATATAACAAAGTCCTGAATGACACGAACTCTCGTCTCGACCTAGCGATCGCTAAGGGTTGTATGTTAATACCCAGCAATATGAATATCAATAAGAAGAGCATAGTGGGTTATAACAACTACCTGAAAATGTCGAATAAGCCAGGCCTAAGTTTAGGAATGAACGATAATATCAACCTCGATGAAAAAACTCCGCCACCAGACCACATGGAAGGCTCGAAACCAAAAACGCATAAACCTGCTATGGAAGACTCGAAACCAAAAACGCATAAACCTGCTACAGACAGCGGAGCCACAACGGATAAGCCACATAGGCGACAAAGTCGCGGTGTATCACCAACGAGTCACGAAACCAATTTGGCAATCGTGGGTATTGTGGCCGGCGTAGCCTCATGGATGATATTTCGTTAGCGCCGTTTCGACGATTTATATTGCTCTACTAGGAATATGACCACAGCTACAATGAGTAGCCAGGCATTCTTGGCAAGGAAGCCGAAAACTTCTCCAGCGGTACGGAATATGAAACTCGCAATAGCGCCTATCGCCCCAGGTAGCACGTTAGCCAACTTTTTTCCAAGATCCTTCAAAGCCGTACCAACTCCCTTAGCAACGGAAGCCAAGCCTTTTGTCAATATACTAACGACAGTAGCAATTACGGCACCTGCAACGGCTAACACTCCAATCACCGTAAATCCATGTTTCTTGAAGATGGCTTTTATGCGGTCTCGTAACGACATACGATCTTTGATGGATTCGATTTCTTCATTGAGCTCCTGTACTTGATCCTCTAGTTCTATTACCTTATTCTTTGCGACCTCGTACTTTGGCGTCCCCTTAGTTAATGAATCCATCTTGTTTGTTTCGTCAGTCTTTTGTTTCTCCTTTCCAGCGACTGTATCCTCTTTCGTACTAATCACTTCTTCCGCAGTTGGTCCCAGAATATCTCTAATCGTTTTTGGAAATCTTGAACCTTCGAAGTCATCCAGCAAGTGGCCTTTGGCATTCACCTTATTCATTTGTACCACGACCCTACCATATTCATCCAAACTAGCGGTGAACTTAGCCTTCTTTGAGTCTACCTCTGGAAACTTATCACGGATCTCGTCCCAGGCCTCTGTGGCTTGTCCTTCCCTTTCTGCTAACGTAGTTCCCGCGGCATCACCTTGATTGACTAATTCTATATACTCAACTGAGCTGCTTCCCCAATTACTCCGATTTTTCCATAACCTATCACGTATGGCTTTCGTCGTATTTCTGAATCTATGCTTAGCTCTATGCCACCAATCCATTTCTGCCTCGCCATCCTCAGGTCTAATCGCAGCCCATTCTTCGGGAGTAAGATCATTCACATCAGCGCCACCTTCTTTGGTTGTAGGCTCGAAGTCTATCACATCTTCCATATTGAACAATCAACGCACTATTAGTATTGACCATACATTCAACAGGAATGAATATGTTATCAACGAATCTCAATCCCGACTATGCTCCTAGGGAAGGTAGATCTCTCAAAGCCAGTCGTGTGTTCCATCGCGTAACTTTCACCCCATCGACGGCAAACCCCGGGGAAACATTGATCGTAGAGGTTCCAGCGATAGGCGAAAATAGACTTCTAGTACCTGGTAGTTTAGCTCTCAGTACCAATATGACTCTATCCGGTGGTCACGCAAATAACCGCTTGGTGGCCAACGTTGGACGCTGTCTAGTCTCAAAACGAGTCGTAAGAATGGGCACTACTGTCTTAGAAGATTGTGGTCGACCTGATCTACTGCAGGTATATAGCGATCTCTACCTATCTGCCTCAGAACGAGAGAACCGCATAGAGCAGGGCATTCAATCTGACAATGTTAACAAACTTCGCTCTGCTGCCGGTGATAAAGGCACATCGGATGCAGCCGACAATGCAACGCTTGCCGCATATGGTAGCGCGTATAAGATACCTATCGATCACGACATTATCACAACTCATGGTGTCCTCTATCCGCATGCGATTCGAGATAAGTTGGCGTTTCTTTTAACACTGGCACCAGCTATTGACGTCATAGTCGGATCTGACACCACGAAAGTAGGGACATACAAGCTTTCTAACATTGAGCTCGAATATGAAGTCATCGAAAGTCTCGATCTTGCGGTGCAGGCCAATAGTACCTACGACAGCGGAAAAGCTTTCCTGTACAACCACGCTGAGTACTACAAAACAGTCTCAGTCAACCAAGCAACCGACACACTCGTATCTGAAAGCGTGAACACCCTTCGTATCTCTCTCAATGGCATCCTTCTTCTATTCGTGGATCCCCATGTGGCAGGCACCAGAGATAGTGAGAAGTTTGTAAATCCAGGAATCACCAAGGTAGAGGTACACGTCAATGGTATTCCTAACGCTCTATATTCTTTTGGGATGCTACCAAAGGATTTATGGAAGTCTGCAAAGAATTGGTTTTGTGGATTGTCGTCCCATCAAGCGACCACATCCATGACACATAAGAAATTCTTCGAGAACAAGTTTGCCGTACTCATCGATTGTCGCACCTCACAAACCAGCGTAGCTCATGGAGATGGTCTTTCCCAACAAGATGCTGGAGCATCCATTCGCCTTAGGATTCATCGCACTGGAGGCTCAGGTATCGTGAACATGCACATGTTCGTGCTTTCCGATGCGCAGGCAACTATTGAACGGGGGATGCTACAAAATGTTTATAACTGATGGATACATTGGCAGAACAAATTCCTTTTAATGCACTCATAATCGGCCCCACGAATTGTGGAAAGACTCAGTTCATAGTCGATCAATTGAGAGGGCCATTTCGCTTTAAGTTTGAATATATCGTATTGATTTGTCCCACCTACGATAACAATAAGACCTATGAAGGCTTCGGCAAGGGAGATCCACGATTTATTGTCCTAGCGCCTTCTCAGAATGATATCGACGCCACCTTGGGTGACTGCGCATGTTATTTCGAAGGAACGAATACGCTCATTATCCTCGATGATTGTGCGGCAAGCAAGGACGTTAAGGGAAGAACCAATAAGATATCCGATTTAGCCTTTTCTGCACGTCACATTGGTATTTCAATTTGGGCATCATCGCAAACGCAAAAAAGCATATGCAAGAACTTTCGTGAGAACTGCGCAATCGTCGTGGCATTTCGTATCGCAAGTGCCCCGGGGTTGAAGGATCTATTCGATGACTACGGGGCTGGCATATCATTGGATAATAAGAAGATGTTCGTATCAGAACTTGAAACTAAGTTTGCACATATATGTTTCTGTTTACGACATCCCTTTTCCACCGTATTGAACATACCTTCGCCTACGACATGTCACGGTACGTTGAAGTAAGATGGATAAACATTTGGATGACGAATTAATGGATGCACTCAAATCCAGCAAAACGGATGTGGCATCGACAGTGGATGCGGCCTCAAATGATCATCGGGAAACCCTCGCTATCTTGGCCGCCACTGGTACAACGAAGGAATACCTCGGAAAGGCGTACTCTCTAGGAGACATACATAAACTATCCGAGAAAGACATAGAAATACTATATAGAAGGTATCATGCCGTTGTGGCCCAACAAGTGGCAGGATGCTTAGTCGACAACGCTATGAACCTAGCTACTCGCGTAATCGCGTATCTTATACCAATAGATTCCCAAACGGCCCTGTCAAAGGACTTAAGAGAAGATCGCATAATTCGTAATGAAATCTCTTCTTTAGCTGGCATGGTGTCTCTTAAGGCAGGTCGCTTCGTAGCCCTAGCCAGCGCTATATTCCACGTAGCTAATCACATAGAAGTCGATAAGTCGTCATCTTCCGTTACGCCAATTGAAGTAACACCGACTATCGACATACAGCAAGATGTCAAACCAGAATGAAGACTCGGATTCACACGACGAAAGAGAAATATTAGAAGATCGCATAGACAAAGTCGAGATAGACTCTCGCATAATTGAGATAGCTTTCGAGATCGGAGCGGGCGTGGCATGGGTAAGTATCATCTACGGATTCATCCTCTCAATGAGGAGACGTAGTATGGTAAGGGAATTAGAACGCTTCGAGGTAGTAAGCGATGAACCTCTAAAAGACGCGCCACCTAGTAGTCATGCAATTGAAGTCACTCGACCTAACAACATACGGCAAGATGGAAGCCCCACCGAATGACCTCATCACGAAGGAACCAAGCTCGTCGGCACCTAAAAAAGAAAAGAATCCAAAACGCGTCGCGGCCGGTAAAGCCATAGCGGAAAGAAGGAGACTACCTAAAGAAGCCCCCACCGACACAGCTACTCCAGTAGACAGTCAGAACGATGAACCAAGCTGGATAGCCAATATATCAGCCACCACCACGTTTGCAGCAGTCGGAGTATGCATAGCACTGGTGAGTCTATTCTACCAGTATAAGCGATACGCTCAAACACAACGAGTCGGGACTGGTGACTATCATACATCTACTGGTGGCAACAAAGGAACTAAAGAAACCACCAAACGTAGCGACCTAAAAACTCAAGGCATGATATAGCATTTGAAGTTACGCAACATATCGGTGATGTAAACGTTGTTCCGACAAGATGGTTAGCGAATTTATGAATACAATACAGGAAGCTGTCATATTGGTTGGACTCGCCTCAGGTATCGGTTGGATCGGAAAGAAAGCAATCAAGGAACCCTTGACTAACGACCCTTCATCTAGCGTTTTGAACTTCGTGAAGTGGATAGCAGTGTTGTCTGGTAGCCTGGCTGCTAAGAAATACCTAAAGGACAAAGGGTATTTGAAGCCTGCTGAGTGACGGGTTTGAAGCCATGGGAACGATAATAGTTATGGCGGTTTCTTTTGCCGTAGCAAGCGGTGCCGCTGGTATTGCCGCACACGAAATCGAAAAAGCAACTAGCGGGCCGAACGCGACTGCCGCAGAGATTGTAAGGCATGATGAGGCCCAGGAGAAATTCAATGTTGACATGGCCGCCTACGAAAAAAAACAAGAAGAACGACTAAGAGCCTTAGCCACCTGGAACCACTGGAAAGAAAACAATGCACACATCGGTCTTCAGGATAGAATCTACGCAATGAAAAAACTCCGCATATATCACATACTGCAAACGAAATTGGAAAAGCCAAAGCTCTCCGATTCCTATAGACCCTCGAGTTCAAGGAAAACTGCCGAATTGGTGGCCTTAGGTGGTAGTGTGTTCGCAACTGGATACGTTGTCACACGATTCTTATAAATTTACTATGCATTACCACTAAAATTACTAGATTTACTACGAGTAATTACTAATTTACTAAACTACTACGAGTAATTACTCCGCATAAGTGAGATTACTAGGTAATTACTCCGCTCCTCAAAGTAAGAGAAAACGACCTACTGAGTAAATTAGAAGACTTAGAACCAAACACGAGAGTGGCAACTAATCCACCTAACGGACCAGAACGTGCAATAAGTAATAGTTCGGCTCGTTAGTAAGGGTTGTGAAAAAAAAAATCGAATCCAACAACCCTATTAGATAAAGACACATGTATATATATCAAAGACGATGGCTAGCCAAGTTTCCAATGCAACCAACGATGCCCCCTCAACCAATGGTGCCATCTCAACCAACGATGCCAATACCACGGCGACGGCAAACAAATCCTCTGTGTTCAACGCAGAAGACATCCTCAAAGCCTTCGAACAGGGAAAGGAGGGAATAGTTGTGTTCGACTGGGACAATCCTCGAAGTGGTCCAAACGGATGTAAATACATCCCAGTCTACTTTGATCTTGGGGAAGGACAACGTCCAGCAATCTTTCGCTTCAAAGACGAAAAACATGTTGGTCAAATATGTCCACATGAGCAAGAAGACCTTGCCCGATTGAACCTCGCATCGGGACAAAAGGATAAGTACAAGAAGCGTGATCGCAATCCCTGCCTACAAATTCAAAAGTGGTGTGTGCCAGTATTGACTCAGATGGATGGAATCACCTTGAAGACCGACAAGGATGGAAACCCTGAACTTCCAAGTCCAGACAAATTGAGTACCCTCTTCAAAGTGATCCAAGAGTTGGACTCTGCGTTCGAAAACGAGGTTGAGGCGTGCCTCACAAGTGGAAAGATTTGTGCACGCAATCTGCGTCGCCGTACCGCACCAGCCGAAGGAGCTCTCGTTGTCTCCAACACTAAGATCCATACACTGGTTCAACGAACTATCTCCATGGAAGCCTCCAAGAACGCCGGATGTGCATTGAGCAATCCCATTGCTAGGCTGCGCATGAAATGCAACATGCAGACAGGTGTACCCAACTGCCTATTCTTCGACAAGAGTCGGCCGTTCTCCGTAGGAAGCCGCACTTCTTACGAAGCTCTCGTAGATGCGAATTCCAACCAAGTAAATGCTTCCAACATAAGTAATATGATATTGCCAGGTTCCATACACGATGGCGTTTGCGACGCTAGTAGTGTCTGCACGAGTGGATTGGGAATATCCTACTTACTCGACGCCGCCGTCCTAGTCGTAACGCAACCGCTTCCAACGAAGACTCGGGCCACTCTCGAGGACGTATACGAATAGGGAGATGTAGAAGAAAAAAAAAAGAGAAAAAAAGGAATAAGGACCGATGGGTCTTTATTCTTTTTTTTCACGATAAGGACTATACATATTAAAGTCTCGTTGTTAACACTATACGTAATGGATGCTATCTTCTATGGCCCTGAAGGATATTGGAAAGGTTACTCCGCAATTGGTAAACTATCGGCGGCAGCAAAGGTATCGGAAGACACGGCTAAGAGTTGGTTAGAGAAGCAAGCACTATGGCAAATTTATTTATCACCACCACGATATGTACCACGACCACATTGGACCGTATCGAAACCTAACGAAGTCCACCAAGCTGATTTGATATTCTTACCACACGATCGACCTGGGCGTGGACGGAAGCTATACAAGTACGCATTGGTGGTAATCGATGTGGCTTCTCGATACAAAGAAGCCGAACCTTTAGCTTCGAAAGATAGTGGTGAAGTTTCTGCGGCATTCGAACGAATCTACAAACGTAGTCCACTCGAATGGCCAAAGACGTTGCAAGTAGATCCTGGTAGAGAATTCATGGGACGTATGTCTGAAACGTTAGAACTACATGGTACGAAAGTTCAACGAGGCGAGGCTGGTAATCATAGAGCGCAAGGCTTCGTCGAACGAGCGAATAGAACGCTAGCTGAGAGATTGTTTGGATACCAATATGCACAAGAGATGGTACTTACTTCGGAAGGCTCAGAGGCGCGTAGTAGAGAATGGGTAGTTCGTTTACCAATGGTTATCAAAGCCCTGAATGGTGAGGTGACTCGACTTACAGGAAAGGAGCCTTCGAATTCCGTAGTGACGCAACAAGTAGATCTAAAGACTCCTACATATTCACGCACTGTTGGCTTGAGAGAAGAGCGCCTACCATTTGACGCCTTAGTTCGATATCTCTACGCCCCAGGAGAATTGGAAGGAGGTGAAAAACGTAGAGCCACTGATCCCGTGTGGAGTTTACAGATATACACCATTTCGCGAAGTGTAGTATCTTCGGGACAGCCTGTGCTGTACTACCTCGCTAAGCGAGAAGGGGGGAAGGATGCACCCAAACGTGGATTCGTTCGTGAAGAGCTACAAGTCGTTCCTAGGGATACGGAACTACCACCGAAAGATGTTCTGTTCGTATCCAAGCGCTAGACAGCATACTCTATTGGCTCGGTGTGGATTCCATCGGGAAGAACGCGTCTTTTGTCGTAGTAAGCCGATAGCCCAAGTTTCTGCTGTTCGTAGGTTGCCATACCTTCCGGCACTAGACGGAAGCCTCGGTTTTTCGCCATGTCAATACTACCCTGGAGTGCTGCTTCGAATCGAGCCCACGAAACGTCGTTGTGCCGTCTAGACATACCTTTGGTGGAATATTTCCTGCTGCCACCCACATCGACATACCAAGCTTTAGAACATAGGGCAATAGCGCGTTGACCTTCGAATTCGAGTTTGAAGAGTCCTGGCGTACGACTACTCCATTTGTCCCAAGCTAGCCATTCCTTTCTGTGGGCTGCGAAATCCTCTCGTAGGTCTGATCTTACAACTTCGTCGAGGCTGTTTCCAGAGATGGCAACGTACGCGCTGTCCGTATCCATCTGTATGTATTCGAAATCCTTGCGATCGACGTACTTATCAAGGAAGTCGTAGTAGAACTCGAGCATGCGAAGTTTGGCAAGCTGATATACCGCGATACCTACTTGGAAAGGGCGTTTGATTCGGATCTGGGCCTTTCTACTCTCGAGTTCGTATGCCTCACCAACCTCTTCCAGATCTTCGAACCAAACACTTCGCAATGCTTTGTCAACAACTTTCTCGTCTTTCGTATAGGTGACATCTGTTTGGCGTCCCAAGTCTTCGAGCAACTTTCCATAGGCGCTGTTTCCTAATAGCTTGAACACATCTGCCAGCAAAGCTTTACTTTTGTCTACGTCTCCCATGCGTCGCGCCTCAGTGACTTGGTCCACGAACCATTCGAAGATTTCTTTGGATTCGTAGTCTATCGTGCGGTAGACAGCAGTAATCACTGCGCCATGATCGAGATACCAACGTAGTAGGGGCTCGTAGAGTAGCAACCTCTTTCCAGAGAGACTCCCAACTAGCTTCTTTTCCTCGCTGAGCTTTCTACCCGTCCTTGCGAGGTAGGCCAACATTTGTGGAGAAATTGCTTCCTTGGGGATTTTCTTGTTGTAGAAGAAGGGGGGCATCTCCTCAAATTTCTGCCACAATTCTTTTGGTATCTCGATGTCTACCTCCGCGTAGCCAAACCACTCACCGTTTCGTAGACATTCGACGAAGTCTTCGGCTTCTAGATCTGGCTCATCATAGTGAACGACCTCTTCCTTTCCACAAGGCATTTCTAGGGCCATAGTAGAAAGATATAGGGCATTGGCATCGTATCCAAGAATCTTACGACAAATTTTAGTTCCACCCTGATGACTGCGAATCCTAGTCACTCCCGCTTCGTGGCGTCTAGTGAACACTATGCTTGGACCTCCCACGACAGCGCCTTTCAGCATGTGGTAGGCTTCCTCACCTGGAGCGTACATCTCGGCTCCCCGTTCTACACTACCTCGAAACAGGAACTGTAGCGAGACTCCTGGGATGGACACTGCGTCTTTCAGCATGTCTACTCCCTTCTCGTGGTAGAAATCTCGCATCTTTTCGAGTGCCTCTAGGAATGGGACTACGTCTAGGTCGTTGTAGTATCGTAGCCAATCTGCGAAGGTCTCCATTCCTTTGTCGTGAAAGGTGCACTCGCAATCTTCAAACTCTGATCTAGATAGTAGGTGTTCTCTTTTCAACTTTGAACCCCACTCTCGATAATCTGGTAATCCAACGTGATCCAACTTGTCGGGAGAGTCGAACCACTCATATGGGAAGAAACTCTTTTGCGATTCACATCCATAGGCAGCGATCCAACGTTCATAGGAAATTCCAGGTCCAAGGTAGTTTATCACATCGAGGAAACGAAAATCGGGAGTCAAGAGAAACATAGTGGAATTGGCTTTCTTCGCTACTCTGACTTTCTTGCATGTATCGGCAATAGATTCTACGAAATAGTTTCTGATCAAATTCAAATCATACCGGCCAGAGTTGAAGCCTAGAACGGGAACTTGGTTGACCCATTCGTCGATTCTCATCCGTTGTTCCTTTGGTAGTGTGTCAAAGGAGAATTCAGGTGTCTTGGGGCAGAACTGTTCCGCAACGCCTTCTTGGATGTTCTGCGCTCTTAGCTGGAGTTCTTCGACGAAGGCCGCTATAAGTTCCTTTGGATCACGTCGACAGAGATGGGTTGGTGTTCGATCGTACGTGTCGGCAATTGATACTGATATGGGAACATGAACGTTTTCGATGCTCAATCGGTCCGTTGGTTGTCGACCTTTCGTTCTATCGAGGTAGGCTTCAAAGTCGTACACTATGGCGTGTGGGTAGGCGGTTTGCGTTGGTGTTGGAACCGGTTCGTTCGTCTTCTTTGTAGAGCAACCCCAAGCCTCCACTACTACGTAACCTGCCTCACGTAGACTCTCCGTTCTTTTGCAGGTCTTACGATACAGACATCTCTCTTGAGGGAAGCATTTTGGGCAGCCGTGGAAGTAGCATCCATGAAATTGGAAAATGGTTTTCGAAAGAGGTTCGTAGCCATCAACCGCTGCTCCTTCGAGCCAATGCTCTCCACCATGTCCACAAGCTGCGTGATGAATGTGTTGCCCAATCCTTTCGGCTTCGCGTTTCAACCAGCGTAGAGCGGCTTTGCTGGCTGTGCTCTCTGGCCAGAAGGCTTTTTCGTATGCCGACTGAGGTACCGTAATTACTTTTCCAGGGCAAACAATCTTCGTTTCGCCACGACTACAACGATCTGCGTGGCGTTGAAGGTTCGAGGCATTTGTGAACCGTTGCTTACAAGCATTGCATACGTAGACGTGCCCTAGCTTTTTGACGTCCTTGATATAGAAGGCATGTCCTTCGTATATCCCAATCGTCATCGTATGCTTGTAGTGAGCTGCATGTCGCATCAGATGCCAAGCGCCAGCCTCCGTAGGTTCGTACACCCGAATGCCGATTCCAAAGTGTAACTCGACTTTCTCCAGCTGGTCTAAGGAAGTTCTGGGAACGTCTTGCGTGGGCGCTGTCAGGCGATAGAAGTTCTGGGCAAGTTTTCGAGCTGAGGTGTTGCACTTGTCTGCACGGGCTCCTTTGCATACGGCAAGGCAACGCCAAAGACATAGGTTGTCACCATATCGATCAAGGGCAATCATTCCTTTTTTCTGACGAAGCCATTGGGGTAGTGGACCTGTTCCCAACAGAGGCTGACGATCAATCACGACTTTGACATCCACGTAGATCCAACGCACGAAGGCCCATTGGGTATTTGGTCGATTGATGTTGTCGGGATTCAATCGAGCTGTCTCCTTGCTATTGATCCACTCCTCCGCATTGCCTAGGACATTCAACCATGGAGAACTGGGGACAGTCTTGGAGAATAGCATCACACGTCCGTCGTTGACATTGCGAATGCGATAGGTGTAGCCGTAGCGCAGGTAGAAGCTGGTGGTTACCTTTGCAACTAACTTTTCCATGATCCTAGGGGTTAAATCTCCTGCCACACCTTGGAAGAAGCGCCACTGGATAGTACGGCGGCCGATCTCCACTCCCTCGAGCATTCCATCTCTCTCATCGAGAATAGCCTCGGCCTCTCGAGCTAGACTCCGTGGAAGTGGCTCACTACGAGGCTCTTGCAGGAACCGTCGGAAGGCTCGGCGTTTGTGGGGCAAGCGGCTTCGAGGATCCGCTATGGACCTCTCTTCATCAGCTTTTGCCCTTAGGCTTGCCGCAACCTCCTCATTCAACTGTTTGGTTTCCCGCACGCGTTGAGCTCTTTTGTGAGGATTTTCCGAATCGCCTCGAAGAGCTGGAAACCTACCTGTTCGATCGGCTCGTTCGATTCTATTCTCCCATTCGAGAGCGCGAGCCTCAGCTATTGTCTGGGCTAGTTTGGATTTGTCGAACCTAGAAAAACCTCGCAACCCAAATTGCTTCGCTTGAGTACGTAGTTCTTCTAGGGTGACCATCTTCTATGTCGCGGGACAAAGAACACACAATCGGTGTCGATATACTATACATGTGCGGCTTTCTCTAATATGGATATCGAAATGCAATAGTGTTGGCAACGAATGGAAAAACTGACAACATTTCAAGCCTTATTTTCTTTCTTGTTCACGGTCTATGAAGTCAAAAAATGGATAAGTAGGTCAAAGAATGTTATCGCTGTAAGACAGCATTTTAACCAATTATGCTTCCAGTAGTATATGTGGAGGAAAAATGATGCCATTTTTTTTGTTAACGTAGGGGAGGCCTGAGGTTTAAACGAAGGCCTCCACTACGTTAACGAAAAAAACGGGTATCATTTTAACTCCACATATACTACTCTGTAGCTTATTGATATCATCCTGACAGATATGACTGGAAGAATTGGTTCCTTCGTTATATCCAGTTTTCGTTTAAACGAAAACTGGTCCTGATAACGACTTCCCCAAAAAAATATTTATAAATATTTAAAATATCTATTTTACCCGAGTTTTCGACTTGATCCGTTTATCAATGTAATACTGGCCATGAGTATCCGTTTACGGTACAACCAGTACTCCAGTCCCTTTGACCCCTCTCCCACTCCGACGGTATCAAGTTATGCATAATTGTTGGCAAATTGCAGAAAAGGTCGAGAAATAAAACAACAATAAACGGAAATGGATCTATTAGTAGCCGGTCAAAGTATTTAGGATGTAGTTAGCTTCTATATTTTCTTACAATTAAGTACGTATTCGAGAACACTTGGATGTTCATAACTGTCTCTACCCCCGACGAAAAATAACACATGTCACGTGACCAAGGTTTGAGCGGGCATTTCTTCGTTCGGTTGTTGAAGGTGGACATTGGTCTGTGCATCGTTCGTTGTCCTTCGCTTCATTGTACTTCTCTTCTTGGAGGAAATACTCTAACAGGTTAGTGCCCCATGATATCGTCTACTACTATTTTATGTTTTGTTGGTTTTATTCGGGCTTTTATCACGATTACAGGGCTGATTTTAGTTCTAACTGAATGTCCTCGAGGTCATCACGCATGCATGGCCGTTTTGTTTGCCCTAGCTTTCAAAAGCTTCTACTTCTAGCTCCACTTTATCCGTATTTAGTACAAATGTAGCTTGCGTAATAACTATAATTACCAATTAAATCGATTGTATGCTTTAGGAATGGAACTCGAATTTGAAAGCCCAGAGCAGCTTGTCTGTGGTGATTCAATAGTGGTGAGAATTGCGCCCAAAGTCAAACTGTAAAAAGCTATATTTTTGCTGGCTACAGGCGATTATTATGTACATGTATAACGATATCAATGATCGCCAGCTACTTATGTAATTCTTAAAGTCAGAGTTGTAGCTACCGGCTGTTCTTCAGTTGTCCAACAACTAAAAACTTGATAACAGTCCTGTACTAGTGTGTTGAGTTTATACAATTTTGTATTACTTTTAACAATTTTAATGACTCTAATCCACATGTACATGTACCCTCATTTGCAGAATACCCCCTCCATTCAAAATATCAGTTAAAAACCACTAAATAATCCATTTTACATGTAGTTTCAGGGCCTGGTTGTTCAAAGGGTGGATACCTTTATCCACCGATAAATCATTATCGAGTGGATAATAAGATAAACTACATGTACATGTAGTTTGGTTAATACATATCCACTGGATAAGGAGTTATCCAGTGGATAAATTTATCCACCCTTTGAACAACCAGGCTTGGGTGTATTAAGACTCATTCTAATGAGTGATTTGCAGTCGTAAATGGTTAGGGTTTTTTATTTTGGGCTTAGGTTTCTAGAATGTTTGTATGAAAAGTTTGAGAAATGAATTATTAGTGAATCATTGGAGGGGGTATTCTGCATCTACTCCAATAGAAGTTTAATTTTATGGGGGGAAAAAGAAATACGGTATAACAAGTAAGGCAATTAAGGGGCAACTACAGAATACCCCACAACTGTAAGGTAATAATATCTAAGAAGCCAGTGGCTATGGTTATACATATTATTTCAGATGGCCCACCCTAAGTCATACTACCAAGTGGCTACCACCCCTACCAACCTACAAGTAGAACAACAAATACCAGAAAGAGAAAATTAAGATATTCATGCGGCTAACAAGAAAATTACAGTGCGACTTCTGAAACCAAGGCCACTTTATTATAGCCAACAAGAACCAATCACAGTGCAGAGCAAAAACAAAGCTTTCCACCTTACAGTTATTAATTTTGATGTCTATTACAAGACAGTAGCATTTCGACTTGAGCTTTGATCTGATAAAAGGTGAATATAGTCAACTACATGTAGTTCTGAAGTCAAAGTCTTTCAAATGAAGAAAATCGCATGAGTATGGTAGGATTTATCCTTTGGAAGCTTTAATTTTGTCTTGCAATGTCTTTAAGGTCTGCACACACAAAGGAGCATTAGTCCCAGGGACGAATACATGTACCGATCATGTTGACACTATTATATCAAAGGCCAATCAACGCATTGGGCTTTTAAGACGTATTAGACATTTACTACCCCGGCGAGCCCGTTTAACTCTATATAATGCCCTGATATTGCCAATTTTAGATTACGCTGATATCGTATGGGGGGATAAAGACAATGTTACCATCATGAATAGTTTACAAATAGTCCAGAACAAGGCTGCTAAAGTGATTTTAGACGCCTCCCCTTTCTCGTCCTCAACAGAAGCCCTCCAGACTTTGGGCTGGAAGACGCTTAGTCAACGGCGGCGAGCACACAGATGTACACTAGTTTACAAACTTATGAACAGTCAAATTGACTTCGATTTTGATATTTTATTAAATAAAGATGTACATAATCATAACACTAGGCAGAGAAACAATGCCCATCTTAAACAAGCAAGAACAAACTGGGGAAAGCATTGTTTTACCTATCAGGCTTTGGATGAGTGGAATTCCCTCCCATCCGAAATACGAGAATCGAACTCATTAGCCAATTTTAAAGCGCATTTTACTTTTTAACTTTTTAGATTTCTTATTGTATATCCATTTTTATCCATTTTTACTTATCATTGTTATTAATTAGTTGTAACTATTCTCTTTAAACTTTATTTTACTTTATTAGTTATGTTACACAGGGCCCCATTGAAAAACTCCTCGGAGATATGGGCACCCTGTCTAAACATCGTTATTATTATTATTATTATTACCTTGTTGCGTACACACGAAGTCCCCTCGTGTGAACTAGGAAAAATCTTGTCATTTTGTCCCCAGGACTTGTCCCGTCCCCTCAATTCAAACCAGTTTGATTTGAAGGGACAAGTCCCAGGGACAAAATTTTTCCTAGTTCAGATGAGGGGACAAGTCCTTGTCCCTTCGTGTGTAGCGACCTTTAGTTCTCGTTGTCTAATTGGCCCTGGTTTCAATAGTTGCACTGGCAATTAATTATCTATTCATATCATTATGCAGGGCACAATGAAAGTGCTGTCTGGTAGCCTGGGTCTAGAGGATTTCCTTGTCAGGCCAGTAGATCACATGTAGTTTTGATTACTTGCCTGATGGTCAAGGAACCAAAATAGGCTTCTTAAAATGTTTAGTTAATTAAATTAAAATTTGGGCAAGTTTGAAAGACACATACTGTATGTAGTGGAAAATGGTTGAAGCTTGGCTGAAGGGTAAGCTTAAATTTCATTTTTCTTCTAACCAATAATATACAGCTACACAGTGAGGGAGACCACTCATCCCGCTAACTTTTCTAAGCAGGTATTGAAGTGGCTACACAGATACATGGTGAGCGAGGGGTGGTCAGTTTTTACTCCGACTGCATAGCCATAGCTTCTGGCTATGCAGTGGTACCTAGATTTGTGTAGGATATTCTGTAGTTTAGCCAAAAGTAAGAAGAAAGGAGCATGGATGGTTTCAAATGTTGAGAATTGATGTACATTGTGTACATGTATGTGGATTATGTCGCTATCAATTCCTAACCTGCCTATCACCCACCCTGGGCTTTTGACATTTTGAACTTGTGGATGTGTGCAAGTGCAGCACGAATTTTTTTTTTTCACATGTACAATAACATGATATACAATCTCGTGACCCCTTATGTAAGTAATTCTATTATTAGTGATTAAATGTTTCCTACCAATTCTAACCCTTTCACTTCCAAATCCCAAGTTGCAAGAAGGTTTCCTCAGAACTTAATATTAGACACAACCTTTAATACATGTTGGTAAATTGTAAATGATAGCACCAGGATTTATTGACTAACAAATGCTTCTCAAACTACCCTGGATGCCAGGTTCTACTGCCCTATCTAATCCAAAGTACTGCTAGCGAGGATCTTAGTGACAAGAAGGCAAGGAGAACCTCTGGGCACCCCAAGTATGAATCTCACTTCCATGCCAGACTAATTACATTTGATTGACACCTGAACAATATTTTTATAGCAATTACATGTACATGTACAATGTATAAACCAGTTTTGCAATTCTCAATGGTTTATGAAAAGCCAGCACTTTAGGAGAGCCAAAATCAATTACACTTTCTCCCAAGAACTACAGCACTACACAGAACAGGTCAGCTGGTTTAATTGCCGTTCATTCGGTTTTCTGGAGTGGATTTAGGGAGTTAAGGGAACTCATGTGAACTACAGCGACGCAATGGTTTCAGCAATATGCAACAAGTAAACAACGATGCCCTTGGAAACTGCTATGGCATGATCCAATCGCATCACTTGTTAGAAATGAATTTGCTTTAGACCAATCAGAGGGCCAGGGTCAAATTCTGACTCCCATGTACTTGTTTGCACTGCCTTCTAAGCAGAGAGAGCAGTAGAACCTTGGCATCCAGGGTACTCTTGAGAATATCCAAGCTGTAAATTCAATCAGTTGTGGATGTCTGATAATAGGTTTACAGTGCAGCCTGGAAGTATGTTAACACATTTTGTGAGTAACGTGCGCGGAATTCCGTGCAACTAGAATTAGACTAGAGTAAGTGTAGAATCTTCAGCTACATGTAAAAACTTCCACAAAGATTTACAACAATTTTTTCTAAATGTTTTTCAAAATAAGCTTGTAGCAAGGAACCAAAGTGCTATGTTAATGTATAAAAATACTCAGGCAGTGTTTTAGTCATATCATAATTGAAGGGCTGTGTGCAAAAGGGCGTAAGTGATTCTTGATCACGTTCTAAATTCTCCCTTTGAAAACAAATAAATTGAAGGAGAATTTAGAATGTGATCAAGAGTCACTTACACCCTTTTTGCACACAGTTATTCAATTGAAAGCTGTATCCACTAAATGCTAGCCAAATTCATTTCACACTTTTTAGACTGTGTGTAGGCACGTTACACCACTATTAAAAAAGCTTTAATTTCTCTGACTCAGCTTGCTTAAATACACAGCAACGTATTATTCTTCATCTGGTTCACACTTCAAAGCGCTGTTGTTTGACACAAATTGATTTTTGACAATAACTGTATAACCAAGGAAAACTAAACACATTCTGCGTGTATTATACACGAGTGTAGTGCATAAGTGCAATACACTCAAATGCGTGTAGTAAATTTATTTTGTACACGTGCATTACACACGTGTAAATGTTAACATTCATCCAGGCTGTACTGTGTCTGAAGACCGTAACATTTTCAGTGTCTGTTGGGAGAAAATCCTTTTCTGAACTTGTATTATGGTACACAATTTTTTTCAGCAGAACTGAAGTTTAGAAAATGAGATGTGTTGGCAATTTCTTTAAAACTATGAAAGATAAAACAACAACAGTTTTTATTTGTACCAAGAAAGAACTGTTTACAATAATATTAAGAATAGATTTAGGTAACTGAAGCTAACTTAGTATAGGCTATCTAAATAACAGAGATAATCTAGTAGATAGCACAACATAATTGGATTGATAATAGATACATGTAATTGATTTTTTTTATACCGGGGGGGGGGGGGGGGGGTGGAAATTGATGTAATTTAATTAAGAGCTGTCAGATTACAAAACTGTTCCAATGTTGCTCTTCGATATCCATGTTTAATATCAGTACAGAAAATGTAAAACAAGAACTCTTCATTGCTGTTTAGATACATGTATATATTTTTGAAATTGTCCCCAAAAATCAAGAACTATCTGATACCTTAACTTTACATTTCTTGATTTATAACAGGAAAACCAAGAGGATTTAAATCTACACAAACATTACAGTCAACTCAGCGACTCCATCATTGCCCTTTTCTGCATCTACACATGTACATCACCAATTGCCATGTTTATCAACTACAGCACCACAACCTGCCTTTTCCAGTTATTCTCATACAACTGTACATCACCCCTTGTACATGAAGAGATATTCTTCCTGGTTGAGGGATTTCCAGCTTCCATCTCTTGTAAGTAATAACAGTATCAGGCCTCTAAATAAAAAAAACCTTAGTGTCACAGGGGTGGGTTTCATTAGAAGCTTACAGGGGTCATGTAAGTGCCGGCTGCTCTGGTAAAATATCATACATTTTAGGTACTTATTGCTTGAGTGCGAGGACTGGAAAAGAAAATATTTGGGTCAAGGTTGTAACAAATGGACCATTAGTGGAAATACTGTAGACCAATAACAGCAAAGTCCATACAGATTGATTGAGAGGCAAATATGTTTCTGGATTTTTTAATCGTATGACCACTTTGAAATGCCAAAACAAGCAACAAAATCGGATTTTCTCTTCCAAGATGCACAACACAGAAAAATAATATCAAAACCTATTTAGTTTAAATACATGTTCATACAGACATTGGGTTGATTTTAGAATTTAGTTCCCTTTAAACACCTGCATGGTCAGTGGTGATTGACTAGCACAAAAAATCAAGTGACCAGCCAACAAAATTAATTTTAATTGCCAAAAATAATGTTTTAGCCTCATTGGTGACCATAATCAGCTACAATTTTAGTCCCTGTATTGGTGTTCTGTGATGGTAAGAGTGACAGCATTTATGCAACATGTATATTTATGATGTGACTTCTTTGGTGTTCTGTAACAGAAAGAGTAACAGCATTTATGCAAGATCTTTTAGCTGTGAGTTCATTGGTGTTCTGTAACAGAAAGAGTGGCAGCATTTATGCAAGATCTTTTAGCTGTGAGTTCATTGGTGTTCTGTAACAGAAAGAGTGGCAGCATTTATGCAAGATCTTTTAGCTGTGAGTTCATTGGTGTTCTGTAACAGAAAGAGTGGCAGCATTTATGCAAGATCTTTTAGCTGTGAGTTCATTGGTGTTCTGTAACAGAAAGAGTGGCAGCATTTATGCAAGATCTTTTAGCTGTGAGTTCATTGGTGTTCTGTAACAGAAAGAGTGGCAGCATTTATGCAAGATCTTTTGGCTGTGAGTTCATTGGTGTTCTGTAACAGAAAGAGTGGCAGCATTTATGCAAGATCTTTTGGCTGTGAGTTCATTGGTGTTCTGTAACAGAAAGAGTGGCAGCATTTATGCAAGATCTTTTAGCTGTGAGTTCATTGGTGTTCTGTAACAGAAAGAGTGGCAGCATTTATGCAAGATCTTTTGGCTGTGAGTTCATTGGTGTTCTGTAACAAAAAGAGTGGCAGCATTTATGCAAGATCTTTTAGCTGTGAGTTCATTGGTGTTCTGTAACAGAATGAGTGGCAGCATTTATGCAAGATCTTTTGGCTGTGAGTTCATTGGTGTTCTGTAACAGAAAGAGTGGCAGCATTTATGCAAGATCTTTTAGCTGTGAGTTCATTGGTGTTCTGTAACAGAAAGAGTGGCAGCATTTATGCAAGATCTTTTGGCTGTGAGTTCATTGGTGTTCTGTAACAAAAAGAGTGGCAGCATTTATGCAAGATCTTTTAGCTGTGAGTTCATTGGTGTTCTGTAACAGAAAGAGTGTCAGCATTTATGCAAGATCTTTTGGCTGTGAGTTCATTGGTGTTCTGTAACAGAAAGAGTGGCAGCATTTATGCAAGATCTTTTAGCTGTGAGTTCATTGGTGTTCTGTAACAGAAAGAGTGGCAGCATTTATGCAAGATCTTTTGGCTGTGAGTTCATTGGTGTTCTGTAACAGAAAGAGTGGCAGCATTTATGCAAGATCTTTTAGCTGTGAGTTCATTGGTGTTCTGTAACAGAAAGAGTGGCAGCATTTATGCAAGATCTTTTGGCTGTGAGTTCATTGGTGTTCTGTAACAGAAAGAGTGGCATCATTTATGCAAGATCTATTAGCTGTGAGTTCATTGGTGTTCTGTAACAGAAAGAGTGGCAGCATTTATGCAAGATCTTTTAGCTGTGAGTTCATTGGTGTTCTGTAACAGAAAGAGTGGCAGCATTTATGCAAGATCTTTTGGCTGTGAGTTCATTGGTGTTCTGTAACAGAAAGAGTGGCAGCATTTATGCAAGATCTTTTAGCTGTGAGTTCATTGGTGTTCTGTAACAGAAAGAGTGGCAGCATTTATGCAAGATCTTTTAGCTGTGAGTTCATTGGTGTTCTGTAACAGAAAGAGTGGCAGCATTTATGCAAGATCTTTTGGCTGTGAGTTCATTGGTGTTCTGTAACAGAAAGAGTGGCAGCATTTATGCAAGATCTTTTAGCTGTGAGTTCATTGGTGTTCTGTAACAGAAAGAGTGGCAGCATTTATGCAAGATCTTTTAGCTGTGAGTTCATTGGTGTTCTGTAACAGAAAGAGTGGCAGCATTTATGCAAGATCTTTTGGCTGTGAGTTCATTGGTGTTCTGTAACAGAAAGAGTGGCAGCATTTATGCAAGATCTTTTAGCTGTGAGTTCATTGGTGTTCTGTAACAGAAAGAGTGGCAGCATTTATGCAAGATCTTTTGGCTGTGAGTTCATTGGTGTTCTGTAACAGAAAGAGTGGCAGCATTTATGCAAGATCTTTTGGCTGTGAGTTCATTGGTGTTCTGTAACAGAAAGAGTGGCAGCATTTATGCAAGATCTTTTAGCTGTGAGTTCATTGGTGTTCTGTAACAGAAAGAGTGGCAGCATTTATGCAAGATCTTTTGGCTGTGAGTTCATTGGTGTTCTGTAACAAAAAGAGTGGCAGCATTTATGCAAGATCTTTTAGCTGTGAGTTCATTGGTGTTCTGTAACAGAAAGAGTGGCAGCATTTATGCAAGATCTTTTGGCTGTGAGTTCATTGGTGTTCTGTAACAGAAAGAGTGGCAGCATTTATGCAAGATCTTTTAGCTGTGAGTTCATTGGTGTTCTGTAACAGAAAGAGTGGCAGCATTTATGCAAGATCTTTTGGCTGTGAGTTCATTGGTGTTCTGTAACAGAAAGAGTGGCAGCATTTATGCAAGATCTTTTAGCTGTGAGTTCATTGGTGTTCTGTAACAGAAAGAGTGGCAGCATTTATGCAAGATCTTTTAGCTGTGAGTTCATTGGTGTTCTGTAACAGAAAGAGTGGCAGCATTTATGCAAGATCTTTTGGCTGTGAGTTCATTGGTGTTCTGTAACAGAAAGAGTGGCAGCATTTATGCAAGATCTTTTAGCTGTGAGTTCATTGGTGTTCTGTAACAGAAAGAGTGGCAGCATTTATGCAAGATCTTTTGGCTGTGAGTTCATTGGTGTTCTGTAACAGAAAGAGTGGCAGCATTTATGCAAGATCTTTTAGCTGTGAGTTCATTGGTGTTCTGTAACAGAAAGAGTGGCAGCATTTATGCAAGATCTTTTGGCTGTGAGTTCATTGGTGTTCTGTAACAGAAAGAGTGGCAGCATTTATGCAAGATCTTTTGGCTGTGAGTTCATTGGTGTTCTGTAACAGAAAGAGTGGCAGCATTTATGCAAGATCTTTTAGCTGTGAGCTCATTGGTGTTCTGTAACAGAAAGAGTGGCAGCATTTATGCAAGATCTATTAGCTGTGAGTTCATTGGTGTTCTGTAACAGAAAGAGTGGCAGCATTTATGCAAGATCTTTTGGCTGTGAGTTCATTGGTGTTCTGTAACAGAAAGAGTGGCAGCATTTATGCAAGATCTTTTAGCTGTGAGTTCATTGGTGTTCTGTAACAGAAAGAGTGGCAGCATTTATGCAAGATCTTTTGGCTGTGAGTTCATTGGTGTTCTGTAACAGAAAGAGTGGCAGCATTTATGCAAGATCTATTAGCTGTGAGTTCATTGGTGTTCTGTAACAGAAAGAGTGGCAGCATTTATGCAAGATCTTTTAGCTGTGAGTTCATTAAGAAATGAAACAGATCTTCCGTGTTTGCACAGGCTCATGCAAACCGAGGTAATTTGGGAGAATTCGAGAGCAGAACAAGCACGAGACCGCAGGTCGAGTGTTTGTACAGTACCTGCTTGAGAATTCTCCCAAACTTACCGAGGTTTGCATGAGCCTGTGCAAACACGGAAAATCTGTTTCATTTCATTTATAAAATAATTATTTTGATAAAAGAAGTACTTTATACGGTGCTTGTCTTACGGTGTGACGTCATTTCCGTGTTTGCACAGGCTAATGAAAACATGGCTATCAGCCAATCAGAATGCATGTTCTATCGAAATTATTTTATAAATGGTGTTCTGTAGCAGAAAGAGTGACATCATTTATGTAAGATATTTTAGCTGTGAATTCGTTGGTGTTCCGATAGTAAGAGTGCTGTAGAATGTAGCATTTTTGTTGATTTTGTTACCAGTCTCCCAGCATGTATGTGTGAGTCAATTTTAAAAAGTAACCTCCTATTTGAGGTCCCTCGTATTATGTTGATTTGTTGTGGTACATCGTACTTTGTAGTGATATATACATGTAATTGTGCCAAGATCTCTGAGCTGGGTCTGTTCAGCAGAGTTACCAAAATACATGAGATCGTAGAGCTGAATATTACCACACTAGAGTGACTATATCGATAATTATTAATGCCATACCAAATAAAGTAATCTGTAGTTCTAGTAATGCTTTTAAGATACATGTAGGGTCGGTACATTATAAACGTGCTTTGTAGGTACTAACTTTTATTTATTTTTTTGCACTGACTGGCTTTTTATTTTATTTTCAGGTTTCATCTGACTTCGGCAGGGAGTTTACAATTATTCACTAAGCTACCTTTATAAATATAATTTTCCAACTACAAGTAACAGAAAATTCTAAAACAGAATGCCCTGGACGTTGTGTGCATTCTATAGATGAGGAAAACAATATACACAATGTTTTACTCCCAAACTTAATTGCACTTTATTCTGATGAGCACCTACAATGTATGCTAAGTCATGAAATTATCTGGCACTGTCTTTTACATGTAGGTACATGTGTAATAAATCAATAATGAGAGATGCTTAGCCAATGAGCGTACATGCACCTTTTATTTTTTATATAGAGTGATATTACTTGATCCCTGAAAGAAATTATTAAGTGAGTGTCTATTGGACTGGGGAAAAAAAAGAAAAAAATGGTTTAAAGAGGCCGTATCAAGTGCATAAAGTTGAGATCAATATCAGGGTTTAGGTCTGTGAACAACGGCAATGTTATGCGTCGAATCATTGGATTCGTTGATTTTTTTTTAGCGTCAATATCTTTTGACGACCGATCTGTCAAATGCCTTTTCAGAATATATGTTTAATAATTATCCTGCAAGGTAGCGAGATAATGGGCCTTTTGCAGTAATGCAATCACATGGTTGTACTGGACAGCAACTGAAAAAAGTCTGTAGCCCTTCACCTCTCAAAACCTTGCATTTTATTGGACCCCATTTAGACCACTGACAAATAGTTTTATTATTTTATGGTTAGGGTTTGTATTGTTTCAGGGTAGGGTTGTAGCCAGTAGTATGTTAGGTTCTGAGAGGTGCAGTCTGACCCTAAAAAAAATCGGACTTCATTTATTTAAAGCACTTGTACGAGATCGGAAGTGTTATTAGCAAAACCTGTTTATGAATGATTTTTTTTACCTCCAATCGATTGTCGATCTCTAAAACTGCGTTTTTAAAGACAGCTTTCCGTCCAGCATTCAAGGCAACGCCTTTCCCATGGGGATCATGACCTCATTTCATTCGTTAACGAAGTATTTTATCAGCACATGACTGTTTCCTGCAAAAGGCCTATTAAGCCGACGAGAGCCGAAGGCTGACTTGTACCAGTTATTTAAACTAAGAAAGAACAACAAAAAGAAAAACAGCTGGCCAAGGGGACTCGGAACGAGTAAGATTACCAGGCGCGTGGATTAAAAAATATATATTTTAGCAAATTACCCCGCGCGCCTCTTAATCGTACTCGTTCCAAGTCTCCACGGCCAGCTTTTTTCTTCTGTCTTAGATGATTTTAAAATTAGGTACAAGTGAGTTAACTAGCATCTGGCGACATTCCGTAAGATCGAACAGGATAATTGTTTTATTAGTCGACACATCCACAACAAAACTGTTTTTACCAAAACACTTGCAAAGAAAACGTCACTTGATTTCATTAAACGATTTTGGCGTGTTTTTTTTTACTTTAGAATGTTTTACGAACAGAAAGAGATCGAGTTATATTTTATTCTGATCCAAAGTATATTTTAGTTCGTTGAAAGTTAGTTCGAATGTTAAACATAAACAAGCAAAATGGTAAACCAGTCGCATGAGGTTGAACTTGACTCGGACTTTCTCCACTAAACGCTGTTCACCTTTGAGCGATGTTACGATGTATTGAATAATGAAGTATATTGTTACGATGTGTTGAGTAATGAAGTATATTGTATGGTGTTATGTTTGCTAGTTGTCTATTAGGTAAACGTACATTATAAATGTTTTAAGTTGTTCATGTGTATATTGCATTTGATGCGAATGGCAATAATTAAAATCATTGAGTATAGAAACGAATCGTATTGTATCCGGTTGGGCTGTTATTCATTGCAAAGTTTTCATAACAGGAATAAGGTGGAACAAAGGGCGCATATCTTATAACAGGGTGAAGAATAAATCGGTATTCAACAATTCGTGCATGTAACATGTCGTTAAATGTCGAGTCTTGAGTTCCATATGATACCACAAGTGTTCTAGAAATCACAACATTTACGGCGTATTACAACAAATATTAGGTGAAACAAAGGGCGAACACGTTACATTTCCTCACCTGAAGCAAACTAAAATCAATACCGTGAAATATAACGCGTACTGCATTTCAAAAATAAATCTATCCATCACGTATCCTTTTCTGCACTTAACGTATCATTAAGTTTTGGGATATGATTCTAGAGGATACCCCGCGTACTGTATTTCAAGAATATATCCGTATCCATCGCGTATCATTTTCTGCACTTAACGTATCATTAAGTTTCGGGACATGATTCTAGAGGATACTCCGAATATTGCTAGAAATCACGACATTTACGGATTATGACACGGCGAGTTTCAACGACGTGTCAAGACCCGGATTTTCCCTGATAGGGAAAAAGTCCGAATTAGGGCGTATACGGATATGACACTTGGATGACACGTAACGTGTTTGGGAACCCGACATGTCCGGAAACTCTCGTATTCTTTAAGAATACGGGTACGAATCGGCTAGTATCGTGGCCCGTATTCCTTCCTTTTCACACAGTGGAAGCATATTACTAATGTACGGTGGAGCTAATTTATTTAGAGCCTTATATGTAAGTAAAAGTATTTTAAAAACAATACGCTGCCCTACAGGTAGCCAGTGGAGTTGCTTGAGGACAGGAGTAATATGGTCATGTTTTGATTTACCGGTAATTAAACGCGCAGCGCAGTTCTGAACATACTGTAGTCTATCAATTTGATACTTGGGTAAGCCATACAATAAAGCATTACAATTATCTAGTCTACAGGATATAAACTGAATGCATGAACCAGTATCTTAGTATTGTCTTCTGACAGATATTGCCTTATCTTAGCTATCCTCATTAAGTGAAAAAATGCAGACTTACAAATAGTGGACACATGTTTCTCGAGGATCATGCTGTTATCGAAAACTACTCCGATATTCCTGGCAGAAAGCGAAGGTTGTACGTGATCCTTGCCAACTGTAATATCATTTAAATACGGTCGGGGACGATGATGTGTACTAATAATAAGAAGTTCAGTCTTGTCCGTATTTAATTTAAGTTTGTTCTGCAACATCCACTTATCTATATCATTCGTGACACAGGCTTCAATTTTCACTATGGATGACTCGCGATCTTCCCCAGATATAGACTCAAAGGAGAGATACAATTGGGTGTCATCCGCGTAGAAATGGAAGCCGATGTCATGATTCCTAACAATATCTCCTAAAGGAGAAGTGTAAAGCAGGTAGAGGAGTGGCCCTAAAACCGAACTTGAGGTACACCACAGTGCATGTTACGACTCGAAGACTTTTCTCTCCCAATGCCGACTACAGCCTGTTTTCTATCGCTATAAGGTAAGATTTAAACCAGCGTAGAGCCTTTCCACATATGCCAAAGCGACAGGACAACCTCTCTAATAAGATCGTATAATCAACAGTATCGAAAGCTGCAGATAAATCTAGCAATAACAAAATTACCGTACGCTTATTGTCAATAGCAACAACAATATCGTTGTGAACTTTCACTAACGCAGTTTCAGTGCTATGAAACTTCTTATAAGCTGATTGAAAAACCTCATCAAGATCATTACCTTTAATGTAGTTATTAAGCTGAAGTGCCACAACTTTCTCAGTGAGTTTTGACATAAACATGAGGTTAGAAATAGGTCTAAAATTAGAAAACTCTTCGAAATGTAAGTTGTCTTTCTTCAGTAACGGATTTAGTAGAGCGAACTTAAAAGAATCAGGCATAATAGAAGTATCTAGTGAGAGATTAATTATATCAGTCATTACAGGAAGTAGCACGTGCACACAAGCTTTAAGGACATCGGCAGGAACAGGGTCAAGGGCACAGGATTTAACAGTAGAGGCCTCTATCAGCGGCTCAGCAACTTGTTTTATAGAGACGCACTCAAAACCAGATAACTCACAGGCGCATATCACTGGTGTGGGGAGGTAAATCATAGGACCGCAACTCTCCGTAGCCAGGGAATGACGTATAACAGCAATCTTCTCAGTAAAATAGTCAGCAAAACAATTTGAAAGTTCCTTATCAGAACCGGAAGGTGGATAACGTATCTTTCTTAGGGAGAGGATATCCGAAAAGGAAAATAGGCCCAAATCGCTAATAAACGACAAAAGACAACATATAGAGCAAAGGTACGTTTATTTCAGTTGATTTTAACCTATCAATAGTTATTGTAGTAAAATTCGTAATTTTCGCCGTTTAGTAGTTCCCCTATAACACACAATTAGAGCTTGGGTTGCCTGTGCTATGATCGGGACAGATATGAGCCATCAAAAGGATTTATAACGGTCATCACATTCGATTTTTTTAAAATCAAACTGTCGAATGATCTCCCGTCTAGACTCCCCAGCGAAGAAATGGACAGCTGGCATATTTCCCCAAATCTCCCTCATATGGGCTGTTTTGCAACTTGACACACCACCCCGATGAAGTAGTTTTTTGGTAGCTTCCGATTTGAACTCCGAAAGACCGAAGTCGATTTTGTCCGAAGGCAAAAACATTGTACAGGGTTTAATAAGTGTTTCAGCGGCTCAGAAGTCTCAGCTGGTCTCTTGCATTTTTACAACCCTCACTCAGTTTTCACTGCTCACTTTTGATTTTATTTTGTTCATTTCAAACGTTAACTCAGTTCGCACAAAAGGCGCGAAAAACCTTTTGCACGCGTGCGCTACCAAATTCTCGCCCTCGGCAAAACTTTTTTGAGAGCTGATTTGCATTTTGCATCCGAAATCTACTCACCAGTGTCCTCCTGAATCTCGACCGAGAATGTTTTGTCTCGGAGAATGTTTTGTCTCGGCGCTGTGTAATGTTTAGCAGGATTTGTTTCTTTGCCTTCGACAAACAACGAGGAAATGTTGGACATTTGCTGGAACTGTTAGACAAGGTTTAAAGTGATGGCCATGGATAGCTAACTCTTTGCCTTTGGCTTTGTACTTCATCTTCGGTTCGCGAATTCGCTTCAACTTCTCAATGTTTGTGCCAATTTGTGGTGGAAAAATCGACTACTTCAAATCGGAAGAAAGTGGAACTTCTTTTTCACACTCAAGACTAGAAATTTCAAAGATCCTGGCACTCTTGGAACGAGCAAGCTCACTACAAACACGGTAATTTGCTAGTTAAACATTTTTTTACGATGTGATAAACTATATTTGTGCTGAATTTACTGATGGTAATACTAGTAGAGTGGAATAAAATTTGGTCTGAAATCATAGTACGAGAGTTTAGCGGTCGTGCGACATATATTTGTAAATTACATTTTTTTAAACAAACTTCCCGCGATAGTCTTCAAGATATCTTTTATCGGAAGCTGCCAAAAAACTACTTCATCGGGGTGGTGTGTCAAGTTACAAAACAGCCCATACGAGGGAGATTTGGGGAAATATGTCAGCTGTCCATTTCTTCGCTGGGGACTCTAGACGGGAGATCATTCGACAGTTTGATTAAAAAAATTTGAATGTGATGACCGTTATAAATCCTTATGATGGCTCATCAGGCTGTCCTGATCACAGGGAGAAAAAAAAATCGCCGAAAATCTGGACCAGTTTGACGGTTTCTAGGAAACTTTTGCGAGTGTACCACTCGATATCGCCGTGAATTACCACCAAAAACTTCGCTCATTTACTGTTCTTCAACATTTTGAATGTTAGAGAGGGAGCAGGAACCACAGGCAACCCAAGCTCTAATTGTCAGTGTAATATAGGGGAACTACTAAACGGGGGAAATCACGAATTTTACTACTATTGATAGGTTAAAATCGACTGAAATAAACGTACCTTTGCTCTATTTGTTGTCTTTTGTCGTTTATTAGCGATTTGGGCCTATTTTCCTTTTCGGATTATTTCAGTTGATTTTAACCTATCCGAATAGTAGTAAAATTCGTGATTTTCCCCGTTTAGTAGTTCCCCTATATTATACTGACAAATACACACAATTAGAGCTTGGGTTGCCTGTGCAGGAACCTGGAAGTTTTCGTTTTTCGGCAAAATTCTCGCCCGTCTCGCTTGTTGGCCATGAATTTAGTTGCCTGCCTTGGTGATGCCTGCCTTGTGTATTTTTATATATAGTTAAGGTTAAAAAAACCACAGCAAAAACCGTGTACAATCAATCCTGCCAGACGTTGGATCAAAAAAAACAGATCTTGAACAGCAAGACATCATCCAGCAAGACATTCGTGTCCAATACACACGGCTTGAGTCAACTCGTCATGAGAGATAGTCAACTTGACTCGCCGGAAGTCAAGTCGTGGATTTAGAAAGCGTTTAAATAAATACATATTTCAGTTCATATTAAATAAATTAAATGGAGCCGGAAGTCGAGGCGTGGGGAATTAACACGACCTGATCAACTTGACTCGCCGGAAGTCAAGTCGTGAATATTAATGAGCGGAAGTTCGTTGGTTGCGTTAAAGTTTCAAGCACCTGGATGGAAGGGCGTCGAAAAACTGTGACAACTCGACTCAACTTGATCAAGTTGACACGAGTTGACTACGGTTTAGTCCGACTCGTCTCACCGGAAATCAAGTCGTGAATAAAGATTTTTAATGAACGCTCACCTGTATGGAATGGGTCTGACCACTTGACTCAACTTGATTAAGTTGACTACGGTTTAGTCAACTCGTCTCACCGGAAATCAAGTCGTGAATAAAGATTTTTAATGAACGCTTCGTCTCAAATGAGGAACACGGTGCTTCTCGAACACTGTGTC
This sequence comes from Actinernus sp. WN-2022, assembly GCA_030867875.1. NCBI lineage: Eukaryota > Metazoa > Cnidaria > Anthozoa > Actiniaria > Actinernidae > Actinernus > Actinernus sp. WN-2022. Next base: position 62,364,191 of record JAOWCC010001634.1, read on the forward strand.
ACATTCCGAAACCGGCCTTGTTGAAACACGTAGCCGGTGCGAAATAGTATATAAGGCTGTGCCGCAGTCGAAGTCGTGACAAATAGATCTAGTAGAAGTTGTTTGATCTTTACGTAAAGTTCTTATTCTTATGAACGAATAAACGCTTCGAACACTGCCGTTATGAATTATGTCGTTCTTTTACGTAAAGTTCTTATTTATGGCTTAAATGTTCTTGTTATGAATTTAACGGCAGTTCAAATGTTCATGTTATGAATTAATTATGTCGTTCTACCGTTCTTAAATGAGGAACACTGTGAATTATGTCATTCTCAAGATTGTAAAATTATGCCGTTCTCAAATTCATGAGGAACACGCTTCGTGCAGCCGTCAAATAAAATGGCTGATTTATGTACGTCGTTCTCAAATGTTCATGTTATAAATTCCGATCATCGCACCGCTTACTGCTTCATACCCGAACACTGTGTTATGATGAGGAACACGGTGGCGGTGATGTCCCGTCAGTGACACATCGATCTCAGTAGTCCAAAACCATATTAAAAAGTTTAACGAAATAAGGTGCTAAAATGGGTACTGAATTCTTAATAATCTCGTTACTGACTGAATCAAACGCAGTAGCTGTTTTACTCTTAAGCTTTTTGGACAAATTACGTACTGAATGAATGGTAATAGGATCGTCCAAAACTTCAACACTATACTCCTAGCCCAAATATGAAAATTATTCACAATTTGCGCTTCATTACTATTACTACCGTTGTGAAACTAACTTTATTTATGTCATTCTGCGGGAGATATATCACTAGACGCATTTAAACATTTATTCGACTTATACACCACCCTACCCATATCATGTAACCTCTTCTCTTTGCACTCAAACTTATTTTACAGGATGTTAGCATCCATTGTAGTTGAATAATGTCAATTGCATGTGAAATGACCTTATATTTTGGATAGGATAATTTTTTACAGGTTATCTATGGTTGGAGAGCAAATATCCTAATTATGGACAAGAATAAGGTGTGGCTGATCACATGATTGGACTCATCAGCAACATGTCTCCCAAAAATGAAGTCACAGCAACTTGAAGATACATATGTTGTGCTTAATACAAATCTTTGTAATGAACTTGAATTTTTAACCACCCACTCCAACCTTAGTGTGGTTCTGAATTAGTGTCCATTATAAGAGAAGGCAAGGGAAGTACATTTTTGCCCTTAGCTCCTGTCTGGAAAACAATTATATCACAAAACTTGGTCAAATAATTCGTTACTTAGTGAATATCCAATAGGCTGATTCTGCAGGAAAAGACCAGACATTTATAGAATTTTTTTTTTTTGCTTAACTCTTTGTCGTCCGGCCCTGTAAAAAGGAGACTTTAAAGTCTCCGCACGTCAAAATTCACCCCGCTTCCGGTTTTCATCAGAATTAATTAAAATAAACAGGGTAGTATCCCAGTATAATAAGCCAACCACTGATCCTGTTTGTTTGAATTTTCAACCATCCCCTCATGTTGAAAAGCCCATTTGTTTTGGCGATTGTTTCGTTTCTTCGATTTTCACGAATTTCGAGGAGCTGAAAATCGGCTCAAAAAAACCTTCCCATTTGCACTTGAAATCAAGAGCAAACACAAAATCACCACTCAGTCGTTACAGTACCTTGTTTAGTCTTTCCAACCAGTAGGTTTGTTTTCACGAAACACACCAAACGACTGTGAACCACGCCGATGTTTACACTGCATTTCAGTCGGCCACATTTTCATGCTCCCACCTCCAATTGCATGCTGGGTAATGGACAAAAAAAATCACAAGGGGTCTTTTACCCCTACAACCAAGAGCGGTGATTTGGACTCAAGCCGTTGCTTTAAAGTGACAAAAACACATCCTAATAGGTTGAGCAGGGGTAAAAGACTGCCAACTGCAGGATTTCAAGGATTTCATTGAAGAAATTTTTCCTGTGTCCGAAAGCACAAACACAACGGAAAAACCCTGTGAAATCCCCTCACAAGGCCTACTAAAAGCAAACCAAGTACTTTTCAGCCATCCTCAGACTTAATGATGTCTTCAAGCTCTCTGACAGTGGCATTTTTCTCCAAAATTAGAGCACATTTCATTGGAAACCCTACCGAAGCAGCCATACCTACCGTCGGCCAGTACGTAGAATTCTCCCGAATGGCATTGTGGGGAAAGTTTGAGCCCTTGGCTTAACAAGTCAGCAGTATTTAATTACCCCGGGCTAGCCAAACTGGAACTGTGGGGGGAGGGTTTAGTTAGCACTCAGGATTTCACCAATTGAGCTCACACACGATCGGACGACAAAGAGTTAATGAGATTAACGAGTTTCCAAAATTCATTTGGGGTTACTATTCTCTAAATTGCAAATTTGGTCTATTCCGAAACTGAGCTCTGGTCTTTTAATAAGCCGTTTATACGACTTTTTCATTGAAGAAATATATGCCTTAAATAAGGATCATTCGGATACTTTGAAACTAAATAACCTAAATTACAAACTTCCTTCTTAGACTCATAACAACTTTTGTCAAACCATTTCTGTTTTTGAATAGTTTTGTTCTTGTTGTTTTTGATACTTTTTCTGTTCTTAACAGGAAAAACCTTCCTCGACGCACGCACAATAATGTTAGTAAAATCAGTTACCAAAGAATTAATATTGACTGTTTCATCCTCTAATGAGTTGAATAAACTACTTAACTGAGTATCAACTTCGTTAGACTGAAACGTGTTAATAAACCGCTCGCTTTTTAAACCGTCATTCCACAACAGCGCTAGAGGAGGAGAATGAATGTCCATATCCTTTTCCGTCGAAACTGGTAATTTAGCGTCTAAGACAAACGAAAGAGAACAATGGTGAGAAAATTCTGTAATCTGTGAAATTATAGAATGATTTATACGCGGAAACAAATTATGAGAAACAATCGCGTAATCGACAACGCTTGCTCCATTGTAGGTATGACACGAAAACTGACCAATTGAATCTCCCCTTTGTTCTTCCATTTAAAATTACTAAATCATTGCCAACACATAACTCGGATAGTGACCTGCCATATGTATTTATCTGGGAGTCCCGAGAAAAGACCCAACGACAGAATCCAAAGAAATGTTGAGGCGAGAGTCATTTACGAAGTAATCTTCCAAATTTCCAATGATCTTTATATCTAGTCGCCTTTCTCTAGTAGAGTTATGTGGTGGAATGTAAACGCTACAAATAAAAATATCCCCCTTCCATACAGGTGATCGAATATATTAACGTACCAACTTTCTTCCGTTGATTACTTATTCACGACTTGATTTCCGGTGAGACGAGTTGACTAAACCGTAGTCAACTCGTGTCAACTTGATCAAGTTGAGTCGAGTTGTCACGGTTTTTCGACCCCCTTCCATACAGATGATCGAATATATTAACGTACCAACTTACTTCCGTTGATTACTTATTCACGACTTGACTTCCGGTCAGACGAGTTGACTAAACCGGCGTAGTCAACTCGTGTCAACTTGGTCAAGTTGAGTCGAGTTGTCACGGTTTTCCGAACCCCTTCCATACAGGTCAGGTTTATTTTACAGTGGAGGTCACAAATGGATACAAGGCTTATATAAATTGTTAAATACGTAACTATGAGCGGAAATTACAAAATCGCTGACAATTTTGCATAGTTAGGGTAAGTCACTGTAGAGTATACGTAGTATGATAATAAAATCATGCTGGCAGTAGTTTGCGGCATAGGCAAACCACAATAATGAAGTGAAAACTATAATAAAACGTGTTTACATATTGTTTGTGAAGTGAAAACGAGAATAAAACGTGTTTTACATATTTTTGGTGAATTTGTCATTTTTTACCCTCCCTCCCCTCCCCCCTACTTTTAAGACTGCTCAATTCAAATTCAAACTATAACTGTTATCAATTCAGATCATGTGATGTAAACAGATGCTACTCTGGGGAATTAAATAGAACGTGTTTTACATTAATAATACGCTTAAACTTTGGCTAGCTCCAAGGTTTGAAATCAATTTAGTGAATACTTCAGCCTCATTCCATGAAATAAAGTCCACCTCCCTGGTTCCTTGAAGTCATATAGCGGCGTTTCGGTCGACCAGACCCAGTGGCAAACACATGGAATAAATTAGTACAACTAAGACTAAATAAAACTTATTTTCTTCAACTGAGGGGCCCATATGATCCAAAAATGTTTTACTCGTATATTTTTCATTCCTACCTGATATATTTTTTGTTAGAACAAATTTCTGTAAAGCACATTTTTGGATTACCCATGATGCAATCGATATAAGTATATAATTTTCAGGGGGGGGGGGGGGTTAGAATTTTTGCACGCGGCTGTATGTTGATATATACTGATCTATACATAGATCTACATAAATTTGCATATAGATAGTCTGGTTCTCTTCGTTAAGACCCTTTCAGCTTGCCTGTTAGTTCTCCAGAGGATTCAGTGGTTTGTTTTCCAATTATAGAAGTTAGTACATTTCCTCTTGGGATACAGAAAAACAAAAAAACATCAAGGGAAAAGTCACGTGGTCTGAAATGGGGCATCAAACAGGAAAGCTGAACGGGTCTATTACTTGTTTTTGTCTAGTTTGTTTGTTGCATAACAACATATCATTTACTAAACTATTGTCTTAGCTCCACCGCAAAGTTATTCTGGGCAACGTATACTAAAACAGTTTTAATTAATCTTTCTTGTTAGTACTATGCAATCTAATGGTTGTTGTTGCAATCTGTGCAGTTTTAGCGCTTTGCTTGGAACTTACTACCGAAATCGCTCAAAGAAGCGGAGAGTATAAATGATAAAAAAAAAAGCTCAAACATATGGATCTTTATGGTCTGTGAGACATACTTTATATTTATGTAAACAACGAGCAGCAGTGTCTTATCAGGTTTAAAACTCGAGGGCTTCAAAAACTTATAATGGTTACTTAATGAACCATTGGCATTGAACCTTTGTATTCACAATGCCATGCCAAATATTCGAGTAGTCACCGCCTGCGATTACGAACATCTCAAGGGAATGACATGAAGAAATTACCATACTATTCATACTATTCATAACACTCATAATGATATGCAAATATGAAATAAGGTACAATAATACCCAATTTACAGCTAGGTGTGCATAGGCACGTGGATGACGCTACGAGATGACTATAAAATACAGAATCAACGTTGGACACTCCCTTCATGCTCAGTTATCCAGCGGAACAGTGGTCAGACAAACGGCCCACCCACCCTCCCTCCAGATTCGCGTGGGTCGTATTCCCCTGACAATCTAAGCCAAGCTGTGCCAGCTGATCAATATTTCTCCCATACCTTAATTAAACTGAGTATGAATGTGAGTGTCATGAAATAGAATACTATATCTATAAGTTTCAAGACGTGTCTTGGTGTACGACTTCCGTTTAGGAGAACAAAGCTAAGTTGGCCCAAGATTTCTACCTAATTTATTTGATCGAGTCCCTAATGAGTTGTCACCTTGCGTTGCCTTGATTATCAGTTAAAATGTCCTTTTTCAGTTCCCCAGCTTATGAAACCAGTCCAGTTCAGTAGACAAAAGCTCGAATATGCCTCGGAGGCTTGAAATCTTTACACTGACCAGGGGCGGATCCAGGAAATGAAGAAAGAGGGGGCCGGGGAGTTAGAGATAGCCGAACCTCGTTTAGGCGTGATTAGCTAGGGGAGTGCGAGGGCATGTATCCCAGCCAACGAAAGCTCCCCTAAATCCGCCCCTGCTGACTCTCACGTTCATAAGTTAGTTAGAACAAGTTTATAAGAACGCTGCTCGAATTAGCATGTTGTTATCACATTACAATTTGGTTGACAGTTATTCAGTATATATGTACAGTTAGCCGTTACATATATATATTAGGATCTGAGTCTGGGGTTTCAGTGGAACAATATTGGGAGGGCAGCCTATCCCTACCACACCAGGCCACTACGGATCTTACAAAACACTGTGGCCTGTGCATGAGATATATAGATAAACGGATAGACAGACAGACAGACATAGATAGGTAAACGGCAGACAGATAGACAGACATACCTAGATAGATAGACGGCAGACATGCAGACAGATAGACGGCAGACAGATAGTTAGACACTAGTTAGATAGCTATTGTAGCTAGCTAGCTATCGATGCGGCAATACCTTTGTTTGATCATGGGCTCCTACTTTACTGATACATTGAAAAGTAAAGCAGACTACCGTTCATAACTTATAGTCTAGATATAGTTTAAGGACGATACTAGTTAGGCGAGAGGAATTGAAGATTGAAGAAGGAGACAGAGGAAGACATTTAAGAATTATCGCGTGGTGTCGCAGGACCTTTGCACCACCATAGCAAATTAAGGTTTTAAGTGATTTTTAAGATATTTCTTACTCATGCAGGCAACGTTAGGAATTCACGATACACACGTCTTTGTAATAGTGTTTCAAAGTAAATTATACATTCAAAAACTGAAAGAGCCGTGACTAAGTTCCCAGGTCCCGATTTCAAATACGTTCATCTACTACCAGTCTGTACTCATCCATGAATCCACATTTTCCATGTCGTCCATAGCTCTTATGTTTTAGTAATTGAAAGTTCCTAGACCAAAAACCTAGGAAATTTGTACCGGCCGGGGGGTGCACCGGGATGCAAATTTACAGGGGTGCAAATCTCGGCTCATGCAATCCCGGTTTCTTAGTAACTACCCACCCCTCCCTAGGATATGTATCGTTTTATTAATGATTAACCATTAAAGGTTAGGGTGAAGTGTGTGTGCATGTGTGTGTGTGGGGGGGGGGGGGGGGGGGGGGGGGGTTTCCCAGAAACCGTGATTGATCCCAAATTTCCTGGTACCGGTTTTATTTTGTCTCGGAACGCAGTTGACTATTCCTGAGTGAGTATTCGGGGCATACTGGCGTTAAAGACTGAGTGGTTATACCAGTAAATAGAAAAGCCTAATAAGAAATGCAAAACTGAGCTGTGACTCTAGCTTTATTTGTGTGACTGTGTAAAGTAGACCATAAACCATGCCGCCCATGCATGTTATGTAAGTATGTAGCAATAGAAAGCTATGCACAAGTCATGCTTTTTCTCAGTAGCTGTTCTCATCGCTAAACGAACTCCACCTCTGCCGGCGTTTCCTCTCTCTTTTCTCATCATGTGTTGATGACTTGTCACTATGTTTCGACTGATGGAGAGATCGATGCTTCTTCTCTCTTGCGGCTGAATCTTCCCCGTGTCTTTTCTGGTCATCTTCTTCGTCCCTTTTCTGTGGTCGTCTCTCTCTTTCTCTGCTCCTCTCCCTTCTTCTTTCTTTATCTTTCCTCATTTCTTCCTTTGTTTTTTCTTGAGCCCTTTTTCGTTTTTGTTTGAGTCTTGCTTCCCTGTCTTTGTATTTTCTTTCTTTTTCGCGCTCGGATTCTTTGGCTCGTTTTCTTTCTCTCCTTTTTCTTTCTCTGCGTTTTTCAATAGATTCTTCTTCATCTTTGTATCGATCGAACTCCTTGGCTCCTTTTCCTCCCGATCTTCTTTCTCCGTATTTTTCACCGAATTCATCTTTATCTTTGTATCTCCTTTCCCTTTCGCGATCAGATCCACTGGCTTGTTTCCTCGCCTTTCCTCTCCTTTCTCTGTATTCTCCGCTGGAATCATCTCTTTCTCTATACCGTTTCTCTTTTCTGCGATCGGATTGTTTGGCTCTCTTTCTAGTTCGTCCTTTTCTTTCTTCATACTCATCGCTGGTTGTTTCCTCTTCTTCACTGCTTGTGGTTCCTTGTCTTCTTTCCTTTCTCTTGCATCTCTTCAGTTTTGCTTCTCTCTCTTCTTTCTGTCTCTTGTATCTCAAATATACCAAAACCATTACAGCGATGGCAACACAGCTGCCGAGAGGTGCACCAATAAGAATCCCAAGGATTCCTGCTGTGGGTCCGATGTCCTTGATCTCGTCACAATCTAATGCTCCTATGTTAACACAGAAAGAGAAAAAAAAGTTCATTAAGTAGGAAATCTGTATCTAATCTACCAATAACTCCTTTTCCAAACTGTGGACTTATAGTGTTCCTAAACATGCAGCATATGCAGCGGTTACTCGAGCTTAATGTTGTGTTACAATGTCGTCACAATGTTGTTACAATAATGCTGTGTTACAGTGTTGTGTTCAGTACAATGTTGTTACAATTTGTTACAATTGAAATGCTGTGTTACGATGTTGTGTTACACTGTTGTTACAATAATGATGTGTTATAATGTTGTGTTATAATAAATGTTGTGTTACAATGTCGTTACAATGCTGTTACAATTGCAATGTTGTGTTACGATGTTGTGTTACACTGTTGTTACAATAATGCTGTGTTTTAGTGTTGTGTTATAATTAATGTTGTGTTACAATGTCGTTAAATGTTGTTACAATTGCAATGCTGTGTTACGATGTTGTGTTACACTGTTGTTACAATGATGATGTGTTACAGTGTTGTGTTATAATTAATGTTGTGTTACAATGTCGTTACAATGTTGTTACAATTGCAATGTTGTGTTATGATGTTGGAAATTGTGTGCTACATAATTCCTGGAAATGTGATGGATCATGATGATCCATCACATGTATCTGTAAGTGTCATAATATTATTTCTTTGTGGTATTTTAGTGGTTTAATTTTTTCATCAAAATTATTAAGGTACCCTTCACACTAAAAATATATTTCTCAGTACCTGAAATGTTAGTTAGGTTTTGGTGAAATACTCGATGAAATATTCAACCCAATGATTATATACCAATCAATTCGAAAAATCCCCCAGCATTTGACTTGTTACAATAATGCTGTGTTATAGTGTTGTGTTATAATTAATGTTGTGTTACAATGTTGTTACAATGTTGTTACAATAATGCTGTGTTACAGTGTTGTGTTCAGTACAATGTCGTTACAATTTGTTACAATTGAAATGCTGTGTTACGATGTTGTGTTACACTGTTGTTACAATGATGATGTGTTACAGTGTTGTGTTATAATTAATGTTGTGTTACAATGTCGTTACAATGTTGTATCAATTGCAATGTTGTGTTATGATGTTGTGTTACACTGTTGTTACAATAATGCTGTGTTACAGTGTTGTGTTCAGTACAATGTCGTTACAATTTGTTACAATTGCAATGCTGTGTTACGATGTTGTGTTACACTGTTGTTACAATGATGATGTGTTACAGTGTTGTGTTATAATTAATGTTGTGTTACAATGTCGTTGCAATGTTGTATCAATTGCAATGTTGTGTTATGATGTTGTGTTACACTGTTGTTACAATAATGCTGTGTTACAGTGTTGTGTTCAGTACAATGTCGTTACAATTTGTTACAATTGCAATGTTGTGTTACGATGTTGTGTTAAACTGTTGTTACAATAATGATGTGTTACAGTGTTGTGTTATAATTAATGTTGTGTTACAATGTGGTGTGGAATTTGACAAAGTAAATTTGAAGGCGTTTCCAGATAGAAACTGTATCTTAAAGGGGAACTGAACCCTAAAATCAACCCATCGTCTTTACAAAGATGTATTCTAAAGAAATAACTTCTGCTATTTAATTTTTCTGTGCTGCGCGTATGAGGAGAAAATTAGTCTCCAAGTTCGATTTTCCGCTGAAAAATCTATATTTGGTGGCGGCTCAATTCGGTGCAAATTTCCCCATAACGTACGTCACACATACCAAGGAAGAACGATCACACCTCCAGCACAAAGAAAATACAATAGTCCGCAATTAGAAGCCATTAGTCCTGCTATTCAATGTCGGGGACAGCATGGCAAAACTAATTTATTCCCCATATACTATGTCACAAATTACAAGACTTGAGCCGTCTGTACATATAGCAGAGATTGAGAGGGAGGTTTTCGGATTTTCTCTTACTAGACGCTCAACACAGAAAAACTAAATAGCAGAATCTATCCATTTCGAATATATTGGGTTGATTTTAGGGTTCAGTTCCCCTTTAACTTAAATTTATTTTTTATAAGTTATAAGTTTATTTTAAAAAGGTAAAAGTTCAGTATTCATTTATATAGCGCAAATTCTATATGAATATATCCAAATGCGCTTCACCAGGTTATTTTTGTGATACAGACTGCTATTGTGGCGCAATGTGCTGCCGTGCGGTTTACAATCATGAGTGATTGTTAGTAATTCAGAATACCTGGCTGTTGTGTCGGGAGACAATCCCCTACTCTTTCTCGAAATAACACAACAGGTTCTTTCATGTCCCCCTCGTATAGATTAGAAGTAGAAGGAGACAAGGCCTACGGCTTATACGTCCCTGCCCAAGGACGCGGCCGGGATTCGAACACCTGACCTCCCGCACTCTAGACCGTGCTCTACCAACTGAGCTAACCAGTGAGGCGGTTGATATACAGGTATACAGGTAGCGGTTGATATACAGGTAGCCATCACCGGGTCTCAAGTATTCGACAAATTCCTGGGTCGAATTGGAATTTAGGTTCTTTTTTTGAGAAGGGAAAACCGGAGAACCCGGAGAAAAACCCTCATAGCAAGGGTGAGATACTAACGAACTCAACTCAAATGGCGGCGCGATCGGGAATCGAACCCGGGCCACAGAGGTGAGAGGCGCCACCCTGGAGACAACATGGTATCTCCCTTAGATTGACTATTATCATCAATTGTCAAAATCGCTAGAATTGATTATAATCCTCAATTTAACCTCGAGGTTAAAACCAGTCAAGTATAAAGATAAACAATTGTCGAATTCCGAACGGCGGTAGACGCGCTTAGTGTAGTGGTCATGACGTCTGTACTACGAAGCACTACGCGCAAACGGCTACGAGTTCGAGCCCGAGTAGGAGCGCTCAAGAAATTCCTTTCTCTCGTTTACCTTCCTTTCTTGTTTACCTGTGAACCCTAAACCCGTCGTTTACCCGTGAACTCGTCCGATGGTTAGGGTTTGGTTTGTAGTTCGGGTTAGGGTTTGTCTTAGAATGATGATTATAATCAATTCTAGCGATTTTGACAATTGATGATAATAGTCAATCTAAGAGAGATGACGCGTTGCTGGAGACGAAAATCGCTGTGCATGGCTGAGGAAGTCAGCCAGAAGCTGTATTATCAACCCAGCCCGGGAAGATTTCAGCCGAAAAATTCAACACCAACAGCATTAAAACATACTTCCTTTGCAACCGAAGAGCCTCACTCGCATGCACGCTATGGTTCCCAGTTTTTCGGGGTATAATCGGACATGACGAGCCGTGAAAGGGACTGGAAGCCACTGAATGTCCTTCCGAAGAAACACATATGGAATCTGAAAAGAAAATGATGACACTTAAATTTCCATGACATATTAAATGATAAAATGAACCCGGCTCAATCTCTGATTTTAAGTGACTATTATAGATAGCCTGGGAAGACAGCTGACTCTTATTGTGGAACGGATAAGAGTTGGCTTTTCCCAGGCTATATTATAGACAGATTGTACACGTAAAGAACAAGAATGGGTTTATTCCCATAATTTGCAATAATTTGAATAAATACTTTGCTTTTTGTCTAAAATAACTTTACTATAATAATAATAATAATAATAAAGGTCTTTATTAAATCACAAGATAAAATACATATCCTATGTTACAAATATATGAATAAATAGGTAAGATCTAAACGTTAAAAATATGCTAAGTAGAAAAGTGCTAAAATAGTTACAATAAAATTAAACTACTAATTCATATTTAAAGGTTACTCTATTAATGTACGCATTCATGAATCGGCGAGTGTCTGAATCGGCGCAGGCTTGACTTTTTGCTTAAGTATACGATGTAGTTTTTGCTTGCGGCAGCAGACAACGAAGAGGATGACATTTAAGACCTTCATCTTTAAAAAATATATTTATATCTTGCTTTTCTAGTATGTTGCGCACATCCATTTGCGTTGACATATACCTGCGTTATAACATCGTTCTTAAAAGTACTGTATAGAGCGTTTTCACGTGACGTCATAGCCGCCATGTTGGTGTTCCTTTAACAATAGATTCTTCGTTAGCTTCTTTTGTTAGGTACACCAACATGGCCACCATGCCCTTTGTCACTTGAATCTCTGGGGATTGAGTGAAAACCCTCTATATATGTAAGTTCTGAGTCAGCTGCACCATACACCGATAAGCCATAGGTTATATTAGGTAACACTATGCTATAAAATAAATTGTCTATCTCCTTAGATATATTAAGGCATGGGCCAATTCGGGACACAATGAATTATGTTGTAATGTTCGTTGTGTAGGGTTCGTTTGTAAAGTTTGTAGGATTATCACACTCCTAATAAGTAGTGATTCACTTGCATGAAAATACCCACTAAATTTGAACCTACGGTACTCCAGGAGGATTTTCTAAAATTTACTTTAAATAAAGGTCATAGATCATATTCCATGTTTCCATGGAAACTGTCATGAAAATGTGTTAAGGTTGTGACTTTATCGAATCAGTTAAAGTCTCAAGAATATATTTTACAAGCCACCCCCCTTGATTTGCGGCGGCCATATGCATACTCAGGTACATTAAGGCCTGGGTCTCAATCTTTTCCAAAATGGCCGCCACAAATCAAGAGGGGGTGGTCTATCTCTTCGTGTTTGTAAGTTGTTTTCATGGCACTTTGACACTGACTCGATAAAGGCACGAGGCTAACAATTTCTAGTGACAGTTTCCATGGAAACATGTAATGTGACCTTTGAACTTTAATTTAAGAAAATTTGAAAAAAGACTCGGGGAGGAAGGTAGAGAGTTTTAATATGACGGGTATTTTACTGTAATCGAATCAGGGTTAGGGCATACTTTATTGGTCCAACTAGAACGGTTGGAAATTTTAAGAGGAAGGCCAATTAAGGTAAATGTGAAATTTGATACTCTCAAGTTTCAACGAATTTAACATACTTTTCCACGATGTCTAGTTGGACTGAAAAACTACATGGTAAACTGCATTAGTTCCACCCGTTTTAATTCTGACCTTTGTGCGCTCTACTTTCCTCCCGAAGCCTTCTATCATATTTTCTTCAAAATGGGATCAAAGGTCACAGGGTCCGTCGCTATGGCACCCATCTTTGCCAGAACGTTAAAATATGGACTCTACATGAGATATAGTGATTTAAATGTTATCGAGTACAACCAAACGAAAGTAGACCACCCCTTTACTTCTAAGGGGTGTGGTCATTCTTGACCCAGGCCTTAATATACCTGAGTATTGAGACCCATTCCTTTAATGCCTCTGAGGCTTATTATAAGTAATACCATGGCATTTATTATTAAGCGCCCGGGGCGCTTATTTAATTTTGGGGGTCTTTGGGGGGGGGACTCTTATTAATATATGGGCGCTTAATAGAGAGGGGCGCATATTTAATTTCCTAAACCAAACACTCCAAACACTCCGATTCTTTACATCGAACAACTTATCAATTAATGCCACCAAAACACAAGCTCTGGCAATCGGACCCACAATATATAATTATAATTTTCAGTTGAACGACTCTTCTATTGAGGTGAAGGACACGCTGAAAATTCTCGGACTAACCATCGATCCAATGCTTACGTTTAAGAAGCACATCAAAGAACAGCTGACGAAGGCTTACGCAAAAACTTCAGCGCTACGTAGAATAAGACGATTCCTACCACCGGACGTGATGACAAGGCTGTATTAGGCGTTTGTCCTACCGCACTTAGAGTACTGTAGCCCAGTCCTTGTCGGCATTGCAAAGACTGAAACTAATAAATTGGAGGACGCCAATTTTTATATTATAAGATCAATTCTAGGATTAGCTAAATCGAATACTTATGAAAGTTAGTCAAAATGCGAACGTTGAAGCAGCGAAGGTATTTTCAATCACTAGTTTTATTTTTTAAATGCATGACAGAGCAAGGTCCATTATATATCCAAGAATTTTTTAAACTACGGTTAGCTCACTATAACTTACGTGGCTCTGGTACAAAACTGGAGCAATTTCGCTTTAACACTAACTGGCTAAAGAATTCGTACTCTTCCATTACTAGCCACTTATGGAACAATCTACCCACTAAAGTACGTGAAGCACCTAATTTAAAGACATTTAAGAAAATGCTCAATAAGGTAGAGCTTAACCCACACATATACAATACATAGATGTAATTTTAGCATTTTATCTTAGTTGTAAATAGATGTTTTAAAGTAGGGAATTTTTATAGTAGATTTTCAGACAGTCGTTTTAACATATTACATTTAATTTAATACATTTAGAAACACGTGCGCGTTTTAACGAGTCTTTTAGCTCCTAGGCGTTATGTGTATAAATAAATGATTGATTGATTGATTGATTGATTCCCTTACCGTACCATTTCGTAAACGTTATTATCAAAGTAAGTATGGAGAAACGAAGCCAATATGAAATATAACACAATTCTGTCAGATCATCGCTGACATTATCGTACATACACGCTGACCTAGTCAACACGCACGCATTATACTAGCACGTGCCGCATTCAAATGTTAGTACATGCACATCGTAAGACAGAAACGCTATTTCAGATAACAATGTCAATTCGTTTGATATGAGCGTGTTGTGCTGTGGAGTTGGGGGGGGGGGGGGGGCGCTTATTAGAGAAGGGTGCTTAGTACAAATCTGCTCGCAAGGGGGACGCTTAATAGAGAGGAGGCACTTATTTGAGAGGGGGCGCTTAATAGAGCATTTACGGTAGTTAACGTATTTCTAACGGTGACGTACCTACAATCACTCTGAAATGTAACACCCAGTATAGATAACTCTATACACTGTGGTATGCCCGAGATAGAGGGATAAACATTGGTATGACCTTTCTTACAAAATATTAATTATTTACATTTGCTAGGATTACATGATATGGAATTAGTTACCGGCGTCCAGTCTAAGAACTGAGTAACCAGTCGCGACCTTTCCATACAGGTGCAATAATAGTAGAGTCATCAGCATATTTATATAGGGCTGTCTCAGAGTACCTAGTTTAATTTCCAGATCATTAAGAAAAATGTTGAATAAATATAAGGGCCACTAACACTTCCCTGGGTGGTACCCTTATCGACAGCCATCCAGTCACATGCGGCAAAATTATTGTAAGCAATCCTTTGCCGTTTACGTTTCAAGAAACTTAGATACCAATTAATAATGTGGGGTTAAAGTGCCTATGAACAATAAATTTCTATTTTAGATATCAATTCTAAATCAAGATTTTTTCTTTGAATGCTGTGCCGCTGAGTTCAGGAGGCTTATTAAATATCCAAAATGCTAAATACATGACGTCAAGGGAGGTATCTGCAATCACTTCTTAGTGGCTGTGAATGGCGTTTCTACTGATATAGGAAAACAAATTTCTAACATCATTTTATTTCAACCATGGGTATAACACTGATAATTTGAAAAAATATGTTTAATTGTAACAAAGATTTTTGTATAATAATTGACGTCATGTAATTAGCATTTCTCCTTAACTCAGCGGCACAGCATTCAAGATATAATTTACCATTCTACTATTCACTTGACAACAACAACAAACAACAATTTATTGGTGACCTCTTAAATTTACATGCTAAGAATATTACTGTAATTTATACTCTAGAAATGAGGAGCACAGCTACTTAGAAATAGCTACAAGCTAGTCGAGCTAAGTAGCTAGGCCATGCAGCATTTAATCATGTTTAATATAGTAATTGAAAGAAAAAGAAAATGCAATATAATATAATACAAAGGACAAAAAATACAATGATACAAAATACAAAAAGGGCATAAAAAAAGAAAAGTGCATCAGATATCTAAATAGCTATTCAGGATAGAATCTATTAGGAGTTTCTTGAATTGATTACGTCTCTTTGATTTAAAGTCTTCTTGAATTGAGTTCCATATTTTAGCGCCTAGAAAACGAATGTTAAATTTGCCATAATTGGTTCTTATTTTAAAAATGTAATATGATTTTTTGCAGGCTAGTCTAGTATTATGTTGGTGTACCCTATTTAAGCATGTAAAGAAGTCATGAAAAACAGAAGGTAAGGCATTTGCCTGGAAATCATGCATAAATAGAGCGTTATTTACGTAAATTATATCAATAAATTTGAGTAGACCCAGACGACGAAACAGTGGACTTGAGTGAGCTCTATAATCAGAGAACGTTGTTATTCTGACTGTCTTTATTTGAAGGATAATAAGAGATTGAAGGGTAGTTGAATAAGTATTTCCCCTGTTTGTTACAGCATAAGTGTAAGTATGGATAAATTAAGGTATAGCATAGTTGAGTTATAATTGAAGAAGTTACAAAATGTCGAATCTTTGAAAGCATGCCAACGCTTCATTTGATTTTCTTAGTAATGTGCTGAACATGGTATTTACAGCCAATATAAGAATCAATAAAAACCCCAAGATATTTGATGCAAGTGAAGCCAGGCTTTTCAGCAATAACAGTAAAGCTTCCTCACGAGCAAACGCTATGATTTGCCAGTATTTATAATTATATGACAAATGAAAGAAAAAGGAAGGAAGTCATGATCAACTATCACAGCTCCAAAACACCATCAGGGAATGCGAAACACGAGCTTCTTCAGATTACTCCAAATTCTTCGAAAATGGCGTGATCAGATTGCGTCAACAGCACATTTTCCCATTTTTCTTAGGCTTAATTTCATCCTAGCATATTTGGCAGAAATACAGGGAAGTCAAAGCTAGCGTAAACGTACGTTAAAATTCTAGGGAAAACGTTGGTTTTGAGATACTTTGTAAATATTTTTGTACCCCTCTACGAAATTCAACGCAGAATGATCTGGTCACGTGACAGTTAGAAACGATAATATAGTTCCTGTCCAAAGGATTATAGGAAGGCTTTACAACCGCCTTGGTTACGTAGGCATGTTTAACTCAACATCTTTTTGTTTTCATTTTCCGTTATCTTCTTTTCAGTTTCTTCTAATCCTTTTGCACTGATTTTCCTTCATTCTACTCATTATTTTTATCTTTGTTTTCTCTATATAATTTATCGTTTCTTTCTGGTCGTGACCTCAGTTCAAATAATTGGGAGCTCCGCTTTTAGGCAGCCTAAATATATATATTTATCACTTGTAACTGTTAAGGTACTTAACATTGTAGACTTGGGGCGGGTGAGATCCTGCTAGGGGTCAATGTTGCTTTCTCTGCCAGCAGACTGAAATATTTCAGGGAAACCTGTACTAGCTAGTTAAGGGAAAATAAAGCCAGGCTTTTCAGCAATAACAGTAAAGCTTCCTCACGAGCAAACACTATGATTTGCCAGTATTTGTAATTTTATGATAAATGAAAGAAAAAGGAAGGAAGTCATGATCAACTATCACAGCTTCGAACATCTGATCAGAGAATGCGAGTTCCAAAGCGATACAGGACGCAAAGGTTTTGATACTTTAAAAGAGTGCGAGCTTCTCCAGGTAACTCCAAATTAAGGTATATACATGACTTTGCATAGGACTTGAACTGTTTTCTATCTACTAGGAGCGATACAATATTAAAGCCCTTCGCCTCTCACCTCTGCGGCCCAGGTTCGATCCCCGGACGCGGCGCCATATGTGAGTTGAGTTTGTTGTTATCTCGCCCTTGCTCCGAGGGTTTTTCTCGGGGGTCTTCGGTTTTCCTCCCTCCTTAAAAATCAATACGCTAAATTCCAATTCGATCTGTGGTTTTGCCGGGTCCTGGCTTTGATCAGCCTTTATGGTTGTTTCAGTGTTTTTTAGAGCCAATGTGAAAGCGAATTAGTTATACGCCCATTTCAAATAGCAGCATTGTTTGTCATATTCAATAACAGAAACTGATAAAACACCCTATTGTTCTACAGTTCATATCATCATGCCAAGAAAACACTCTGAAGGGTTCTGATCAGTTTGCAAAGATAAAGCCTGATACTTTGAAAACGTTCTCAGGATCAGCACAAGGTATGGCTTAATATGGTGTGATTTTCAAAGTTTACCACCTTCTTCGTACATTTATAGGCTTTAATTATCTCAAATACCCTAGGACAGGAAAAATATCAAAGCATCAATTTCAAAACACCGAAAGTTACAATAGCACAGGTGAAAAAATATAGAAATGGCAATAATTCGAACTGAAACCAAAATCAGAAAATAATTCAATTTTACACCAAAAAACCAGGGCGGGGAGGGTAATAAGCCGGACATTTGGATAGGGGTTTGCGGTCAGGATTTCAAATACTCTGACCTTATTTCAGACCAAAATGTGTAATTTACATGTTTTGTTCGAAGAAGAAATTCCATGTCACATTTCAAGAAAAAAAAAAACGATATCGCATGAAACGCATAGCATTTATCAATGAAATAAATATATAATCGATTTGAAAGAGGAAGGCAAGGAGGAGGCCTCAAGGAAGAGTTAAAATATATCTGGCGCTACTATACTGACACAAAGCGGGTTGCTTGCAGAATATAAAAATTACCGGTGAATTTGGTTTGAGTTGCTCTGACATTTTATATATAAGTAAGTAAAAGGCACATCTCAAGTTTTTACTTGCTGAAAATCTACTAAGAAAGCCGCGCTCAAAACAAACGTTGGAAAACTTTCTCAAAACCTAAATTCATCTTCTGTAACGGCGTTCCTTAATTTCATACAGCACTACCACAGCAATATCAAGCTTTATAGAATTTGTAGTACAACTTCCCGTTACAGCACCCTCTTTGTTTTGCCAGTGGCTCTACCAATGGAAGCGAAAGAAAGAAATTCATTATCAGCTATGTCGAGCTCCGAAACTTTATGAGTACATGTAAAACTTCCCGTTACAGTATATTCCGCTTTGTTTTGCCAGTGACTACAAATGAAAGCGAAAGAAAGGATTTCATTAACAGCTTTCCCGAGCTCCGAAATGTCCTAAGAGCCATTGGTCCATTATACCGGATCTGTTATTGCCGTTATAATATCGTGTCGAGTTTAGGATTAAAAACTCACGATTGCTCAAGTTATACCAATTTTCAAGGCCGCCTGATGGCCCAGAACTCTTTAGTAATTATAGGCCAATAATATGTTATATCAAGGCCAGGTTTAACAAGAATATAGAACTCATATATATATGTAGTAAATATTCATTTACTGAAATATAAATATTTTTCTCTTTTTCATCATTTTGTTTGCTATTATTTATTGTAAATATATTTTCATTATCAATTTCGCAAGCGTCCTATACATACTCTCTGTCTGACAGACACGAGCGATAACACGAAACTTGCCTGATTAATAGCCGATTGGCAACAATACCATTTTTTTATGTGAACAGTTTTTGCTGAGAACTCTAAAGAAAAAAGGAAGAATAATAATTGAAAAAAGTTTAGAGATGAATACTGAGGCTTGTTTTAGAAACTTCTACAAGCCGCATTTGCTAATTCAAAATAGACTTGGGACAGGTGGCGGTCAATGTTGCTTTCTAGCTCTTTCTCTGCCAGCAAAAGGCTTTCATGGAAAACTGTAATGGTTAAGGGAAAATGAAGCCAGGCTTTTCAGCAATAACAGTAAAGCTTCCTCACGAGCAAACGCTATGATTTGCCAGTATTTATAATTCTATGACAAATGAAAGAAAAAGGAAGGAAGTCATGATCAACTATCACAGCTCCAAAACACCACCAGGGAATGCGAGTTAGACGTTTGATTACTAAAATGTTATAACAATTTTGCAAGGATTATGACTTTATATTTAGAAAGAAGCCATGTTTAGCTGTGCAATTATTTTACAGTAGTGGATCACACTCCTACATTAAAAATGTGATTTTCACATCTGTAGGCTTTAACAAATACCCTAGGGCCTGGGTCCTAGCCTACCTTGAAAACTGGCCAACGTTATGCCCTTATTTCAGACCAAACTTTGTGCGGATTTCCATACTCTTGTTCAGACTTGACTCCCAAATTCTGGAACCTATTTTTCCCTTTGGTTTATTCTCTTTGTAAATTTACTCTTAAGATGAATATTTCAGACCAGAAGAAGCCACTTTCTTGCCTATTTATACAGGTTACGTAGAAGAGTATATATATCCCCCGATCCCGGACATTCTTTGCCTGAAGAGGGAATTCCACGATAACTTTCAAGCAAGAAAAAACAACGAAATTTCTTGAAAAGCATAGCATTTATGAAATAAAAATATAACTGATCGATTTGACAGAGGAATAGACAAATTAATTAGGTAGAAATGTCAGAATTGAAAGATATGTGGCACTACAGTAATCAACTGCCTTATTAAAGCTGAAGTGATTGTTTTCTGAGGACACTTTTGTAAACTTCGTTTAATTGTTAATTTGAGAAAAATACCTCGGAAGACTTGCCATTGTTCAATTAAATCAACGATGTTTATGTCAGTTTGTTTCTATTCAACGTTTCACAATTCACTGCCAAATCCAGCGATCCTTTAATGATATCAAGATCAATGTATTTCCCTAAAGACACACTGTATCTATTATGGTACAATCGATCAGTATATATCGCCTATGACTAGATTTACAAGAGATTGTCACCCAAATTCACTTAATAGACCACATTCTAACTTTAAGGAACATGAGTTTAGCTTTTTCCCTTGGACCATTAAATGTTGGAATTCATTGCCATATAATATTGTAAATATTATTGATAATCAGAAATTAAAAACGGCCATTAAGAATCACCTCATCGAATCAGGCGAGTGGTATGAGTAGTTAGTCCTTGATCATTAGTGTTTAATTTATTATTATTAGTATTTTAACTTAGTTAATTTATAATAATTTATTTGCGTTGGTGTAATTTATTTAATATTTAATATTTTAGTTAAGTTAACTTAATACATTAATTGTAATTAAATATTCTGTTATACTAACGTGTTAGTTAATAAACCAGAGAAGAAAGAACCGTACTTTTTTTCTCGAACACTTCTGTCCTTCGAAGATCGATGCTGCAGAAAATTTCTTCCTCACTTTGATTCACCTCGAAAATTCTCAAACTATCAGTAATACTTCAAAAGCTCATGAATAATTAATGAGCATTGTGTCCAATCAGATGAAGCAAATCAGTCACGTGCATGCTCCTTTATACCTGATAAAATCTCATCATTCTTAAAAGCCTGCGGAGGGATTTGAATTCTGTCCCAGGGAGAAACGGGGTTAATGATTGAGACAATGGATAAGCACCTTGCAACTCCTGAAATTTCTATTGATGTTTCAGCTTTCTCATTGAATTGCTAATTAGGATGAGCGTTTTATATAAAGAATACTAATGAACATGACATTTTATATAAAGTTTCATCCTAATTTAGAATTCACTGATAAAGACCCAAAGATTGCAAAAAGTACACGGAACATAAGGTACCTACTACCGAGATACACAGATAATATTTTTTTAATGAAGTTATCCAACTACCATTACTTGTTTACCGAGCCACTGTTTAGTTCCAATTATTAAACTAAACTCAAAGCCGTAAAATAATAAAAACGTGCATTAAACTTACAAACATCCTCTTCATATTTTGTGCCGGAGTCAAAAATTTAGAGTCTGCCGTCATGTCAGTCACATCGCTTTCCAAGTCTCGAACTTTATCGATGTCAACCACGACACCAAATCCTTCAAGTGCAGCTTCTTGCCCAAGCTTGTTTGCTTTCAGCATTGCGAAACGCCGCTTCAAACAACATAGTATGGTAATTTCTTCATGTCATTCCCTTGAGATGTTCGTAATCGAAGGCGGTGATTACTCGAATATTTTGCATGGCGTTGTGAATACAAAGGTTTATTAAGTAACCATTATAAGTTTTTGAAGCCGTTTAATAAACTCGCTGCGCCCTCGAGTTTTAAACCTGATAAAACACTGCTGCTCGTTTATTAAACAGTACTTAAATGTTTTGAAACGAAGCATACTCTATACTCAAACTAAAGTATACACGGCATTGTTTCCATTCCAAGTTGTTCGCATCATAAACTATTAAGCCCGCAAACCACCTTCGACTAGAATAAACTTCGGAGCTGGTAACGAATAAGGCAAAAATTACTCAAAATTTCGAAATATCAGTCCAATTATCAAACTCTATTATTGAAGAATCACTGCCGCCTTATTCAATCTATATTTCTGACACAAGAAACCAATTTGCAAAACATTTTACCTCAGCTTAATGAATTAGGAGATGTTAATATTAATGATCGATATTAATGAATTTTTTTAAAAGATCAGAACTATTTGTTATTTTAAATAAAAATTTAATTTGAAATCTTAAATATAGAAGCTGACAAATGTTTAAGATAAAAAATAATATAATAGCATCTGAATTAACGTTATTACTAGTACATTGTTATTGATTAAAGACTCATGCAGAGTGACACGAGAAACATATTAATATATAGTTTAATTCCTACCCTTAACAGAAGAACAACAACATTAAGATGGCAAATTCAATCGGTATCTTGGGAAGCGCCAACACAGGAAAGAATAAAGGAAAATAAATGGCCTATGTACCCCCGGTAAACGAGTATGTATCAAAATCTGAGGCCATTCACTTTCATGAAAAGCATCTCAACATCGCCAAAGAGATAGGTGACAGGTCCGGCGAGGGACGTGCATATGGAAACTTGGGAAACGTCTATGAGTCATTAGGCAAATACCACGAGGCCATTCAATATCATGACAAGCACCTAAACATCGCCAAAGAGATATCTGACAGGTCCTGCGAGGGAGCTGCATATGGAAACTTGGGAAACGCCTATCAGTCATTAGGCAAATACCACGAGGCCATTCAATATCATGACAAGTACCTAAACATCGCCAAAGAGATATCTGACAGGTTCGGCGAGGGAATTGCATATGGAAACTTGGGAAACGCCTATCAGTCATTAGGCAAATACCACGAGACCATTCAATATCATGACAAGCACCTAAACATCGCCAAAGAGATATCTGACAGGTCCGGCGAGGGAACTGCATATGGAAACTTGGGAAACGCCTATCGGTCATTAGGCAAATACCACGAGGCCATTCAATATCACGATAAGCACCTAAACATCGCCAAAGAGATATCTGACAGGTCCGGCGAGGGAGGTGCATATGGAAACTTGGGAAACGCCTATCGGTCATTAGGCAAATACCACGAGGCCATTCAATATCATGACAAGCACCTAAACATCGCCAAAGAGATATCTGACAGATCCGGCGAGAGACGTGCATATGGAAACTTGGGAATCGCCTATCAGTCATTAGGCAAATACCACGAGGCCATTCAATATCATGACAAGCACCTAAACATCGCCAAAGAGATATCTGACAGGTCCGGCGAGGGAGCTGCATATGGAAACTTGGGAAACGCCTATCGGTCATTAGGCAAATACCACGAGGCCATTCAATATCATGACAAGCACCTAAACATCGCCAAAGAGATATCTGACAGATCCGGCGAGGGACGTGCATATGGAAACTTGGGAAACGCCTATCGGTCATTAGGCAAATACAACGAGGCCATTCAATATCACGATAAGCACCTAAACATCGCCAAAGAGATATCTGACAGGTCCGGCGAGGGAATTGCATATGGAAACTTGGGAAACGCCTATCAGTCATTAGGCAAATACCACGAGGCCATTCAATATCATGACAAGCGCCTAAACATCGCCAAAGAGATATCTTACAAGTCCGGCGAGGGGTATGCATATGGAAGCTTGGGAAACGCCTATCAGTCATTAGGCAAATACCACGAGGCCATTCAATATCATGACAAGCACCTAAACATCGCCAAAGAGATATCTGACAGGTCCGGCGAGGGAGCTGCATATGGAAACTTGGGAAACGCCTATCGGTCATTAGGCAAATACCACGAGGCCATTCAATATCATGACAAGCACCTAAACATCGCCAAAGAGATATCTGACAGATCCGGCGAGGGAATTGCATATGGAAACTTGGGAATCGCCTATCAGTCATTAGGCAAATACCACGAGGCCATTCAATATCATGACAAGCGCCTAAACATCGCCAAAGAGATATCTGACAGGTCCGGCGAGGGAGCTGCATATGGAAACTTGGGAAACGTCTATGAGTCATTAGGCAAATACCACGAGGCCATTCAATATCACGACAAGCACCTAAACATCGCCAAAGAGATATCTGACAGATCCGGCGAGGGACGTGCATATGGAAACTTGGGAATCGCCTATCAGTCATTAGGCAAATACCACGAGGCCATTCAATATCATGACAAGCGCCTAAACATCGCCAAAGAGATATCTGACAGGTTCGGCGAGGGAGCTGCATATGGAAACTTGGGAATCGCCTATCGGTCATTAGGCAAATACCACGAGGCCATTCAATATCATGACAAGTGCCTAAACATCGCCAAAGAGATATCTGACAGGTTCGGCGAGGGAATTGCATATGGAAACTTGGGAAACGCCTATCAGTCATTAGGCAAATACCACGAGGCCATTCAATATCATGACAAGCACCTAAACATCGCCAAAGAGATATCTGACAGGTCCGGCGAGGGAGGTGCATATGGAAACTTGGGAAACGCCTATCAGTCATTAGGCAAATACCACGAGGCCATTCAATATCATGACAAGTACCTAAACATCGCCAAAGAGATATCTGACAGGTTCGGCGAGGGAATTGCATATGGAAACTTGGGAAACGCCTATCAGTCATTAGGCAAATACCACGAGGCCATTCAATATCATGACAAGCACCTAAACATCGCCAAAGAGATATCTGACAGGTCCGGCGAGGGAACTGCATATGGAAACTTGGGAAACGCCTATCGGTCATTAGGCAAATACCACGAGGCCATTCAATATCACGATAAGCACCTAAACATCGCCAAAGAGATATCTGACAGATCCGGCGAGGGACGTGCATGTGCAAACTTGGGAGTCTGCTATTCGTTGTTAAGTGAGAAAAATGAAAAAGAAAGCTACCACGATGCCATATTAACATCGGAGAAGTTTTTGAAAGCGAGTTTGCGGTGTTGGGAGTGGTTGTTTGATAACTTACAGGAGCAAGACCAATTTAAGATCTCCATTTTTGACACCTTTATTGTTGCGTTCAAATATTTGACATCTGTACTGATTGAGACCCACCAAATTGAAGAAGCCCTTCTTGTATGTGAGCGTGGACGAGCCCGTGCCTTGTGCGATATTTTGATGTCAAAATATAATATTACTCCGCCAAATGCCTCAAGGGGTGATTCACTAAAGTATTCCGATGTTGAGATGATATTGTCGAATGGTTATTTCTGCACGGTCCTCTTTTTTACACTAATGGGCATAGATGTGGCTGTTTGGACTTTAAAACATCAAACCCCATTGATTTTTAAAGCGATGATGACAGGATCTGAATCTAGCATAGACAAACTCGTTGCTGCAGCCTATGGTAAATTGAATGTCAGAGGAGTGAAATGCGAGGACAGATCACTGGAAGTACCTGAAAGTTCGCATGCTAATAATGATGGTATTGGAGAGCAATCGTCGTTGTACTCAGGTGAAAGAAGCGAGATCATGAAAGAAGAACAGAGTAACAAATATAACTCTGAACCTCGCATAAGATGTATATTGAGAAAGGAGCAGCATACATATCCACTCAAGAAATTATTTGATCGATTAGTGGCTCCTATACAACAGAGCTTTACGAAAGACGAGGTTATCATAATTCCAGATGGATCTCTGTATACTGTGCCATTTGCAGCCCTACAAGATCCCAATACAGGATTATTTCTCTCGGAAACTAATCGCATTAGGCTTGTTCCCTCACTAACAACATTAAGAGCTTTGCAAGAATGCCAAGCAGATTATCATAGCAGGATAGGCGCACTGGTTGTTGGAAATCCTAAAGTTGGAGAAGTAATGTTTAGAGGCGAGAGAAGAAAGTTTCCATCTCTGCCATGCGCAGAAGAAGAGGCCAAGAAGGTTAGCGAGCTTCTGGGCGTGCTACCATTGTTAGGACCCCAAGCAACAAAAGAAGCGATCAAGAAAAGACTACAGAAGGGCGTGGCTGTCATACACATTGCAGCACACGGAAATACAGAAGGAGAGATTGCACTGGCTCCATGTGATTCAACATCAACAAGAAGTATTCCGGAAGAAGAGGACTTTATCTTGACAATGAGAGAGGTACAAGCAATTGGTATTCGACCGCAGCTGGTTGTCCTGAGCTGCTGTCACAGCGGTCGTGGTGAGATCAAGGCAGAAGGAGTAGTTGGGATGAGCCGAGCGTTTCTTGCCGCAGGAGCCCGCGCTGTCGTAGCATCATTGTGGGCTATTGAGGACCGTGCAACCATGGACTTCATGTTGAGCTTTTACTCGCATTTGAAGAGTGGAAAGAGTGCTAGTACAAGCCTTCAGCAAGCCATGAAGGAAATGAGAGAGAAATACAGCAAACCAAGGGACTGGGCCGCTTTCTTTCTTATCGGTGATGACGTAATGATCAGTGTATAAGAACTTCACCATCGACAAATGGTGACTAATATCGATTGTCTTAAAAATCAAGAGGTAATTATAGTACGAACAGAGGTGAATATTTCAACTGTTATCAGTATTATTTTGATCTGTAGTTGTAAGAACTTAGTTTGCATAGTATGTTATTTACCTGCTGGGAGATTCATATAGAGAAAAACTATGCCCGATGTCTTGAATATAGGTACGGACCGGACCTCATATGTACGTACGGACCGGATCTCTTGTGTGGCAGAAATGTGGCTGCTACGTCAGCTTTGTAAAATGTATCATTTCCACTGGGATGAGGCGCTAGCATACGGTGATCTTGGTCAGAGATAGAGAAAATGCCGTCCGCTCTCGGATTCAATCAGATTTCAGGACATATATACTTGGTTACGGTCCTCTCGCAAACAAAACCAACATGACTAGTTTTGTTTATTTTGACGGTATAAATATTTTATTTCTAGACTACTTTAAAACGTTTTTTCTCATTTTAATATTGTAATATACATTTTACCTTTTAAAGTGCCAATAAGCCTTCTTGCAATTTTTATAGCTATGAATCTTCGAAAAGTTTTGAAGAGTAGCTAAAAGTGTATACACACAATAAATAACGTGACGTGTTGATAAAATAAAACGCTACACAACCGAGTGCAGGTCGAATATCAGCGAGACAATATGGAGCCACTGTTTTCCAGATATAACGCATTGGTTGATCAGGGATCACGTGGCAGTCAGTAAAATCCAATGTATCCCGCCACGTGATCACATCGTGACAGTGGCGCGCGGGACACATCACACCACCTTCTGGTCAGCGAAAGGCGGGAATATAAACAATTGTTTACCAAAACTCCTGCAGGCAAGAGGAATTTTAAAATTGTTGCTATATCACTTAATGACTGGCCCCTCGATGTATTCAATATAAATAATGTTATTGGAGTCAGTCTTTATGGGTAATCCTTGCCTATCATTGTATTTATCATTTCATTATTGTCCTTTCCCGATTTTTTTCGTGTTATTGTAGGCGAAATCTGTAAATAAGTAAATAAATAAAACGCACACGAGTAGGACGAGTCGGCATAAACATTGCTTGTTGATCACGTGTTTCTTAGAGAAAATCAAATAGGAAAAGAAACACAGAGAGGATAATTGGTAGTTTACGAAGGTTAATTTCTGAGTTGTTTATTACTCGGGCTGTCTGTGGCGAGCCCGAGTGTTAAATGCGCTCCTGTGTACGACACAAGTGGGAAATTGCATACTAGGTCCATTACCGTGCTATCCATGTGGGAGGGAGATCTTGCCGGTAAACCAGTATTTATCGTAAACGTCTTCCTGGCTGAATATACTCATGAACTAAGTGTCGATTTTAAGCAAATAATAATTTCAAAGATTTCTGTAATTTGTGCTTTTGAGCAAAACATACGATAAATAGTAACGTTAACAGAGTGGACATGGAAAAGCTTGTGCCGTGTCTAACGAGTGAAACTTCACACATTTTTACATTTTCATTACAGTTCCGTCGAGCTACACTTGCGAGTAAAACTACTTCGGTTCCTATTTTTAATATCTGCCGATTTAGAAAATGACCCCTGTTCCAAACAATCGTTATGGTATCTTAACAGTTCGAATATAGAATAGATTACGAGTACAAGTAATTTCGTTTACTATTGACGTTCAAGCAACGTTTATCACTTAGTCGCGCGATCGTCACGCGGACGGAAACCGGAAGCTAGTGAGACTGTGTTATATTAGTTTAAAACAAACACCACGGTTAACTAGACCTAACACGAAAGCTCTCTACCTAGAATGCAGCCCTGGACAACTGTTTCGTCCTCCCTATTGGGCCACTCGTGGCAGAAAATGATCTGGCCATTCCCTATTTTTGCCTGTCACAACATTGCACTGATGTTTAGTTTTTGGTGCAGTGGCACAAGCTTTTCTCTGAGCTCGACTCTAAAGTCAGTAGCAGTATATAGGCCGATGAAGTTTCACTGAGACTTATTTCTTGCTACGCCGTGCTGTCCACGGCTGCATTCTAGTTCGAGCACCGACTATTGTGTTTACTTAGGTCTTAAGGTTTGCAGTCTAGCTCACAAACTCTGCTAAATTTAGAGATTTAAAAAAATTATCATTAAGGTAATCAGCATCTGTTGATTACCGTACGTATTTCTTCAAATCATTCTCACTAGAGCTGAGGCGGTTCAAACCATAAAACTGAATTTAATTGAGAATCATGTCAAATCACATACAAAACATATACTGGTAAAGTCGCTAGGGACACAAGGCGGCCATGTTGACTAGAAACAATAGATTTACCACGTTTAGCCTCGCACTGAGCAGTTTAAGAACGAGGCTAGACGGGGGAAAACAAAGGTTTTTATTCTCCTGCGACTCAACATGGCCAACATGTGAATAAGCTCTTTTAGTAGCCATGGACAGTTATTTCGGCCTCTTTGGGCATATTATCAGCATGGCGTTTCAGAATAAGCGAGTTCGAAGTTTCAGTCTGTAACAGAGTGGGTAGAACGCGTACAACTGGGAACGAGTTGGAACTGGAGGCTGCGCGGGGCCTGAACTCGGGCTGTATTAAAATCCCTTGCAACACTCAAAATTACGTGACACTAAAATGGGGGTAGAATATTGTCCCCTCTCCTCTCCTTCCTTTTTTGTCCTCGTCCCATTCTTCCTGGCCTCGTTCAAATATAGCCCGGCTACCCAATAGGTAGAGCGCCAGACATGTAACCTGGAGGTCGTTGGGTTCGACTCCCACTTGGGTCAGATATTTTTTCTCTTTCCTTCGTAGGGCGTGCACACTTAGCACTACAGCTTACCACTTTACATCACATTCTTTACCCAATAAGTCATTTGCATCAACTAGTCACGTGACCTTGTCAATCAGAAATATTAGCGCTAGGTCAAAATGGATGCCAGAAATGGAAAGAGCATCAATTGATGATGAAGCATAGACCCCTAACTATTGTTTAGGACTGACTAGCCTCGCTTACACGTTCAAAAGCTTTTGCGTGGACTGATTAGCCTCGTGTTCACGTTACCAGGACAATAGCTTCTTAAATTGGACGCCATTTTCCGAATGGGTCTATGACAAATTAGCAACTGACGCAAGTTTCATCATAATTAAGCAATTCTTAATTAATTCAGAATTGGATTACATGAAAGGAAACTGATAGCTTGTGAGGTGTGCAAAGGAGACTGGTTGAGATGCCCCCTGCACAGTAACATGTATCTGTAATCAACAGATCCTGAATACCTTGATTTGTCAAGAAAGGAAACTGATAGCTTGTGAGGTGTGCAAAGGACACTGGTTGAGATGCCCCCTGCACAGTAACATGTATCTGTAATCAACAGATCCTGAATACCTTGTTTTGTCAGGAAAGGAAACTGATAGCTTGTGAGGTGTGCAAAGGACACTGGTTGAGATGCCCCCTGCACAGTAACATGTATCTGTAATCAACAGATCCTGAATACCTTGATTTGTCAGGAAAGGAAACTGATAGCTTGTGAGGTATGCAAAGGACACTGGTTGAGATGCCCCCTGCACAGTAACATGTATCTGTAATCAACAGATCCTGAATACCTTGATTTGTCAGGAAAGGAAACTGATAGCTTGTGAGGTGTGCAAAGGACACTGGTTGAGATGCCCCCTGCACAGTAACATGTATCTGTAATCAACAGATCCTGAATACCTTGATTTGTCAGGAAAGGAAACTGATAGCTTGTGAGGTGTGCAAAGGACACTGGTTGAGATGCCCCCTGCACAGTAACATGTATCTGTAATCAACAGATCCTGAATACCTTGATTTGTCAGGAAAGGAAACTGATAGCTTGTGAGGTGTGCAAAGGACACTGGTTGAGATGCCCCCTGCACAGTAACATGTATCTGTAATCAACAGATCCTGAATACCTTGATTTGTCAGGAAAGGAAACTGATAGCTTGTGAGGTGTGCAAAGGACACTGGGTGAGATGGCCCCTTTAACACAAAATTTCACCACCTACCCTGGTATTTCCTTTTAGGGTGTAGTTTGTCCATGTTTTCTTGTTCATGCTGTAACCAATGGTATAATGTTGTACTTCGACTGCTTTGGATTTGGACAGCGGTTCGTTGCGAAGAGCGCCTATTGTCATCAGTGAGTGATAATCGACGGAAAAGTAGAACGCGTACCGGTCAAGCTCGTCCGTACACCACAAGCCTGACAACAAAACAAGCAAGACGTCAGCAATATACGCGTACCGATCGAACTCGTCTGTACAGCACAAGCCTGACGGCAAACAAACAAGACGTCAACAATATGTTATCTTAGTTGAAACGAGGAATGAGAGCCTTGGCTAGAAATATCACCCATAACGCAATTTTACAACATCCAGATGTGCAAACGTGTGTTAGGTCGACCGAATACTAAAAACAATCAAGCTCGGAATTTCGTATCGGAATTTCATATATCATATGAAATTCGCTGAGACGCGCAAAGCTAACGGTCGGCATAGGGTCTTAACCGCTCCCTCGATAAGTTGGCATTCGTGCCTCAAATAATTGATCTTTCATAAGATACCTGTTCTGTTGAACTGTGGAGTTTTTACTGTTGCTGCTGGGCCGATACGTTCTTCTTCTTCTGGGTTCTCTAGAAGAACAAAAGAATAAAGCAGCTAAAGTCAGACTTAACCCTAATTAACTACGTGTTAGCTCGGTGTTACCTCTTTCCATATTGTTATTATTATTATTATTATTATTATATTATTATTATTATTATTATTATTAATCAGCATGTGCATACAAGCATGAGTTCGAGGCGCGTAGCCGCTGCTTCGAAAAAAATCCTTTCGCGCGCACAAGATAATATGGAGCCCAATAATATCCTCTCTGAATTAGCTTTACTAAGAACCGTTCCTATTACTTGCTATGCAGGATAATTCTTGGTCAAATGCCCCACATGTGAACTTCTGCACGCTGGAGTAACTGTAGAAGATCCCGCCAAAAATGCAAAGTGGATTCGTTGATACGCAGTGACGTTTCTTCTAATTTTAAAGAACGAGGAATAATTTAAATGACTAAGACCACCCCACAATGTATTAGGTATGTACATGTATCTGAAGTAGATATGCAGCGAGTCAAACACTTCGCCAAACGGACCCGCAAGTCGACACAAGTCAACGCAAGTTTCGAAATCAAAACTTGCACTCAGACTTGCGGACAGGTGGACAAACGGATTAGTAAGTTAGATCGCAAGTTTAGCCGTAAAAAGCATTTCCATACTCTTGAGTTAAAACCCCATAAATTTCCCAAACTTTATTGATAAATGCTTTTACCACTTTCGACTGACTTGTAGTCAATTTGCGTTGGGTGACCAAACGGTGGAAACTTGAGTCGACTTGCGTGTGAATTTGAGCTCGATCAAAGTTAACGCAAGTCATTGCATTAGTCCATGCAAGTGGGTGGCAAAACGAAACACAAGTCCACCAACGCAAGTCATCGCATTAGTCCATGCAAGTGGGTGGCAAAACGTAACACAAGTCCGCCAACGCAAAGTCAGAAACTTGCGAGACCGTTTGGATTATGTTTACGTTTACAGGTGAGCAAAAGTTTCTGGATTGTTTTAACGTTCTCATGGGAATACAAAACAATATCGGGAAACTGTTGCTCTATAGTGAAACGTAGTGTAAGTCACTGCGTATCCAGTCGAGATATACACCTACATTGTAATAAATCTTAGGGGAGGCAGTGGAGGTCTAAATGATTTAGTCGACTGTGTATTCACGTATCCGCAACTTTGAGGGAATGCTTCGAATATGCGGGGGTGAAATAGAAAGTATGTACTAAAAACTAGTAGCCCATCCAATAAAATGTATCCTGATTCAATCATCGTACGATGAATATAAATTTAGTTTCTGGCCGCCCCAGTTCATGAACGTGGACTCGGAAAGCCGCTTTAAGTCAGCTGTTAGTAATTACCTTCTTCCCTGAGCGACCATGTTTTTTTTCCTTTATGTTTTTCCGCACTGTACACATTTATACACACATTTTAAAATTTCATTTTGCACTATGCACTGAAACTTGCGGAATGTCTCTTTAGGATATTGCAAGTTAACTACGTAGATGTACTTACCACTGCTGTGTTTAACGTCAAATTGAATAGTACTTTTACATCCATCAAGAATTGCCTCAACGTAATAACTCCCGTAATGATGCTCCTTGACGTCACTAATTACCAGTGACGTCACGACACTGTCCCCGCGTGGTACCCGCCTAAATCCCATATCCGGATCGTCCGGTAGGCTCGCAATAACCATCGCATCGAAGACCCACTTCGCCTTCTGTAATTGATCCGTCTCGATGATTAAGGTGACGTCATCACCTGGTAGAACGTAATGCATTGTGGGACTGACTGGTTTTAGGAAGGGTTGGTCTGTGAGAGAATATGAACAAATTAGTGTATCTAACTACTTACTAGAATTTCACTGATAATATTCACCTTATTAATATCTCGTACCCGCGTGGGAAGAAGTCTGGTAACAATGGTATCAGAGCGAGGCTAGTTGTCCCTTGTTCTCTTTGTGACAAGCTGGGATAACTAGCCTCGCTTTGATGCCTTTATGGATAAGTTCATTACAATGCATGAGGTGCAAACAACGGAGCGAAGCCTCCAGTCTTGGTAATAACATTGCTGGCTTTCACGTGACGTCATAGCTACTATGTTGGTGCCCTTAAACAATAGATTCCTCGTTAGCTTCTTTTGTTGGGGCACCAACATTGCCGCCATGCCCTTTGTCATTTGAATCTCTGGGGATTGAGTGAAAACCAGCAATAGGAAACAATATACACACTATGCATAACTCGCGCGGTCACAACACGAAAAAGAGGCCGGTAGGGCCTCTGGAATGTTGAAGTTGAAATACTAGCAGGTGTGAAACGTGTTGAACATGATTGTTTAGTTGAAAAATGTTGCCAATCTGTCCTCATTTATCCTTTATTTTTCTTTATAGTACAATCAGCCAGGCGCATAGCAAATTAACGGCATTGTTTCACTGAACATTCGTTCAGTGCATTTCACAATCTCCCCGGGCGCTTCAATTTCAACATTCCAGAGGACCTACCGGCCTCGTTGACATGCTAGTTACCAGGACTTATGCATTGGTCTATACGAGGTACATTGTAAATTACTCTGCATTCGAGCCACAATCTCATGCACTTCTCATTGGCTGGAAGCTTCGTTATAATATTTACTAGAACAGTCTGACGTCACATTTTAGTGGTAGTAGTATGCGGTAAGGTGTTTATTTTATTTGTTTGTTTATTTAAGGAGTCTAGCTTGTTACCTTTCAGTGTTACTCGTGCAATGGCTGCTGGATGTCCAGAATACGTGCTTCCCTTCACACTCACCCACACTTCGCTCGTCACACTTTTCACAGCCAGTCCTTTAGCGTTTGCCGTGAGTTCAAATCTCGTGTTTTGCGGAGTAATATTGGTTTTGATATTTTTTCTTGCTGATCCATATTTCCACTCGAGAGTATCATCAAGAATCTCAAAGTGTCCCTTCACGGCAAGAGTGAGTTTCCCACTCCCTTTAAAACAAACTTTTAAGACACTCGGACGCAAAGAAAAAGAAGTTGGCTCTTTTACCTCCAACTCAAAATTGGCTTTGTAAACCCCTTTATCAATTTTCGGGTCCGCTTCGGAAAATTTGTACTGGATAAAATATTTCCCACTGTACTGGGTGCGGATGTTGCGGATCACTAATTCACTAAGACGGCTTGGTGGTCTTCGGGTATGAAGTTTGAATGAACTCAGAAAGCCAGAAACTCTGTAGTCATCGCTTCCTAAAGTTAGTCCTTCTGTAAAGTGGATACCAAATGCGCCAAACTTAATCCGCTCCTCCTTGCGTCCTCTGACCAGTACTATTTTTACACCTTTAAAGTTAGACTCCAGAATGAAAGGTTGCCCGAAGGTACTGAAAAACAAGAACCAAACTTGCCTCACAGTGCATTGAGGAAGCTTACACTCAGCAAGCTCTACTAAATCATCATGTGGAACTTTTGTGATCTTTTCCCTGTCTGCGCCAGGCTTCGCTACATAGCAGTGTGGTTTGGGTTTGATGACAGTGTGATAGTCATTCATATTCTTTGTTTTGATTGACAGCTTGGCTCTGCAAACGTTATCCTGCCAACCGAGACCTTGAAAACACAAAACTGAACGTTTGTCTTTTGTCTTCACGGTCGTGATACTCCTGCCCATATAAGGAGGGAACTTGCGGTTTGGATACAGCGGAAAGGTACCATCACCGTTACCATAGATACACGATGAGCACTCTCGAACTTTACAATAATGCACGGTGTACTCGCCCACGGTTAGGTCGTCATCAGAGTAACACCACGGCTGATTCAATGCAGTCTCTCTACACGAATCAACTTTTCCTTTCTTGAGATAACACGTTGGGTTCACAGGGATATTTCTGCAGTAATTATGGCCACCCTTCTCATATATCCTCAACAACTGCGCGATCTTAAACGACTTACTATGGACTCCTGTTCGCATGTGCCAGTATTTACATTTCTGATGCTTGGCAGCGCTCAACCCTCCTGAGTAATCAACACCTTTGTCGTAATAGCAGTCGGTTTTGTATGTCCATTGATACCACGTGCAGTTAGTGTTAAAGCTCTGAGAACCATAATCACAGACTCTAGGATCCGTGGGATAACCCATGGGGGAATGCAACCTCGTTATCACCCAAATCATTTGCATACGTGGATGTAAGTCAAGTAAAGCCTCGCATGATACCACCATGAGGTCATTCACGAGGGGAAGCCCTCCAACACCAATGTTGATATACGATTGCGCCTCAGGAATATCTTTAACTCCCTGCATAATAAAGGACTCGGCGTAGCCTTCCTTGCTGGCTTTGTTAATGATTGTCCATCGATACTTAGTGAACCCAGGCACGGAACATTCTAAGGTACCATTGTCTGCCACACCAATGTATTCTACATGGTGTACAACGACAACCACGTCCCACCAATCAGACTTGACTATCTCGACTTCTTTGTCCCAGAGGAATCCATTCACATCAGTTAGCGATGTTATAAAGGCCAGAAATACAAATATTATCGTCTTGCGCATCTTAACCCATATTTGTCTAAGATGCTTCGTTTGTAATTGACTTGCGCAGTAAGGATTATGATTGACAACGATTGTGACGCAATGCGCGCGCAGGAAATTAATGGTGTTTACAATGTATTCTAATTGCAATAGTTTAAGGACGGTGCCTACTAATGTCAGTGCGCACGGCGCTCTGCGCGTCTTGCGTCCCGCGGGTCATCCCGCGAGACAGGCCATTTGTAGAACTATTTCGAAAAAGCTGTTTTAATTGTGTAATTTGACAGACAGAAAGATGAAAGATTTTAAAATACGGTCGAAAGATATGCTTGAGGAATGAACAATTTGGGAAATCGTTAACTTCCACTACACGGCCACGAAAGACAATTTTTAGCTGAAATGGTACCATATTAACACTTAAGTGATTATTTATCGTGGGGAGATGGTCGAAGAAGATTTATCCGACCAATTGAATGAAGGTTGTTTGGAGCGCCTTTGCTTTAGGCCTGTCGCTGCTTTCGTCAGTTTCTCCAAACATGGACTCGGCAGTATAAACAATGTGTGAATACGGTCAAATAAGCGTTGTGAAAACGGGTAAACCTCTTGGAAATCCAAAGAAGAATGAAGGAAGGACTGTATGGAGTTTGAGCACAAAGGAAGCAGCAACAGGTTTGCTTTTCAATGAAGAAAGTCGAAAGACGGGACTAATGCACCTATCAGCGGCTTCCCCGAGGGGTCGACCCCCGGGGTAACCAGGGGGATTGTAAAAAGACAGAAACAATCTTGATGATTTCCCCCAGGGGTAGGGGAATCGTCCTTTTCAAAGTCCCCTGGTTAGGTCTTCCACGACCTACAATCCCCGGCATTTTGCACGAAATGAGATCGATGGAGCTGAATTGACACTCAACAGAAAATGTAACTTTATTAACACTTCAATGATATAAAAGTATAAAAGTTGGCAATTCTTGCTGCGAGCAACATGCATTTTGTTTTAGCATTAATGAATACGAAAATTCGATATTTTGCCAAAACTAAACATAAAAAAGTTATGCTTCATATGCAATGATTTCATTTATGCCATACTTGGTGACAGATGGTCAACAGATAACCCCAAAAGGATTGGATTTTAAAAGTCGTTCTTACCCTACGGTTGTAGATGGCATCCATTGCGAAAAGCACGTGAAGCACTAGTACCCAGTCTACTGCTCGAGGTACGACAAGTAGCCCAAGTGGTACGGTCGTTTCGGTATATCTCATATCGCACTTTAACTCTTGTATTAATAAACAAGAAAAACAATCTCCGTGGTTAGTTTCTCCAAAGCGTCCCCCCACTAACGGCTGGGCGCGCGGTCAACACACCGTGTCCGTGACGTCATCTGATTAACTTCAATATTATTTATTTATTTGCGTGTAGCGTAGGTTCGATTCCGCGTTTACTGTCAAAACACATTGGAATTCTTTAAACTAAAACTCCAAGTGTGAAATTAATTCGACGTAGGTAAAGGTTTTATTTAATACCTGTTATTATTAGCTCTCATGTTCACAGTCCAAGCCCGGCTGTTGAGACACTCTCGCTGACAGAAATTTATACAGGGATAAAAATTAAGTTCAGATGTTATCTCGGAACTCTGAGCTAGAGTTGAGTATTCCCGCTTAGTACTTGTGTAGAGTATGTCTTGGAGACATAAATTGTACAAACTTAGTACATAGGACTTGAAGAATTGTAAAACTCATTTGATGCAGCGATTTTCAAGTGAATCGGTGATTGCAGAGTTAAACGCGTAAACATGGCCTGCGTCAGACGTGATTTCCTCTCTTCTATAGCGATACTTACTGTGACGTCACACAGGCCAGTCACGCCACATTTGTTGCTTTATGTGGTTGGCAGAAACGAAGCGTGAACCCAGTCAGATGCTTATAAAATATCACAGGTCGGTGCTTATTCATCGCCAAATTACTTTCTTGTTCTTCCAAAATGCAAGCAAGCCCTTTCATCGAAGCTTATATGCTCTTAACTTATAAGTCTTATAAAGGAATTAGGATTTGGAATCAGAATTGAGACTTTAGATGTATTTTGTGAGGCCAAAATCGCTAGTTCCCATACAAGTCATACAAACACGCGGTTTTTTTTGCCAACCACATTATATATGCAAATATATAAATGACGTCAGTGTTTACAAACAGTAAGTATCGCTATAAACTCTTTTAATATGGAGTCGTCAGTCTTTTCTTCGCCGATAAAGGCAGCACTAATTTTCTTTGAAGTAAGAATAGCCGGGCTACCTTGGTCTTGCATCGGTATTAAGGTTAAATGAGAAATGACTGAACATTACGAGCTGCGACCTTTGAGCTGACGGTTTCCCAAGTGACTTCCAGAGCCAGTGCGCTTACTGACAAAGTATCTTCACCCGAAAACTAAGTCTCTTACTGCTTCTTTGTGTGAATCCTTGAATTCTTCGAAACCAAACTTTTCCAGAGCAAATTTAAACGCATTTTCGAACAGCAATCGAGAAGTTTACAATGTAAATTATGCAAATCAATTTAGCGACAGGATTTGAGTGGCAAGTTTGTGATTGGCTAAAACCCGACAATGTCTCATCTCGCGCGCCCAGCCGTGAGTGGGGAGAGGATCGCGGGCTCACCGAAACCCCCACGGGGCTGGAAACCGAGCCTAGGATACCCCCATGTTTTCTTTTTGTAATCTATAATATAGAAGCTAAACAACGTTTACATATGGGCCGCGTCAGGCAAAAAGGGCCCGGACGACATTCAAGTTAAATAATTCATACAACGGTGTTCCTAATAACAGGTTGAAGATTGTATTGTATTCTTGACGAGAAGCGCTACATTTCATACCAAACAATAAATGTCAGTTTCAAGAAATTGACAACAAAAATCAGGGGTGAAATTTACGTCTTCGATTTCACTGATCAATTTCAAGAAATCAACACTATTTGTTGGTAGCACAATGTGGCGCTTGCGATTCATATTGTAATCGCACCACAAGGATAAAAAACATGGTACAATTTCAAAATACATTTATATATTATGTCGTCCTGGCCCTTTTTGCCTGATGCGGCCCATATATTTTTTGTCTTTATAAAATTGAAACTTGATGTCCATTTCAGCAAAAAATGTCTGTTCATGGTCACTAACGAGGCTTACAAAACAAAATTTGTAAAAAAACGGTAGTTGTTGTAAGATAAATGGTTTGATTGGCATCCTTTGTGAAGAACGCTATGTCTAACGTTTTTTGCCCTAATATTTTGCCAGATAACCCAAAATATTAATCAAATTAAAAATAGTTTCTCGGACAAAGAAAATGCTGAGTCAGCACTTTTTTCGATTTTCATCCTTAATTCTCTCTCTTAAACGTATGGGTACCCCATAATTTTTTTCTGATTTTAAAAGCTCCTTAGGGGGTTCAAACAATCCATATAGATTTTTAGAAAACAAATTGGTTTGTAATTAGTAGGCACCACCTTAACAGTAATTAAGAGTTGAACACTGCGCTCGCACTCGTAACAGATCAACCAATTACTGGCTTTCAAAGCTTCTTTTTTCTTTACTTGTCCTTACACAATAATAGGTATTTATTGACCTAGTAGGAGGTCCGGACGGGAATATATTTGTCTCGAGATAATGACGTGCGGACCGAGCGCAGTGAAGATCGGCGTGACGCGGTGAACTTCCAGAGGCTTCTGGTAGAGTTCATGTGCGTTTCCCGCTTGGGTTCCCTGTGGTCATATATGCGGATTTTACGTATACGGCGTGGACGTACGTTAATCAGTTTTTATTTAATTAAATCGTATTTAATTTATCTTCTGAACAATTGTAATGCGCATTTGAAAATCTATATTTAATTTGCGCAATATGGATTTTAATTATTATTAAACATCGATATCCCTTCGAGAGTCGATTGTCGGCCTCCGATTAGATTGTTACTCATTACGTCATAATCAAGGCGTGCGCAGTCGTCCTCGCGCATGTATTCACACAGGAACTGAAACCCAAGCTCTGTTTGTGTTTTAAATTATAACGGTTTGAATGAGATTATTAACGAGTATTTAGTTGTATGGCGTTAGGCCAGAAATACTGAGATAAAATCAATAAAACCAATGACATTTTCCCCAGTTAATCATGAAAATAACGCACAGATTGTATTATAGTCCTTGTGCATTGATATTTTGTGTCCTTGCGCATAACCACAATGCAATTGTGTTCGCGCATATCATTTATGTGTCCTTGCGCGCGACCATAATGCACTGCGCTGGCAATGCGCCAAAAAAAACGGCTCCACTACGCAAATTAGTAAGGAGCCTTGCTCACTTGCCACAGGCTCGCTCGCTGCGGCAGCAAGTAAAATGATAAGATGATAATAGAAAAGCATTCACGTTTGACCGCTTACGTTTGTCGTAAAGTTCAGCGACCGGGGACGACGAGCGACCGACAGAGCTACTGAAGTGAAGTCTATGCTCACTCGCGCTTGACTATTATCTAAACGTTTCACCGAATGAATATTATTTGTACATGTCATACAACTTAATTAAAAGCATGTTCTTTCGACTCCTCCCATTAGTAAAACCAGGATAAGTTGGTGAATTTTGCCAAACGTTGAAACCGCTGTATATAGCGATACTTACTGCACGTCATCCATTGTCATTAATGTGCCAACCAGAGATCCATTGGTTCCTGACACAAAGCGGCCGTTTGAAATCATGATTGGACATTAACATAATAATTGTAATGTTTATCAACACGAAGTATCGCTATTGTCGCATCTTATGAAATAACCCATTTGACGATGTTGCGCGCGCAGCTAGAACAATGGCTATCTGTTTTAAATAAAAGGATGGTGAACCAGAACGAGTCTTAGCAGCTCGCGTCTATTGTTCTACTGATGCGTGCGCAACATCGTCAAAATGGCCTATTGCCGGCTTACTACACGTGAAATATGCCGAGTTTTGATGTCATCAACAGCTCACTGTAATTCGCTTAATCTTTATTTCATTCATCTTAACAATAGTTCTTTTTCTAAAGGTCTCAATTGGCCTTTTGCAGGAAACAGTCACATGCTGATATAATACTTCGTTAACGAATGAATTGAGCTCGTGATCCCCATGAGAAAGGCGTTGCCATGGATGCTGGATGACAAGCTATCTTTAAAAACGCTGTTTTAGAAAGATCGAAAATCGATTAGAGGTGAAACATAGCCTTTACAAACAGGTTTTGCTGATAACACTACCGATCTCATACAAATTCCGTTAAATATATGAATTAAGATATTTTGCTACCCAGTACAACCACGTGATTGCATTCCTGCAAAAGGCCATGATACCTCTCAGCTCTATCTCGTGCAGTAAATTTGATGTTCGGTTGAATGATAGACTACCGTAAAAGCTCTATTTATTGCTGGCTTTTTATTTACCTTATTGCTGTCACAATTAATGGCAAAGGCTGTATAATGCCGTGTAGTTCATTCACGGAAACAAGTATTCAACTCGGATTGAAGTTTTATTCAGTGTATTTGACTTTCAGATTTATTTCATTTCATTTTCCTTCCGGGAAGATTTACTTCTCTTGTACCATTAAAATTGAGAAGGAGAGAAGACAGTATCCCTGCCTCCATCTTGCTTAATCTATTAAACCAATCGAGGCTAAATCACAATAGGCGAATCCTTGTTTACGTTTTTCCTTATTAGCATACATCAAACTTCAAGCGTCGTACATACAAACGAACAGTCCATAAATCGAAAGATATTGTCACACTTGCCAATTACCGAAAATTTGACAGTGATATGATAAATATATTTTGAGGAATGAGCGCTTAAAAAATTAAAATTTACAAAGAATGTATGGCTGTCAGCAACTCTTGCCCCCCAGCCCATTTTTCAGTTTTTAAAAGTCAATTTCTCCGTAAATATTTAACATATCAATCTCATTTTTTTGTGATTACTAAGTTTAAAATTCTCTTTCAACTGATGTAGTAAACACACTACGTGGCGAACAGGGCTGACGACTTTGAGTAAAACGCGACGAGGAACGTAAACAGACCGGCACCGATGAAGCGAACTTTATCAGTTTGTTTGTAGCTTGAAGTTTAATTTATGCTAATGAGGCAAAAATGTAAACAATTACGTCAGCAAGGATTCGCCTATTGGTGGCTGTGAATTGCTACGATCAGTTTAAGACTTCTCCCTCGATGCTTGATTGAAATAATATGCAAAATGTTCCTTTAAGCTCGAGTAATACGGGTACCAATTTCTTGCAACTTGTCACGCAACAATGTTGCGTTACGAGTTGAAGCGCAATTTGCACGTATCATGGCCAAACCTTGTCACGCAACAACTCGTCACGCAACAAATTTTCAGCAGGCCTTCACCTCTCAAAACCTTGCATTTTATTGGACCTCATTTGAATTGCACTTACAAAGAATTCTATTGTTTAAGGGTTAGGGTTTGTATTGTTTTAGGATTAGGGTTTGTATTGTAGTTAGGCTATTGTTTCGGTAGCCAGTACTATTCCAGGTTCCCAGGAAGTGAAGGCCGCCCCGCAAGTTGCGGTAAGCATGAATGAATCCAGCGCTGTGATTGGCTAATGGTTTGTTCTAAATGTTTGTTGAAACAAGATGGCGGCCGTTGTTGCGTGACAAGTTGCAGCGCCAGGTGGTAATACGAGTAACAAAACCAAAATTTGTTGCAAAAAGTAGACGTCACATGCAACATGGAAATTTGTTACGTGGCAAGTTGTTCGAGTGGGTGGTAACACGTGCAACATCGCGCTTCAACTCGCAATGCAACATTGTTGCGAGACAAGTTGCAAGAAATTGCTGCCCGTATTACTTCACCTTTAAGATTACATCTATACACAGTTTGTTAGTCATTTTTGCATATTTGATTTTGACCATCCCACATGTGTGCGCGAGGTGTATCAGTTCATATGGCGAAACTCGAGAGTCCAGCTGCGCGCTACTAGATTTATAACTTCCTCTGATGCTGACTACAAATCCAGACTCGCGGGAAACTTGACGTTTCTTGCCTTCTTAGCGAATTTTCAAGCGCAAGTGTTCATGGGAAGGCCTTCCAATCCTCCTTGACGTGCATGATCATAGAAATACTGAGCCCACGGTGCGTTCGTACAGTGCTTACACGTGATGTTAGACCACACAGCGGTCAAACGTCTGCGCATGCGTCAAAAGTCTTGCAACAACAATATATTCCAAAACAAATTCAAAGCGAGCCGGCGGCCGTCATTGTTCACACACCGTTTTCAAACCTTGAGAACTTTTTTGGTAAATTAAGAAAAAAATTAGTAACTCACAGTTTGAAGTTTGTTCAATTTCCCGTCGACTGTGAAAATAAAAAGCTTAACTTTCACGTATTTTTCTTAACTTTTGGGGGTAGAAGTTCACAAGCCGAGTTTTTTTTTTAAACGCCGGGTTGCTGTAATATGCTTCAAGGTAAATTTTGCGCGGGGAATTCGCGCGGCCGCCTACCAGACTGACCGTAATACGCACGCGCAGACGTTTGACCGCTGTGTGGTGTTAGACCGTATTTTCATACATGAAAATAATTTTAGCTTAAAGGACATTCGTTCAGATTTAGTTCATCAGTCTTAGTGTCTAGAAGCCCAACGATTGTATCATTAAAATCGATTCTACATCAAGTAAATACGGTGAAGAGAAAAATATGTATATCTGGAGTTGAGTGTTGCGTCTGTGAGTTAATTAACAATATTGGTCGATATTGGTGAATATTCCCGAGACGATGTTTTAGTGTATACAACACGGCCGGAACCTGTTTTGGTGCATTTTGTTGTATTTCTAAAATTTCCGCATCGGAAACAATCGCGAAACGTGAATTTACGCCTGTTATTTTGTTTCGAAATTATCCCGAATTTTTTAGGTGGCTGTTGCTCATTATTCCGAGATAGCGAGCCAATCAAATTGCATGATCTATGTAGGTTCCCGTGTTGTATATACTAATTTCTAATATGCTAATTATTGGTTAAAATGGAGCGAGGAGACCGCACACCACAGGGTAGCCCAAACCGAAAACAAATGAGCGAAAAATCCACCCAGAACACAGGTACTACTACTACTACTAATAATAACAACAATACATGATTTTGTATAGCGCCTATAGATCGCTCTTCTAAGCGGTTTAAAAGATAATAAAAAAATACCTACAATTAAATAATAATAATTAATTAAACTCATTACAGATTATAAGCTAATTTTAAAAGGTGTCTTAAGTCTAGACTTAAAATATTAGTTCTAATATATATATGTAAATTGTTCCATAGCTCAGGAGCAGCCACAGAAAACGTTTTCAGATTAAAAACCAGACGCTTAGGCGTAAAATAGAGTTAGAAGAGCGAAGTTTACTACGAGGTACATGTATGTACAACTCTGTTAAGCATATCTTGTATATAAACAGGTGCGTGATCTGAAAGCTCTGAAAGTGAGCAAATGGATCTTAAATATAATCCGCTATTCAAATGCTAATCAGTGTAACTCCGTAAACAAGCGATAACTCGAGCAGCAGCACTTTGGACATATTGGAGATTCATAATCATGTGTTTAAAAGGCAAACCATATAGAAGTGAGTTGCAATTATCCACTGAGTTTAAAACTAACAAATACATGAATGAGAAGCTTAGTACTGTCATACGATAAATATTTCCTAATCTTTGCAATGTTCCTAAAGTGATAAAGAGCAGCAGATTTAACAATGCAATTAACCTGATAAGATATAGACATGGTATTAGAGTGATTTTACTTAACCCGTGAAATAGATATTAGCGTATTACACACTATTACACTCTAATTCTTTTGTTCTCTTTTGTGTTTATCTTGGTATTACACACTAACTAATAGTTTCTGTTTCACGGGTCAAGT
The DNA here is from genome assembly GCA_030867875.1 of Actinernus sp. WN-2022. Lineage (NCBI taxonomy): Eukaryota > Metazoa > Cnidaria > Anthozoa > Actiniaria > Actinernidae > Actinernus > Actinernus sp. WN-2022. The sequence continues at coordinate 62,408,616 of JAOWCC010001634.1, forward strand.
AAAATCACTCTATCAAAAATAACTCCAATGCTTCCTCGCACGGTCAGTTCCTAAAGTAAAGAAAGGCAACGGAATATGTGGACGAAATCGGCAGTGTAAAACAAGAAGCTCAGTTTTATCTTTGTTCAGTTTGAGCTTATGACACGTCATCCATTTGTCAATAACCATTAAGCAGTTTTTTTTTATGCAAAGTTTAGTGGACGCAAGTTCACGATCATCATTATAAGTAAACATGGTGTTGCGTCATCAGCATACAGATGAAATACGGACCGTGTTTACGTATAATATCTCCAAGCGAAGAGGTGTCAGTAAATACAGTATGGGACCAAGTACGGAACCTGTGGCACACCACAGTCAAACTCCCGCGTTGTAGAAATGGCATCGTCAATCTTAACATATTGAGTGCCGTTAGCCAGATACGATCGAAACCAAGCCAGCTTGGTATCTATAATATTTAACAGCATTTGTATGGGATTCTTTTAGTTTTCCATGTACAACGTAAATCCTTAGACATGTCTGTGCCAAGTTCAGCGAATTTCAGCAATGTTGCCCTTAAACTGTAACTTGTAACTGGGTTTTGTCGATTTTATTCAAGCTTTACGTCCTACATGGAAAACTAAAGCTTGGGCTACCTGTGCCCAGAAGAGCCGCTAGCATCTGCCATTACAGTTTCATCAGGATGGTATCAGCACTCGTGTTGTCCACTATTTCACTAGTCTCTTCTATCTCACTCTCCTCCCCTATCTCACTTTTCTCTTCTATCTCGCTTTTATATTTTTTAGGTTTGTTGCCCAGTGCTTCTGCGATATATTCCAGGAGTTCTCTGTGTACTTGCAGTTGTGAGCTGATATTATTGATCCTGAAAAACGTAGACAAATAGCAGCGAGTTATAGAGAGGATATTACATGGCCGAGGAAATATCTTTTCGAAATGTCGAGGAAATATCTTACGAGTGAGCGCAGCAAACAAGTAAGATATTTCATCAACACGAGAAGATAAAATTCGTATCTCCAAGCGGCCATGTAATGTTCTGTTTAATATATAATTATCGATGAAATACCAGTTTCAATCTCATCCCAAAATTAAGACTGAAATCTTTGAAAGCCAGTCATATTTTCAAAAGTGATATCTTCACGTGTGAAGATATCACTTTTTAGAAACAAATATACACTCATTTTGGCATTTCATCGATAATTATATATCGCCGAAGCGGCTCACCATTGTAAAAACCCATACAGATCGTCCGCTCATATTTTATCTATTATTAAAATGGATTAATAAGTGTACTGAACAGGGAACAACAACAGTACCAATTCCCATTCGACTGACTCCCATTCCGAATTCTGATTGACTGATTCACCTGCAAATAACCGCGACTGCAAATATAACTCTTGCTGAAGACTATTTTCTGAAGTCCTTTCTGTTCAGCACGACAAGGAAAGTCAACTAAATTTGAAAACTGTCAAGTCAACACGTAACCAAAACTCGCAAAGTGTTGAAAATGTTCACAAAACTGTCCTGAGCGACGATGATGACGAGTGATTACACAATATTACATTTGACGATTTGAAGAGTTTGGGTAACTTCTTTGCTGTTTTTCGAGCGAAGAGACGTGAAATTTCACTTTATACCTAAATATACCTTTATAATAAAACACTTATTGACCAAGCTTGTTCGGTCCGGATGGGAGGATATTGGTCTCGACACAAAAAAAAAGAACTCGACCAATATCCCCCCATCCGGAACTCACACTTGGTCAATAATCTCTATATTTTTTTTTCTCGAAATTTCATTGGTTGATACTCAAAAACCAAAAAAGGAATATATTTTCATTTGGTAACTTTGTAATTTTCAATTTAGTTTTGATCAAACTAACTAAGTTCAGTTCAGATTTATTTTGCACATGTTCAAAAATATTACAGTTTATGAGTATTAGAAAGGGAAGTAAATATAAATGAGAAAAAAATATAATAAATCAATCGTGCGCAGTGGTCAAAGTAGCATTAGGGCTTTCGAGTTGACCACTGCCTGCGATGTTAATGTTTGAACATAAAGATTACTCAATGATACGTGAACCGGAACTTAACACAATAATAATAATGAAAGTAAAGCCCATGTCTGTTAATCTAATAAATGTAGTTTATGTTTGAGAAAGGAGAAGCGATTGTTTGTATTGTTTTGAAAATGCGTAGGACGATTTTGACTGTTTTATATTATAATCGATTGACTCCCAAATTGAAGACGAAATAAATCTAACGGTCTGCTAAAATGTTGCTTAGCAGCGAATCTGGTGTTATATGTGTGACATGTTGCGGCTGTTTTTATGGTGTTTGAGAATATAGAAGGAACTGTATCTTTTTCATTTATAATTTTAAAGGTCAAAGTCGCTATTTTCAACTTAAAAACGTTGTCGAGCTTGAGGATTCGTAATAGATTAAAATAGGGAGTGGCGTCTTCTCTTTTATACCCAAAAATATATATTTCTGATACATTTGTTTTGGCAGGTACGAAGTTTTGTAAGATGGGTAGTGTATGTGTTACCCCAACTCATGATACCATAGTTGATGTAAGGGTAGATTAGAGTGTAGTAGAGTTGCTTCAGCATATTTAAATCAATGTGATATCTCAATTTGTTCAAAATACCTGTATTATTTGCGATTTTGCAGTTAGCGTGTTTAATCTGTTGTTCCCAACCGATATGTCTGTCAATATATATTCCTAAATATTCGATATGGTCTTTTTGTTCGATGTTCTCAATATGGATATTTGATTTTGTTTTTCCTTTGAGAGCTAATAAGCATATAGTTGGTATTTGTCATGTTGATAGAGAGTCTATTTGTAGCACAGTAGCGAAATATATCTCCCTGCCCTTCATTCGCTACATTTTCAATCTCCTTCATATTTTTACTTGAGTAGAAAACATTAGTATCGTCTGCAAAAAAATGAAAAGAGAGTTTCTTAGAGCAGTTTGGCATGTCGTTTATGTAAAGTAAGAATAAGAGTGGTCCAAGCGTTGATCCTTGTAGCACCCCACAAGTCATCCTAAGTGTATGCGAGTCGGTGTTTCCTATTCTGACATATTGTTAACGATTGTTCAAATAATCAGTAAACCAAGATAAGGACGTGCCACGTATTCCATATTTATGTCATTTTGCAAGGAGAATTTTATGATTAACCGTGTCAAAAGCTTTGGAGAAATCTAAAAATAGACCATATGTGGTCTCCTTGTTGTCAATTACAGTTTTCAAATTGTCAGTAATTTCAAGGATTGCCTGTTCTGTTGAATGCCCTTTTCTAAAGCCAAATTGGTAGTTAAAGATTCTGCTATTTTTTTCAAGAAACGACTCCAATTGATTATAAACTAGCTTTCCGAGAACTTTTGCAAAGGGTGACAATACGGATATTAGTCGATAATTAAAAGGGTCAGTGGCAGTGCCGCTTTTATAAATATGTGTGATTCTCGAGACTTTTAGAATATCCGGAACAATGCCTGTTCTAATAGATTCATTGTAGATGCAAGTGAATATTGGCGAGATTATCGAAGCTAAGGTTTGAATTCAAGATGTGAAGTTCTCAAATTCGTGATTCAAAGATATTTTGTCTTCCTTTTGCTATTGGCTGGATGGTGTTTCTTTACGTTTCAACAGTTACCATGGCTAACAGCATACGGTTTCATTTATCTCAAGTTTTTCTTGTAACTTTGACTGAGAACATCAAAATATCTAAGGAATGCTCATTGCGTGTCGATTGTATTGTTTGCGTTTAAGTGTTGCGCTTTGTCAAACTACTTAATTCTAGCTAAAACTACTTGTAATGCTTCTAATGACTTGCTTTCTGGTCCACAATACGAAATAATCACTTCCAAATTATAGCATTATTGACGTAAGTAGTATAGGAAAGTATATCGCATTTTTTTACACTGTCTCGCCTATGCTGCCTTCAGACCACATTTGCTCTCCGTTGCTGGTCAGATCGTTTCTAACAGATGGTTGAGCTTTTCAGACTCTCAAAAAATCGTACTTTTTCTATTTGGATCTTCCTTGTTAACGAACGATGAAAATGTTGATTTTTTTTACCACGTTCAGTAATAAAAGAGTCTAATCGTTTTCATCTGTCATAACTTAATCATTTTTTCTTTATCGTGTAGTCTGTAGTTTGTAACGTCCGTCTCTCACATGTATTTATAATACTGTATTGTAAGTGTGACGTGTGACGTGTGAGCTCCCTAGATGAGCTAATAGAGTTCTTGGGATAAACTCGTAATAAAAAAATATGTTTAAATAAAAAAAATAAAAATTAAAATTAAAATAATAGTATAGGACCGATGGAATTTACTCCATTTTTTCGGCAGAATCTCATTATATTATCTCTTGACGACATCATATACATATGTTAGGCTGACTGAACATGATGTATGGCTTACGAAATACAATGGGGCCCTTCACGTTTGTTTATTACTGGCGTTCTTTTTTTACTTCATAGACCTTAACCGAATATTTTCCCCGCGCTACACAGAAATGAACTTCTGAAGTAGTGCAATTTTATACCTCATTTCACCCAATCACATCGTTTCTGTGCAGGACGGGGAAAATATTCGGTAAGCTCAACTCACAAAAACGTTTAGCTCCTTTGTAAACAGAGAATTACGAACCTCTGCCCGTGTGTCTTCAGAGTGTCTCTCATACATGCCATCTGACTGGAAATAGGCTGCATTCCATCCTCGCTATTGTCCATCGCTTGAATACTGCCGATCCAGCCGAGGTATTTCTGATATTGTCAAAAGCTAAACATCAGGATTCCAAGGTTCAGACAAGTACGTCTCTTATTAAAGAAACACTTAACAGATTTGAGAGAAAACATATATGTTTCATACTGGGTCTCCTTACAGCAAGAGCGGTTCCCTTCTTGGTTTCCTTTCTATAAAAAGAGGTTATTACACCGGAAAGTTGTGTAATACGGTTTTTACGAGTCAGTTTTATTTTTTCGAGCCTGAAAGGCGAGAACAAATAATATTGACGAGTAAAAATTCCCAGCCATATTACACAACTCTTCGTGTAATAAATTGTTTATTATACGACGGCTAACACGAACAAAAAAGGTTCTTACTGCTCTGTTTGAAGAAAATCTTGAGAAGAAACCGCTCTGGCTCTCAGCCTCCCGCAGTCCAATGTACGTCGGGGGCGGACCACACCGCGGCAAAACGTTACGCGCATGCGTATTTGCTATTTCTTGTCGGCGCGCGGCCGCCCCCAGTTTCCCGCGAAACTGAAATGAAACAACAGGCACATACCCGTGATTTTAAAATTTCTGCTTAAAAGCACCATTTGTGAACTGTTTTGTCAAAAAATAAGAAAACTACTTAAAAGCTAAGCCTAAGACTTTAACAGTTTGAAGTTTTCTTAATTTGTAATTCATTGTGAGTTTACTAAGTTATAAAATTATTTACTAAAAAAGTTGAAACCCTCGGTAATTTGTATTTGATAGCAGAGCCTTCGTTCTTTTGGCCAGCGGAGCATACCGTTTTGCCGCGGTGTGGGGGCGGACACGCATTGAAAACAATTGTTTTGCGCGCTAAAAGCTGATTGGCTGTTAATCAAACAGCCCCATTTCGATTGGTTCGCGCACTTACAAAACCTTTTAAGTGTTGAATAAACCTGTGCAAACCTGTTTGTGACCCGTGTAATACGGTCTCATATTTGCACTCGTTTTAGCCCCGCGTATTTGCACTCGAAAATGCCAAGTCGTATAATAATAATTTGTATTAAATTTCGTTACTATTATCAGTCTATAATGTTACTTCATTTAGTTTTGGTTGGACATTTGTCTATGTTGTGTTTGAATTTTTCCTTTCAATTCTCAAACAGGCGCCAAACGTTGACCGTGCATGATTTGTGGATTCTCTTTTGGAGAATGGAATGGGGAATGGAATAGTTTGATAAGGAAGATCGTGCAAATAAAAAAAATATTTGGGGTCTTTTCCTTTCCTTTATATGATCTTATTTTCCCTTTATTCTAACGCTCGCGCAAATAATTAGTTACGCGAATTTGTTATTATCAACAGAATCGCATAGTCACAGTGATGATTCAGTGTGGATTAGGCTACGCGCGCTATTTATAACTTAGCAAAATTCCAATAAATGTAATTCATCAAGTAATTCGTCGGACTATGCGATTCAAGGAAAATCACATGCTTGACTAGATAATTCACGGAAAATTGCACTCGAAACACCGATATCGCGGCCCTCGTCGCTTCGGTTTTCTCGTGCAATTTTCCGTGGGCATGCGATTTTCCTATAGGGTCTACCGAATCATTCGTTTCTAGTTAATAAAGTTTCACCTTCGCTGCACCGATGAGCTGTTTTGGTTTGTTGGGGAAGATGAGCAGTTGAGGTTTGTGCATACGTCTGCGGATCACTAACGGAATCTTGTCTTCGAACTCATACACCGTCTCGATCTGCAAAAGTATGACAACACCCAAAATGAGAATATAACAACTATTACGAGATTCTGTTAAATTACAGTATGTAAACTCTGATGAAGGTTGGTCGTGCCAGCCGAAGTATTGGAGAATATCATTATTCCCCAAACCGTACAATCAGCCTTGCATCGTCTTTATTATTACTAAATAACATTCTTCTGTGAATAATTACCAGCATGCACTCAGTGGCCAGTGATAAACTCAGAAGCGTAACGCAAGGGGTTATGGGAATGATACTGTACACCAGCCTCGTTCCCAGGGAGCTTTATGCGCCATCTTGGGTTAGGGGGTAAAGGTCCCTGGGTACGGGTTCACTGTACACACGTGGAGAAGATCAATGATGCATTGCGCGTCCTACCCGCGAGGCCAAAAGTTTATGCCATGGTAATAAGTCCTTACAAGGACGAAACATATCCATGGCTGCCACTCCACGGATAATAAGATGCGCGCATGCGTGTGAGATATTAGCTATATCGTGGCGTGTGTAGGGTAGTGCCATATGCTAGTTAATTTCACAAATTTATGAAAGACTGGAAACAAATTTGGAGTAGTGATATTTGACGTTCGATAGTTCGAATTTTGCGTTCAGCAATGTTTTCTTCACATATATTCCTTCAAAACTGGTGGCGGGTGTGTGTGAAACTCCCCCCTGGGGGAGGGGGACACTCTTGATTATGACGCAGTATGTATGTGCGGTGATGCCAGTTCCGGCTTTGAACCTAATTCAAAATTCCGGATCCGGGTTTTTCATAAAAATATGTCGAATTCCTGGTCATATAGACGATACAAGTGCCCCCTCCCCTCCTGGGGTGTGAAACTCACCTCTGTGGCCATCATTTTAAGTTCTGCATGTTCTTGTACTGACTCGATATCACCGACGGCCAGACCAATCTGAAAAAAAACCCAGTAAAAGTATTTAAATCAATCTATCAATCAATCTATCTATCTGTCTGTCTGTTTTTTTCTCTGTCTGTCTTCCTCAAAAAAACATCTCAGTAGAGAATATTTTTTAAGAATAAGCTATATCTTCGTGCAGTCAATTAACACTGATTCTCGCTTTATCGGCTATAGCTTTTGTTCGTATTACTAATCAGTAGACAGTGTATTTTTAGTATTTTACACATTGTAAATTAGCTTATTTTTTAATGTCTTTATAGACCCATTGCATAAATGGTGTTCAACTTGAGTAACCATTGTTTAGCAATCTTTAGTCTCACATTCATGTGAAAACGCTTTTGTGTGGCAACATGAATACGAGGCTAATACCTGTTTAAATTGGACGCCATTTATGCAATGGCCGAGTCTATTGGATATCGATACGGCTTTCGTGCAAAGAAGTTTTTTTTAACTCATAGGAACTACTGTATTGAAATACAGATGAATCAATCAATCAATCTGTCTATCTACCCATCCACCCATCTATTTATCTAGCTAGCTAGATGAGCTATCTTCTCCGGTAGTTACTTTCTGAGTTCTTTTAATATCCAAAAAACGAACGTTATTATATCAGATTGCTTTGGGAACTTAACGATGTGGGACCAGTCGAGCGACCCAAAATATGTACCTACCAGGAGGTTCATGAGCGCTATGGGCATGAGAAGGCAGAAGATCATGAATATTAATCTGGATAACACCTCTCGATTGGGTCTCTCCCGCCATGCCTGCTCATCCACAAAGTAACGTGAGTATTCTACTTCTCCTATTGTCATGGCAATCACTTTAAATATGGACAGGTCAAGCACATGAAATGGAACCTAAAACAAATCAAAACGAAACCATCAATATTTGTTCTTCTCCTTTTACAACGTATTAGTTTCTTGCCTTTCTCATACAAATTGTCAATCCACAACTAGTATAGATAAGAGTAGTCGACGAATACTAGGAATTGTTTACGCGAGTCTTCAAGCCGACTTTGTTCCAGAACCCCTAACGTTTTTTTATCGACCGACCACCATTACGAGCCAGAGGGCGATGGTAAACGAAACATTTTATTGGGATGGCCTAGAGAGAACTCGGAAACTGAGAGGTGTAATTTCTTAAAAAATTCTCCGATCTTCTTCTTTTTTTTTTTTACTTTTTCTAGAAAATTGGGTTGGTCTTAAACCTTTCATTTTTTTTGCGTTTCAAAAAAAATACATAAGTCGGTCGGGCGATGGTAACTGAAACATTTTATTGGGATGGCCCTACCTTAGCTGTAAGGATGGCTAATAATCTTTGTAAGTTATCAAAAGTTACGGCAACGCAGGGAGGGAACTACAAGGCATTACGTCACACATTCTATTGACTTCCCATTGGTTTTGGTTTGTCCTCCTGATCCAATCAAATCACAGAGTTACGGTACAGGAAGTTACTGCAGCTTCAGTCTTGCTGTATTTCTTTCTTTGCCACTCATAAGAAATCAACTCTACAGTTCATCTTACCGAGCCATTCATGAGGCACATGAAAACGAGGCCAAAACCAACCATCAGTATGAAGAACATGGCAAACACCTACAGTGAGTAAAAGAAAAAAGTATTCGAGTATTATTAGTTATTTAGCTTATCAATTAACACTGACACAGATGGCAGAAGGGCACGTTTAAATTTGTGAAACACTTGTTATAAAAATATATAAAAAAAATCGAGGTACGCTAATATAGGCTTATACAGCTCTAAGTTGTTCTGTACGTGTGCCATGCAACAGTAAATGTACTATCCATAGGTAGATAGCGGACCTTTCCTATTGGCTACTGGAAATCTTACGACCCTCAGGTGGATGGTTTTGGTCTTCCCATGATCCTTTGAGTACTTAGCTGAATTTATATCAGTAACCATAAGTTTCAATATCCACGACAAGTGCACTTTTTCAGCTCAATCTAATCCAGCGTACTAAATGATACAGGCAATGACCAACTCAATCTAATCCAGCGTATATTTTAAAACAATTATTCACCGAAGTGGAGGTGAATAGTGGTGGATATTTACCGAGCCGCTTCACCACTATTCACCGACACTGAGGTGAATAATTGTTTTAGTATATACCACACTGCAGGTGAATAGCCAGCACCAAATAGTTATTTAATTTTCTGTCAAATGGACAAAAACTCGCGCGAGGTGATCGCTGCTTCGCTCGGAGGTGAATATGAAATCCTATTCACTGTTTGAGTAGCCAATCAGAGCGCGCGAAAAGTGATATTCACTGGTGTGGTATATACTAAATATATATATGTTGCAGGTCAAAAAAAAATTCAGGTTAAATTTGTCCAAACTAGTTTATTTTTTTCAACCTAGTTTATTTTTTTCAACCTAAGTTATTTTTTTCAACCTAGGTTATTTTTGTTAGATATCAATCATTCTAAAAAGGGATCCTTTCTTTTTGGGGAGTCATAAAAAAAATGGGGTTTAGTTATTTTAGGGGGCACATTCTAAAAAGAATTGAGCAGGTTTTCGTATTCTACCTCCCCTCTCTTCCCTTTTCTTTGTCCCACTATCTTCCTTCTACACCACCCTGATCCCCCTTACCACCATTACATTAATTAATATTACACATCATTATTACTTACTTTGTTTCATCCCAGACGCGACTCGAACCCTGAACCATCGGCTTGGAAGACCAGAACTTTACCACAGAAACATTCGATAGTCATTTAAATCACTAATATAACTACGACGTCAGCTCGTATGCAAATTATGTATTCACGCATGTGCACTGCTAACGAAGTCAGACTTTGAAAAATATAACACGGACGATAACACAGACGAAAATACAGACTCTGCGTTCTTTTATGAAAACTCAAGGGAAGTAACAAAGCTAAATTCAGAAACATGTATTGTTTATAGATGATCAGGTTTACTTTACGGCTCCATTCGTACTTCGAAACAAACTGTGAACCGAACCGACTTTTACAGAGTAATGATTGAGCTAAATTTAACTGGAAGAAGACTTCTACGAAAGAGCTAAACAGTATCTTAAAGTAACGAGTTCAGAGGATCTTGGACTAAACCTCGTACTAGTTAGACTCAGCTTTCCAAATAGAATAACATGCTGTGACTAGAACAAAATGGAAGTACGCATTCCAAATAACGAACTTCTAACTCCTGACAATAAAGAAACAGTTTGTAAATTATAGTGTAGTTTATAGCGCTAATTTGTGACTTAAGACATCACAGGTAAACAATAATTAATAAGGGAAGAGAAATTCTACTGTGATTGAACCCATAATAAGAAATAAACTAGGTTGAATCAAAATAACCTAGGTTGAACCAAAATAAACTAGTTTATTTTTTAAACCTAGTTTTTATTTTGGTAATTCAACCTAGTTTTTTTTTTCACTGGGTGCTCACTAATTTAGGGTGTTTAGCGCTATATAGTCACTATTTTTTACGGCTAAGTCACTAAACAACAGATAAATATAATACTTATTTAATGGGCCTGTGAACTAATACAAACCCTACCCCTACATTTACAAACAGCCTAACCATCAACAACTGGTGCTCACTTATTTAGAGTGTTTAGAGCTAGTCAATAATTTTGTTTTTCTTTACGGCTAAGTCACTAAACAACAGATAAATATAATGCTTATTTAATGATCCTATGAACTAATACAAACCCTACCCATAGATTAATAAACACCCTAACCGTCCACAACGGTCACTAATTAAGGGTGTTTAGAGCTAGTCACTAGTTTTTTTTACGGCTAGTCGTCACTAAACAACAGATAAATATAATGCCTCTTTAATGGTCCTCTGAACTAATACAAACCCTACCCATATATTTAAAAACACCCTAACCATCAACAACTGGTGCTCACTTATTTAGGGTGTTTAGAGCTAGTCACTAATTTTGTTTTTCTTCACGGCTAGTCACTAAACAACATATAAATATAATGCTACCCTACATTATAAAAAAAAAACTAAAAATGACTGTTTGGGAAAAAAATAACCTAGGCTTTGGACACAAAATAACGTAGGTTGAAAAAATAACCTAGTTTGCACAAAAATAAACTAGGTTGAAAAAACAAACTAGTTTGGACAAAAATAAACTAGGTTGAAAAAAATAAACTAGTTTGGACAAAAATAAACTAGTTTGGACAAATTTAACCTGAAGTATTTTTTAAACTACAACATATATATATATATAGTCAATCCCAAAAAGGTTGTCCAGCAGAACATAATATAATACTTTAATATCCATTGTTTGGGCCTATTGCTTTGGCCTAGACAATAGCCCAAAAACAATGGATATTATAGTATTATATTATAATCTGCTGGACAACCTTTTTGGGATTGACTGTAGTGATCAACTCTAAAGCGTTCCCTCCTTTGATAACTCTGCACGAACACTTTATAAACATTAGATATTTTTTCCTATTTTTTTGTTCTTTGAAAATTTAATGCAGCACATAAACAAATCCCATCTCGATCTGTACCTTAATGGAAAACTAATAGAGGAAGTTGATGATGAAAAACTCTTAGGTATTAAGATTGACAAGCACCTTAGTTGGGTTAATCATACGGACTATGTAATTCACAAGTTGAACTCTAGAGTTTCTTTACTGAGTAGAGCAAAGGGCTACCTTACCCACTCCTGCAGAAAATTGCTATTCAATGTAATTGTTAAGCCCATATTTGAATATTGTTGTACAGTTTGGGGCAACACCTCTAATGAACAATTATTAAGAATACTAAGAGTACAAAAACGTTGCGGTAGACTGATTCTAGATGCAAGTTTTAATGATAGGTCAGTAGAACTCTTTAACAAGTTGCATTGGATTCCTATTGACGATCTCGTGCGCGTGAAGAAGCTGTGTATGATGTTTAAGATTGTTAGTGGAAAGTGCCCGGAGTACTTTAATAACTATGTAATTTTTTTAAAAGACACTCACAATCACTGCACTAGAGCCTCGTCTAACCTTGGGTTAGTCGTACCTAAATGCCGAACGAATCCAGGGCTTCGCACATTTCATGCGAGCGGCACTCGATTATGGAATCATTAGTAGCGATGCGAAAAACATTTCCCAACTAAGTAATTTTAAGAAACATTTATTCAACAACATTTTATCCAATAACTTCAAACATAAAGATTTTAATATTACAAGAACATTTTACTTCAGTATTTAGTCTACTTTTAGGACAAATTGCAAATTACAAATTATCTTTAACAATTAATATTACTTATCTAGTTTCAATTCTATATTGTAATTCTTGTCTAGTTTTAGTTTTTATAATGGGCCACAATGTAAACTACTGGGTCACCAATAATTGTGTTTCTTACCAAATAAAGTATATTATTAATATAACTCTGTAGATGTCTAAATAGTGGGAAACTTGAAACAAAATCAAATTAATGTTGTACAGAGACTGAACAATGGGCTTCTGTCACACGGCGGCCATGTTGGATTGAAACAATAGATTTCCCACGCGCAGCCTCGTACTGAGCAGTTTCAGAACGAGTTCAAGGGTCTAAAACAAAGGTTTTTATTCTCCTGGGATTAAACATGGCCGCCGTGTGAATAAGGTCCATAGATGACAAACCTGTAGCAGCGATTTTAGAACTTCGAAGAGCATTGTTACATAGATGCCTGCGGAAAAGAGACTGAAGCGCATAACAGGTTAAACCAGATTTATAAACCATGACCGTTTTCACACAAATAGTGTGAGCACACAGCTATTTCTAAACACTTCTGTCAATTTGACTCAAACCTATCGACCAGACCGCAAGGTAGTATGGGAATAGGACAGCAGATTTAAAGTGCAAGTTGCACCATAAAACAACTTTTTTATCCTAAATTCTATTTCTGATATACTTCAGTTGTCTAACTTAGTTTTCTTTGAGAGGCAGGAGCAGCAATTCAACTAGAATAAACGCTCCCCGAATTGTGGAATTGATTCATCTTGTGATGTCACAATGGAAACCTACGGGATTATATTGTAGTATAGTCAGTTTCTCTTGCTGGGAGGGAGTTGATTCATCTTATGACGTCACAGGATCCATGAAAAGTAACCAAAATTAGTGATTAAATGCCAGAAATGTTACAAAATTTGCAAGATTAATACCTTTTTGTGGGAAACAAACGCAATACTTACACTTTAAATTCTGAAATCGTCAGAAATCGAAAGCTTGTGTTAGCACTGCATTTGATCTTAATCTAATCTTCTAGCTGTCGTACAACTTTAGTGAAACCTATTCTTGTACCTCGTCTCCTTCTTGACAATATTTTGAATTAAAAAAAGAGAGAAAAAAACGACAATAAACGTACATAAAAGGAGATAAAAGCAGCATATAACTAATCGATCGACTTCAAATATCAAATCAATCCTAAAGTCGAGCCGCTTGACTTGAGTTTTGCGGTCAGATCGACTTGAAAATGTCCGAGCAGTATCATGTACGTAAACGCGTGCACTACACACGTCAAGCGGATTGCGTTTTCGATGGGATCGACCACTCAATCCGCTCTATGTAAACAGAAGTAGACTGAGTACATAATGAAAACAGGAATAGATACGTACCACTGTAGGTAGAGCAGTAGTGTTAGATAGGCCAGCAGCACGCCTATCACACCTGCACTCCATTTGGTCTCTGTGTGAAACGTGCTATTACCGTCCGGCGGCAATACGGTGATAAGAGCACAGACGAACGTACACACTTGAAATATGTTGGCTATGTCGAAATAGTTACAACGCTGTGAGTGAAAAAAAGACGATAACAGATTTTAGGTATCACATTTTAATGATATTAGGGGCCAAATATAAAGACGTCCATGGGCATGGGAATACGGTCAAAAGTAGCCCGGATGATCCCTGGTCAACTTGACGTCATTCAGCCGCCAAAATCATTCAAGCATAGAAAACAAAATGGCGGACAGGAGTTGATTGCCCGTTATTGCCGCTGTCTAGTGTCCTAGAATGCTGTCAAGTTGCCCACTAATTGCTATCTTGGTAACATAGGTTTTCTCCATGACATGACTCCGTGAGAGAAGAGCCGCGAAACAGCGATAATCGAGCCACGGATTGCGGCGAGGAGAAAATTAAGAGAGAGAGAAAACGTCTGGTTTCGGGCGGCAGTTGACGACTAATCGTATCGCCTGTAAACAGGCCCTTAGAGAATCAGAATTTGCCGGATTTGTAAGTGTTACATTGTACTTTAAAGTTCGTTGGGCTGGTTGGGCTGTTCATGGATAGCGTCAGTATAAATGGTTACCTCTGTGTAAAATTGGTAGCATTCATAGAGGAGGTTCATGGCTGCCATGATGACGAGACTGATCTCTTGTGCGTATAAAATATTTCTGTTACAGGTCTGCAAGAAAAAGAGAGAAATCCCTAACACAAGGAATCGTACATTACGCGAGTGTCATTTTGGTCGTACCAGCTAGTCATAACTGTTTTTGATGAGTCTAAAGCCTGGTGTATACGACAAGCATTTTCGGTACGGCATCCCTTATTTGTGTAGTGTAAATGAATGTTCCGCGTGCCCGAAAGTCTACGAGTTCTGATACCCTGTGAAAAGGTAGACTCGGCCTGCCTGTTAGGAGTGCCGTGCCAAAGTTACGAGTGCCGTGCCAAAGTTACGAGTGCCGTGTCCAAGTTGGGAGTGCCGTGCCTATGTTGGGAGTGCCGTGTCCAAGTTCGGAATGCCGTGCCTAAGTTGGGAGTGCCGTGCCTAAGTTGGGAGTGCCGTGTCCAAGTTACGATTGCCGTGCCTAAGTTGGGAGTGCCGTGTCCAAGTTACGAGTGCAGTGTCCAGGTTGGGAGTGCCGTGCCTAAGTTGGGAGTGCCGTGTCCAAGTTGGGAGTGCCGTGCCTAAGTTGGGAGTGCCGTGTCCAAGTTGGGAGTGCCGTGCCTAAGTTGGGAGTGCCGTGTCCAAGTTGGGAGTGCCGTGCCTAAGTTGGGAGTGCCGTGTCCAAGTTGGGAGTGCCGTGCCTAAGTTGGGAGTGCCGTGTCCAAGTTGGGAGTGCCGTGTCCAAGTTGGGAGTACCGTGCCTAAGTTGGGAGTGCCGTGTCCAAGTTGGGAGTGCCGTGCCCAAAATGTTTGTCGTGTAAACCGGACTTTAGACAATCGTAGCAAAAATGTGTTTAATTTATTTCTTCGTCGGTATTTATCAGAAGAGCATACCACAGAATCTTTGCAGGAACGAGTTGGATATTGTACATGTTAAATACGTGACTGCTACTGGTGCGAGCGTGAAAATCTTTCACATGTTTGAAGGCCGATGAAGCGCCGATGTTAGATGAAGGCTTGGCTGCTTTTCAAAATGCCGGGAAACTAGTAATTGAAATCTTTGTGCGGGGAAAAACGGCATGGCATTAATTGATATCTGTTTTTGTGGCCATACTCCATCCTGTAACGTGTGCGTGTGTAATAATAATAACTATTATTTAAAAACGATAAATGTTTAAAGCACAAGTGCTGTGGGGTCGTGTATAACAAAAGCATTTAAACGAACTTAAACTAGTACATATAATACTAAATCGTTATAAAATATAACCAATTAATTCAAAGATATATGTTGACTAAAAATTTACATTTAACAAAAATATGTAAAGTATATATCAGAACTCGTACTAGATAAGCTAATCAAATAACAACTCCAAGACCCACAGCAAGATCAATAAAATATAAAAAACATATCATTACCCTTAAGGCTGGTTCACACTTGCGACATAAGCATAAGAACATACGCAAGCGCAGATTGTACTTTAAGGTTGGATGATCGAATGCTTTGTTCTACTCCAGCATAAAGGGGTCAACTAACCATGAAGTACAATCTGCGCTTGCGTATGTTCTTATGCTTATGCTTATGTCGCAAGTGTGAACCAGCCTGTATGTACATTTTGTACCGATACTGCATTAAAATTAATATCATGCAGTGCTTTAACACTAGCTGCGGGTCATAATTATCGGCCATAATTATCATAATTATCTTTTGTGGTTCAATGGGTTAGTACACGGCACATTGAGCATGGGTCCCAAGTTCGTTTCCTGCCGCTGGCCGCTTATCCGTACCGACTCTTCTCTGATCCGAGTAGCTTGTATAGCTACAAACTCCTTAATCAGGAGGTTTGTCAGAGAAGGAGGTAAAGTTGTGCACCGTCGGCCTCCTGGAAAAGCAGTTGATTCGACTGAAGAGGATACCGACCCTTAAAGTGCCACTACGATCAAATTTTGGCATAATAATGGTTTGCATATTCATGAAGTAGAGTTGCTATATTATTACCAGTTCAACCCATTTTGATACGTAGATAGGAAACATTTTTTTTTGTTAACTCCGAGTATTGAATTTAAACGTCCGCCATTACTGGAGGCAGTTCCCTTTGTTCAGCTTTATACAAAGGGTTATTGAGCGAAAGTGATGTCATAATCATTCACGCAACGCCCGCCTGCACAACACAACGCCTTGGAGGCATACAGTCTCCACGTACACAAGAAAAAAGTTATATTTATCTTTGCGAAATTGGCTACTTTGTTATGCACATTATTTCGCGCGACGTAGTTGTCGTATTAAGTGTATGACATTACTTCCGTTGAATAATGAGAAGTGGACAGGCGGAATTTTACCGGTAAACGCTCCTAAAGTTTGTGGTTTAACTTGTTAACTTGGGAATATTTATTCTAATTTGGATTTTTCTAACACTGATTGACCTATCGACACTGAAAAAGTGGCAAATCAGGAAATTGTAAATTTTCGTCGTTATTCGACGTTATCAAAGCCAACGAGCAGTATTCAATATAATTTAATAAAAATATGTAATCAATATTCTTGGCCCCTAGGGCAATTACTGTTGAGTTTCCTCTTCTGACACAAATGCCACTATTGACATTTGAGGTTGGTTTGAGGATACTTTACCTTGACTGTAGCCAGTTATTTAACGTTCGGCCAAACGTAGCGAACTAGCGGCCCCCAGCTAGACTATATATATCCAAAAGATAATTAATAGAAAGGTAGAATTTAAACTCAACTCTCTGGTGGATTTGGAATTCTAGATTTGGGATCGTTAGTAATACGAGAACATAGTTCCTCATGAAAACCACAATGAAAAGAAAATAATTATAAACGATCAGGGCCAGATTAAGAAGGAACTGCACAGTTCTTCTTTTAATTGGATGTGTTTTATGTGATCTTTGGTGACCCTGTGTCGTGACCAATATAACCAAGAAGCAGAAAACTGTCACGGATCGCGCCAGTGCGTCCTAGCGGCCTTCTTGGTAAATACAATTAATGGGACTAAGGTATTAATGGTGACATGTCTGATGAAATTGTGGTTATGATTGTAATTCCTATGGATGTTCTCCATATGTTTTAATATATATATTATTTGTATATGTAGCCTTTAACCTAAGTCAAACTTAGTTTTACTACTTCCACCGAGGAAACTTCCTCTATTTAAATAATGTGTGCACTTTTATCTTGTGCATTTCAACTGAGTTCATTTTATATCATAAATACGTTTTTGACAATGGAGGTAACGAGCCTTCTACTGTGGTTTGGATCTGTCATTACAGTGAGTATATACCAATTTTTAAAATCCTGTTCTTTTGGTACACCTGGGGTGCTTTCCATTCAACCAAAAAACCGGTTAGAAGTTTCGAAAATGAAAAAATGCGCATTCCATTCGCACAAACCACCCGGTTATTAGTATAGCCTCGATTTCAATTCTCAAACTGGCAAAATGGTTGGCTCGATGCAGCTTTTGTTAGCCTTTGAGTTAGAAGACGCAACATTGACGATACTGATTCGTTTTTCGTCTTACCGTTACTTGTCGAAGCTGTAATCGTGCTATTACAAGTGTGGTTTAGGAAAATCTCCAACTTTATCCGAAATATAATGGCAACAACTGCACTGCTAATCTTGCTCTCGCGGTCAAAGAGACTTCTCACGACAAATCTAAACCGCAAATTTTGAATGGAACAGAAAATTTCGGTCGAACCGGAATTTTCAGAAAAAGAGGTCCACCTCGAGAGGTGGTCCACAGTTTACTAAACTTCGAACCGGAAAGTTTACCGTTCCATTTGATTTCTGACTGGAATTTTCGTTTTTTTTTTTGGTTGAATGGAAAGCGCCCCTGCTCATTTTGTAGAAATTCTGCGTGTGCAAGTTGTGGAAGTCCACGCGAACAGCGGATAAGCTCCTCCTTTAGATCATGTCATTTTGTTTGTTTAGTCATTGACCAGAGCGAGGTTTCACCTTCTTGAATTCACTTAGCTTGTTTTCGATTCTAACCTAGATATCTCTTCATGGACACTGTCTTCACTGTCTGAAAACGAACATTGTTAAACTTGGCGAATTCCGTAATTCTAAAATATCAGTTTAATTTCTTTTTAAGGTACTTTTTGATAGGGTTATATCATGAACCCATTACTGCTCTTGAAATCGAGTATTATGAGTAGTATGGAGAGAGGCGAATTATCCTGTTTTTTGAAGTGGAATCTCATTAAATGAAGTGGAAATTGAAGTGGAATCTCATTAAATGAAGTGGATTACATTATCTATTGTCATGGGCTCATGAATAAAGTGTGGCGCTCTCATTATCTATTGTTCCTTTGGATGAGGTCATCGATCTATTCGGGCATGTTTGGGCAAAGCCTATTGTTTGGAGCAGCTAGAAAGCTAGAACCGATCGCTCCCAATTCCATTCAAAAAAATTGAGTAGCAACAAGATGGAAGTGATCTACAAGCTAGGATCTCGAGATACAGTAAATCCACAATGACTCATAAGAGCAACTTTACTATTGTCCTTAGGGATTAGCGATAACTGAAGGGCTATCAATACAGTTTGATAGAAACAATAGCCCTATTGTTTTGAGGAACACTCTTGAGATGCAAATTCTTCTCTAAAACTGAACTATAATTACCATACGAATAAAAACAAACCACCAGATCAATTAAACAAAGTTTATTCAATCTCAAAAACACCAATTTACAGTTCGTTTTCCTTATCGTTGCACTCATCCACTTAGTGAATTGTTTTGTTGAACATTGAAATTCGGGTGCTGTCTCGTTTCTTTGAAACTAAACACTTTAATTCAATGGACATGGTTTACTCTAAGCCTATAGATGTCGTTTTTTTTTCAGTTATAAAACACACATCAAAATATAGGGTTCACTGAGTTCACTTTATCCCTCTTTTTTTTATTTCAAAACGAAAAAAAGCGGGACGAAAGGCGACAAAAGGGATAAAAGGAGATAAAAGGGACGATCAAGTAGATTTGTGCTATTTGATACTAACTTTCAACGAGTGAACATGGAAAATCGGACTTTGAAAAACTGCCCTGTACCTAATTGTGGATCAAAGTATCTTGTTAAATTATCCAACCACTTGGCACAAGTCCATAGGTTATCAACTCAAGAACGTAAACCATATTTACAAGAAGCGAAACTTCAAAAAAGAAAGTTTTTGTCGAGGAATGTAAATCCAGTTGTTGATAATGGGAAATATGTTGGTTAGGAATCCTACTTATAATGTTGGTCTAACTGAGAGACCTTAGCTAAATCAGCTAATCGACATTTGTTAAACTTAGTGACGACGCCAATTTGTTTTCTATAAAGTTGGAAACTTTTAAGGGTCTGACATTATACTCCGGATCCTTGAAGAGTAAAGATATAAACGATGGCTGCTAATCGTTCCAACTCAGATGATGAAATGACTGAAGATTCTTATCAAAGCTCTGATTCTCAGGAGAGCACGGACTCCACTGATGATAGTTATGACGGAGAAGAGGATGTTTGGGAAAGAATTCGAAACGAAGCTAAAGAACGGCATAAGGAATATTGGGAAGCGTTGGTTCAAAAGTATGAACACGATGGGAATAGTCATGAAGTTGCTGAAATCAAAGCCAGTAACGCTTTGGTTCCTACCTATAGAAAAGACATAAGAGAAGTGTTGTTCGAAGATATGAAATGGATTCACAGCTTAAGAAAAGATCCTGATTTCCGAAAAATCTTGGAAACAAAGCAAAACTTGATGAACATGGAAGATTATGGATGGAAAGAAGCGACCGACGCTGCAATTCACCACCGAAAATTCTTGTTGAATAAACAATTCCAAAAACAACAGAGTGTTCCCGTGATGAACATTATTCGCGACCATCGAATAGTTACTGCGTACCCAGTGAACCCTATGTTTTGATGTGTGTTTTATAACTGAAAAAAAAACCGACATCTATAGGCTTAGAGTAAACCATGTTCATTGAATTAAATTGTTTAGTTTCAAAGAAACGAGACAGCACCCGAATTTCAATGTTCAACAAAACAATTCACAAAGTGGATGAGTGCGACGAACTGTAAATTGGTGTTTTTGAGATTGAATAAACTTTGTTTAATTGATCTGGTGGTTTGTTTTTATTCCTGATGGTAATTATAGTTCAGTTTTAGAGAAGAATTTGCATCTCAAGAGTTTTCCTCAAAACAATAGGGCTATTGTTTCTATCAAACTGTACTGATGGCCCTTCAGTTATCGCTAATCCCTAAGGACAATAGCAAAGTTGCTCTTATGAGTCATTGTGGATTTACTGTATCTCGAGATCCTAGCTTGTAGATCACTTCCATCTTGTTGCTACTCAATTTTTTGAATGGAATTGGGAGCGATCTGTTCTAGCTTTCTAGCTGCTCCAAACAATAGGCTTTGCCTAAACATGCCCGAATAGATCGATGACCTCATCCAAAGGAACAATAGATCATGAGAGCGCCACACTTTATTCATGAGCCCCAGACAAAATATAATTTATTCACCCCCATTTTATTCATGAGAGCGCCACATTTTATTCATGAGCCCACGACAATAGATAATGTAATCCACTTCATTTAATGAGATTCCACTTCAATTTCCACTTCATTTAATGAGATTCCACTTAAAAAAAACAGGATAATTCGCCTCTCTCCATACTACTATTATGCTTCTTGGCGTCACCCCGTTGAAAACAGAGTATTACGCTGAAAATTATGCTCGGCTAGAGGTATTATGCTCCCAATTATGCCGGACAAAAATGTCACTTTTTCACCTCTCCTACCACTTTTCACCTCCCGCCCCTATCAAATAAACATTTCCTCTTTATCGCGCTTTTGAAAGAAAATAAACACCGCCTTGGGAGCCTGGCATGAGGTAACCAGGCCTCCAAATATGTCAGAATGTACTGGAAACGAGCCTAGCATGCTCAGTTACTACAACATCTCGAAACACTTTAACGTGCAGTTAAGTGAGCATGCGTGCTTGTATTTATCCATTGGATATCCAAGGAAAGTTTGCATGGCTCTGCACAAACTTACAAACTCTTCCCTATCATATACATTTTTGGGTCATATTACTGGCGAAATATTACTGAGAAGCTCCGTCGATCTTTCAGTTATGCAAAAGGAAGGCAGTCTATTGTTTAATCAAATCGTGTGTTTTATTGACAAATACAGGCACGCACTGACTCTACGATAAACGAAAAATAATGAATACTGCATGAGGCCAGCTGCTTGGAGTGTTGTACTGTGCACGAAAATGGATATTAATAGTAAATAACCATATATTACTAACATTTCCTGTACTGTTGTGTTTGCCGTTGTGAACTTGTTCAAAGTGGTGCATGCAGAACATGTAGTGCGAGTAAGTGGCCACAAATACGGTGTAGATTAGGGCCCCGAGGTAGAAGAAATTCACCCCAACACTTCTCCTGAGAAACAAAGGGGAAAGATGAATATATACTGAGGTATCATTTCCTCACGAAGTTACACAGTTGATGTAGCTGAAGCCATAGACTACTGTGAAAATTAATAGTTGTCAACAACTGGTCAGTTTCTCGTTTTCTGATTGGCTGATTGCCATTGGAAATAAGACGACATACCACGGTAGATTACGTGACATACCACGGTAGATTACGTGACATACCACGTAGATTACGTGACATACCACGGTAGATTACGTGACATACCACGTAGATTACGTGACATACCACGTAGATTACGTGACATACCACGGTAGATTACGTGACATACCACGGTAGATTACGTGACATACCACGGTAGATTACGTGACATACCACGGTAGATTACGTGACATACCACGGTAGATTACGTGACATACCACGGTAGATTACGTGACATACCACGGTAGATTACGTGACATACCACGGTAGATTACGTGACATACCACGGTAGATTACGTGACATACCACGGTAGATTACGTGACATACCACGGTAGATTACGTGACATACCACGGTTAATTTACGTGACATACCACGGTAGATTACGTGACATACCACGGTAGATTACGTGACATACCACGGTAGATTACGTGACATACCACGGTAGATTACGTGACATACCACGGTAGATTACGTGACATACCACGGTAGATTACGTGACATACCACGGTAGATTACGAGATCGCTCGCGCAAGATTGATAGTGTGACAGCGTGCGCTAGAATCACTTTTCCCCGCAATTTTCCTTGTCTTCTTGACTCTGCTCGCTTCAATAAATTTAGCTTGTTGTTTAAAAAAAAAAATAGGATAGTTTCCCGTAGTTTACCACGTTTTTTTCTCATCACATGGTCAACATGTGTTGTGTGGATTCACTCGGCTAGTGCCTCATAAAATCCACAACAATATTGACGATGCGACGAGGAAAAACGTGATAAATAAGAAGACATACCACGGTAAACTATCGTAAATGTGTTAAGTTAATAGTTGTAATTATGCGCAGTGTTATGTCAATGAAGTTTATCTTACTATAATTCTTAAAGGTTTAACACGAGTGGAAAAAGTGCAGAGTAAAAGTGCCTGCAAGTCGCGGTACATTTAAAGTGCAACTAACCCCTTTTGCAATTTTTATACATATGAATCTTTGAAAGGTTTTGAGTACTTCTGCGAAGAAATATTTGGCTTACAGAAAATACTCTATGTTCTAGGCTTGAAATGGTGAAAATTTGACCTTTCCTGACCCATGATCGCGCAAGAAAAAGCCTGGGTCGATTCTTGATCTTACGTCACCTCATTAATGCATTATTCTCCATGGCGCCTTTCCATCACAACAACATCGATATAGTAAAGAAAACAGTTATTTTAGACAAAATGCTAAATATTTATTCAAATTATTGCAAAGTCGAATGAGTTGGATGACGTAAGATCAAGAATCGACCCAGGCTTTTCCTTACGCGGTCATGGGTCAGGAAAGGTCAAATTTTCACCATTTCAAACAAGCCTAGAACATAGAGTATTCTCTGTAAGCCAAAAATTTCTTCGCAGAAGTACTCAAAACCTTTCAAAGATTCATATATATAAAAATTTCAAAAGTGGTTAGTTGCACTTTAAGGTTTTCTCAGCCTAGCAGGAGAACATTTTATTCCCGGCCAGATTATTACCATTTGGTTGCCATTAGTGTTTTGGTCAGCGGATGGCGCAGTAAATCCTCTCTGCCATGCATTAGCATCACCTGGTAGATGTGAAGTAAACGTAAAATGTAAAGAAGTTTAGTAGAACCCGCGGTCAACGAAATGTTAAAAGAACCGGGATTCCTGTGGTGAAAAGAGGCGTTAGGGTCTAGTACGAGAGGAAAAAAAAAAGACTGAGACGAGGAATACGATGGGCATTTTCCACACCCCATTTATACCTAGTCCATCCCCAACTGACAGAACCCTCGCTTTTTTCTCCACAGGGTTCCTGATCCCGTTTTTGTTTCTCTTCTCTTTTAAAGTGTTCGCGAAGTCGGAATTTTAAACTGTCTTTCACCTTTGTATATTTTTCGCAGGGGGGGTGCAAGGCACTGCAAGATTAAATTGATTTTTTCAAGTGCTGTGTGCTGAAGAATCAAGTTTTATCGAATCGACACCATAAGGAAAGTAGAATAGATCCTTAGATCCTCACTCACATAGTGCTAGATAAATCACACCGCGGAAAAACGTCACGCGCATGCGCTTTTGATAATCCCAGTTTCCCGCCGAAACTAAAAGAAAACAAAGGCAATCACCGATGTTTCTAATTTTAGGTATGTACGCGTATATACGTGAAATGTTTCGCGAAAAACAAAGAAAACTACTTAAAATATAAGCCTAAGACATTAACAGGTTGAAGTTTTCTTAATTTGCAATTCACTGTACGTGAGTTTACTAAGGGAGTGTTGATTATTTATGGCTTGGGGGGGGGGGGGGGGGGGGGAGGGGGGGCGTTTCATCTGCTTCTCTTGTTAAAACTTTTATGACGTTTTTGTATAATAAATTAGGCCTACTGTGACATCAAGCATTAGCATTATAGGAAATAGAAACCTTTTTAATGAAAACAAAATTGGGCTTGTAAGACACTTTAAGACCTCGGAAACCCGAGCCTTCGTTCTTTTGGCCAGCGGAGCATAACGTTTTGCCTCGGTTGCAGGTGAATATACACTTTGAGGACTTGCTTACACTGATAAAGCTAGCCTTCCCCTCTCCAGACATTACCAGAGCACAATAGTGAGCAAACGAAGTCATGTGTCAGCTTGTAGTGAGAAATGAGATCACAATATACGAGTTATAAATCACCTTTGGACCAAAGTATCGTTCTCCCTTAGTGTCCCTCTCGTCGTCGGGATCAGGACAGAGAAATTGGAAATCATATTCCACCTGTAAAAGATAGTTACGCAGTAATGTCGGCGATCCCAAGAACATTTTATCGCATTATCAACTAACATAGGTCAATAGTATTATGGCTCTATCAATTCGAAACCTGCCCACCCCCCCCCCCCCCCCCCCCTCGGGCATTAGTGGGGCATTTGACATTTTTGAATCATAACGTTGCAAATGCCCCACCGTAGAGCCAGCTAAGCTATGCAAATGCCTCACCGTGGTCTTTGGTACGAGTGCAAATCTCTTATAAATATTCGCTATTTTGACTCTATGACCAATTTTAACCCCTCAACTTTTCTTTGCTGGCAAATGCTTCACCCTCGGGACAGAAACTGAGTCAAATGCCTCACGTATACCCGTGGGGTGGGGGTGGGTAGGAATAGGAGGATGGTATGAATATGTTGAGGATGGGGATGGGGTTAGGGTTGTTATATTTTGTGAATTACGAAGAAGAGGACTCTGAAAAAAGTACCAGTGGAAGGGGATCATACGTTGAAATGGTTCCAGTATCTAATTTAATAACGTTAAGGAAGCTTATTTTACTGTTGACCATACCCATTGTTTAATTATTGGGGCCGGGATCACACATGTCCTATAAACATATTAGGGTGCAAAACTGCCAAGCTGTCTCTTCATACCTAATATATTATTACGCAGCTATTCATCTAAATATAACTCAGTAAACAGATAGAGCAGAAGGAGCCACTGAATTATCTTCTCTTTTATGAAGTTATTAAAGGTATCTGGGGTGGATCTTGGGGGGTCGATCACTTTTATTAAATCGAATCCCCTTCCTCTGCTTCCCTTTCATAAAGAAACCACCATGATCGAATCCACTTCAGGGAATCCTGGTTACACCCAGGGTATTATGCTATCGAACTGACTTGGCAGGACTATTTTTACATATCATATAACTGTCTCATTAAACATGTGTATAGATGTATGCATGACTTACAGCGTAGTTTACATCTGAGTCCACCACACTTGACTGCTGGATGCATTTGTTCATCACGGTCTAGGAACCAATCACACGCTAGTTTAGTTTGTTGATGTTAATAGACCATAATAATGATTGTTCACTTGTTGAACTGAAACGAGGCTGATTATTTTCTATCAACTTTCCCGAATCGCATCGTTTTCGTGCAATATGTGGGAATGGATGAAATATTCGAATATTTTCTTGGCGATGTGAAAATAAAACATTTATTTTCCGATTACTACTGCAATGCTACTCCAAACAACGTGTAAGATCTTATACGATATTAATTTACATTTACAGGTTCATTATATTTACATTTACAGGTCAAAATATTATTATTATTATTATTTACAGTGCTCACTAATGGATACATACATCTTATTAGATGATTGTTCAGGTAATACGGGCCAATATTTTAGGAGTTGCGATGTATAATAATGTTTCCGAGCCCCGCAGGGGCGAGGAAAATACAAGCAACGAGTAACATGTCAGCCCGTATTACCTGAAAAATCGGGGCGGCCTTCGCCTCCTCGGAATGTGGAATAGTATTGGCTATCCAAACAATGCCTAACCCTGAAACAATACAAACCCTAACCCTAAAACAATGCAATTCTTTGTCAGTGCAGTCCAACTGGGATCCAATAAGATGCAAGGTTTTGAGAGGTGAAGGGCTGCTGGGGGGAAAAATCAGCTAATAAGAGATTTATTATACGACACTTGAATTTGTTTATGTGATTCTCCTCGGCCATTTTTGCTTTGAACAAAGTATGCTCTTGCACTCAACTGTTTAATAGTGGGTACTACGCTGGCATATCAGTCCGATGTTGTGACCTAATATGGTAAAATTACGTCATGGTCGTATCATGAAGCGCTTTATGCAACCAACCAACGTATAAATGGAAATTACGAAATATGAACTAATTATGTATTATTATCAAGATTTGTTTTTAGATCCAACGTTTGGCAGGATCGATCGTATACGGTTTTGCTGTGGTTATTTGTACTTCTGACGTCATGATAAACAACCTAACGTTGTCACGATAAACAATCTAACGTTGTCACGATAAACAATCTAACGTTGTCACGATAAACAATCTAACGTTGTCACGATAAACAATCTAACGTTGTCACGATAAACAAGCTAAACGTTGCCACGACGCATTGCGGTGACAACAAACGTGAGGTACCATTGCAATGATGGGGAACTTCTCGATGAGTCTCTTCATCGGGCTCACGTTGTCGTATTTGGTGCAAGTCATTACATCCTTCCATCTGGTAAAAAGGTCAATGTCAGAATCTCAGTAAGAATATAACAAACAACAAAGGAGCGAAGGAAAAATCACAAACTGTGGTTAGTGTTATGGTGTGTTATAGTATGTTGTGTTATGTTATAGTGTGTTGAGGAGTTTTGAGCATGCACTGTGCAGACCTAGACCACGTAGCCAGATAATTTTGGTTACGAAACATGGAGTTTCCCAGAGCCCTTCGCTTTCGTCGAGCATGCGCAGTAAGGGTCTCGGGCCGAGAATGGAGTGCCTTTTGTTTTCTTACTTTGCATTTTTGGTCTAACCATTTTTGGGCTTTATTCTCCTTCATGATCGCTTGTTTTACCATTTTGTTTCTTTCGCCCACAAATCTAATGCAAGGAAACCGGTCCATAACGTACGGTAGAAACTTCTCACTCGTGTAATAAGAGGTTAATCTAATCGATATCTTGAAAGTGCAGGTGCTTGGAGTGCTTCATTAGGGACCTTACGCAAACAGGACGGCAACGTCTAGGACGACGGCATAAAACAATACCCCTAACTACAAAATACAATAACTGCACGTGAAAATGCACGCAGTCGCCTACATTTCAACCGTTGTCTGGAAAAACACAACGTGAAAACCCCAAAGTTTACAAGAGAACGCAAACGTAAGAAAGTAAATCACTCTGTTTTTCATTCCGCGTGAGCAAAACTTTATGTTTATCATATTTTTCGAAGACCTGGATGTGAAACGTAATGAAAAGCGAATAAAGGAACTAGTAAATACCAGATTTCGGGAGAAAATACTTTTGTACCTCCCGTCGTCACTGCCGTCGCCGTCCTGGCTGCGTAAGGGCCCTAATGCCTCTCTTATAAGCTCTCTCATAAATATATCTTGCGCCTATTTCCCTTATTGTAGCGCGGGAACAAGTCAATAGTTACCTTTCATGCTTAATAATTTCTCTGCAAATGTTGATTTGGTTATTATGGAGCGCAGCATCGAGGACGTTCCATCCCTTGTTACAATTAACCGTCAAATCGGCGCCATACTGAAGCAGAGTCTTGAAGACGTCCACTTGACCATCCTGGGCTGCCATTATAAGCGGAGTTTTCTGAAGAAAAGTGTAAGTAAATCTACCTTACGATTAACATATAACTTAATTTTCTATTTCTTGCCTATGAAATAGAAATTAAGTCGATCTCATTTGAAAGGCCCCTTCGAAATGTGGAAGGATGACATTTTCTATTTCGCAATATCTCATCTCATTCTAGAGTAGACTTTCTCAAAGTCCTTCTGAGCCCCCCGCACGATTCTCGCGCTCGCTTTTTGACCCAGTAATCGCTTACCCAGTGACTAAGCGAGTTCGACTTTGAGCAAGTCTAATTCTAGAGATATTGAGGTATTTCCATACAGTATACACATATAGTGTACATATACAGTATACGCCTCACTGGTTAGCTCAGTTGGTAGAGCACGCGCGGTCTTGAGTGCGGGAGGTCGCGGCCGCGTCCTTGTGCATGGACGTATAAGCTGTTGCCCTTGTCTCCTTCCTATACGAGAGGACGTAAAATAATCTGTTGTGCTATTTCGTGAAAATGTAGGGGATTGTCTCCCTGCCCAACAGCCTTGTATTCTGGAGGCACTAATGATCACTTGTGATTGTAAACTGCACGGCAGCACTTTGCGCCACAATTATCAGTTCGTATCTCAAGTGCTCTCTTGTGAATATATTTGAATATATTTATATAGAATGTGTGCTATATAAATGAATACCTTTACCTTTGTTCGTGAGTGGCTTAAAGTAATATATTTTGTATGAAAGGAGCCTGAGGCCAAGAGTGTTTCCATGACAACGTCATGACTTACACAGTGATATATATTTTCCTTCGTACCATACATGTGCAAAGTCTTAGCCTGCGTTGCGGCTCTGGAGTATCGGAGCGCAGCGAGCGGAGATTAGGGGAATTGGGGCGAGGAAAAAAAGAGAGGTGGGAGGGGGTGGGAAGGAGAGGAAGAGAGAGCCTGCCGGTAACCCATGGTTATTTTGATATCCACCCACTAATTAAAATGCATAAAATTAGTAAGTCGTTCGACCGATTCATCCAATCATCATGCGGCGGAAGTGAAAACCATGTTTAATATCTGCCAAACTCACGCGTGGAATATCAAGGAATCTCAACTCGAGCGTAAAATTCAAAACAAAAAATATACGAACTTGGAATGTCGGCTGAAACTCCGAAAAAACATGTGAAGACAGGACCTAAGCCCAAACCTGTAAATGTCAACGACTTTTGCAGGATATGTAATGTATGTTTTAAGCTAGCGTTTGGGAATTCAAATATTTCCACGGCGAGAATCTGTTCAAGACTTCAGAAAGAAAAGAGAGCCGAAGCTTTAAATAATTCTAGCTGGTGCCTACAAAAGTATTGGTCTTCATATTCCGAAATCTGCTGCTTTATCAGAGCGAGTCTGTCGTTCCTGAGGAAGGAAGATTCGAAATGCAGTAGAGAACTACACCTATGTTCGTGAAGGTTTGCAGGATAAAGAGAACTAAGATAAAGAGAACTCGTTGCCGCTGAATATAAAGTCGCCACCAAATCAGTAAAGAACACTGCCGACACAATAACAACGGAACGAAGTTCTGCCAAAAGAAGCGCTAAAAACCATCCACGCAGTGGTAGGAAATCATCAAAGCAGCTCGTATCTTCGGAAGCACAAGCCTGTTCCTCGAACACACCGGCCATGTTTCAACCGTGTGCGTTTCGTCGAGAAAGACGCTTGTGGAGTTCCGATACAGGGTTATTCAGCTCATCGCGAAATTCGATCTCATTACAAAATATCTGTAATTCTTTCTTTAAATTCATCGCTGAAGGAATTCTCGATATGTTTGTCGCCATACTAATTCTTATCGCATGCCAATGATTTCTGTCAATCACGCATTTTAGCTAATAGCAATACGCGGCCTTCTGAGGCCGAGAGTTATCAAAATAACCATGGGTTGCCGGCAGGCTCTCTCTTCCTCTCCTCCCCACCCCGTCCCCCCTCTCTATTTTCCTCGCCCCAATCCCCCTAGCCTGCGTAGCAAGCGTTTCCGTAGGTTTTTTTGAAGGTTACCTTCTTCTCTCCTCCCCTCCCCCCTCCTTCCATTCTTTGGTCTCGCCCCATTTTTTGCGCGGCCAAATAGCGAAAAAGTCTTCCTACGCTTCAAAAAAACCTACGGAAACGCTTGCTACGCAGGCTACAATCCCCCTAATCTCCGCTCGCTGCGCTCCGATACTCTAGAGACGCAACGCAGGCTAGCAAAGTCTTAATTGTTTTTATCGCGTATTATTGGAAAAAACATTTTGGAAACACATTTATTCGTGGGGGAAAAATCTAAAAATAGCCCAAGGTGTAAATACGCCAACTGACAGATTCCTGGTTTAAAACAACTCGTACTTTTAACTTGTCCCGCGTGTCGATGTCTGCGCCAAACTCCAAGAGCACTTTTACTGTGGATGGACAGCCGTGCATGACTACATGAAACAGAGGGGTCAGTCGACTGTCGTCTCTGTAGAAAGGTAAGCAATTAAGAATAGTGTGAATTTGCCATTAGTGTGCGAAACTATAGGCTGTTATACCGCGAAGCATAGCAGTCACGTGGTTGTGCTGCATTCATGCCAATGAAAAATTCTAACTTCATCATTTAAAGGAACTTGTACGAGATCGGTGGTGTTATTAGCAAAATCTGTTTCTAAATGCCATTTTCCACCTCCAATTGATTGTCGATCTTTTTTAAACAGCGTTTTGAAGTTTCTTTGCCATGCAGTAAAGCAGTAAAGCCTTTCCCATGGGATTACGAGCTCAGTTGAGTCGTTAATGAAGTATTATATCAGCACGTGACTGTTTCCTGCAAAAGACCTTATCATCATTATCATCACCATTATAACAATAATCATCATTTGCATCATTATCATGGAATCATTTTAGACTTCAAAAACATCACCTGTAGTCGACCTCTGCTCCCTTCTCCAGTAGTAGCCTGCACACATCCTTATGGCCATTAGCCGCTGCTATGTGTAAAGCCGTCATTGATCTGTTGTCTGATTCATTGATACTCTCGGGACACGCACCCAACAACGATTTCACACTACCTACAATCCCGCTACTGTTGGGAGGAAATTGCAAGAGGAAATTAAAAGAAGGAAAATGCAAAAGCGCATTGACGCCTTTTGTCGCAAGCAATCTATATCCTTTGCAGGGCTTATTTATTTGGGCATATTATGCATAATGAACGAGATGAAACCGACATGCTTCTCCCTTATCAAATCCTCCGCTCTCGAAGGCCTTGATAATATTTTAAGGATTAGAGTGCAATTTGCATGGAAGTGTCCATTTTGTAAGCATATTTAGTGTTCCTTGTGGGAAAACGTAATCTTAAAAATACTAGTCGAATAAATATTCAAAACGAAAGAGTATTGGATTGTATAAATATAAGAAGTCGTACTACGTCACGCAATTGACGCTTCTCGTCACGTAATACTCACTCTGCGGCAAAGTGAAGTGGAATCCTCTCATCATTGTCACGCGCAGTCAGATTCGCACCAGCAGTGACAAGAAGAGAGACAATCTGAAATTACGATCGTTACTTAGTAAATAACAACAACAATAACACACATTAACAAATAACAATAATAGCAACAACAACAATAGTAATAGCAACAATATTGAGAATTTATAGTAATATTGCTATTATTGTTGTAGTTAAACTACAACAATAATAGCAATAGTACTAGAAGTTCTCAATGAGAATTAAGTGTTGCCATCCATACTACATTCCACTAGTTGCTTCTTGATAGACTACAGCTGTCATTGACTCCACACTTCCCACTATCCCCCCGTAAATACAGTTTTGCCTACCTCACAGACATACTTGCACCTCCCGGCAGTGTAATGTAGTGGCGTCTTGCCATAGCTGTCTTTGTCGTTTACACTTTTTTGGCCGCCATTCTGTTAAAGTAATCAGTGACTATCAGATAGAAGGTGAGTACTATATAACACGCATTGAAGACTTCCGCTGACCAGCCATATGTCAGCATCGGAATTGAATAAATTGTCTGTGCTTTGGCATTCTCGACGCCTTTCTCATTTATTACTGCGCATGCTCAACGAATGCGCAGTAAGATAAAAGAAGGGTCTGGGCAGGAGATTTTTACTGATCAGTTTCAACTGTTCAGTGATCGATCGGCTTGAACAAGTGGAAAAAGATATTGAAAATAGGATCTGCAAGTAGAATACTTATATCTAAGGAGAAGGACGAGTATGAAACGAGAACAAGAATGAAATGAGAATAAAATGTAAATAAAATAAAATAACCGTAGTTTTTTTCAGGGGAGTGGGGAGGGGTAACGTTAGACTAACCATCCAACGGATTAAGCCAAATCACTATTTTACCAGGCTATTCTTCGCCCTACCTTGAGTATAACCTTGACTGTTTGCGGATCAGCACACGCCGCAGCGATATGTAAGCAGTTCCTCCAGTGGACATCACGTTGGTCGAGGGAGGCTCCTCGGGAAAATAGATATCTGGTAACATGTGAGGCATCATTAGTTATTATTCCCTTAATATTGATAACGATTTACATATAAGCCAAGCAAATGCATTGCATCCATGCGTACTAGACGCTAGCTCAGTACGTCGTAGCATGTGCTGAGTAGTGTCATGCATTTGCTTCAGTGACCTATTGTTTTGCATATAAGCCCCAGCCAGTTATCATTGATTTAAAGGTCAAAGTGCATATGAGCCCTAGCCAGTTATCATTGATTTAAAGGTTAAAGTGCACGAGCCCTAGTCAGTTATCATTGATTTAAAGGTCAAAGTGCATATGAGCCCCAGCCAGTTATCATTGATTTAAAGGTTAAAGTGCATATGAACCCTAGCCAGTTACCATTGATTTAAAGGTCAAAGTGCATATGAGCCCTAGCCAGTTATCATTGATTTAAAGGTTAAAGTGCATATGAGCCCTAGCCAGTTATCATTGATTTAAAGGTTAAAGTGCATATGAGCCCTAGCCATTTACCATTGATTTAAATATCAAAGTGCATATGAGCCCTAGCCAGTTATCATTGATTTAAAGGTCAAAGTGCATATGAGCCCTAGCCAGTTATCATTGATTTAAAGGTCAAAGTGCATATGAGCCCTAGCCAGTTATCATTGATTTAAAGGTCAAAGTGCATATGAGCCCTAGCCAGTTATCATTGATTTAAAGGTCAAAGTGCATATGAGCCCTAGCCAGTTATCATTGATTTAAAGGTCAAAGTGCATATGAGCCCTAGCCAGTTATCATTGATTTAAAGGTCAAAGTGCATATGAGCCCTAGCCAGTTATCATTGATTTAAAGGTCAAAGTGCATATGAGCCCTAGCCAGTTATCATTGATTTAAAGGTCAAAGTGGAAAACAAAATGACCGACATAGGAAAACAATTATTAACGTCTGCCATTTTCGTTTATTAGGGAATCAAATTTCAATGACGTCATTTACGTCACAAGCTAATTCTAGTTCCCTTTGCTCTGTTTTTATGTCAGCTTATTAAAATATATTATTTCAATACGATTGCAAGGATCAAATCTCTTACACCTAAAAACCAACTGAAAAATAAACACATTCACTGTCATGACTCATTTGTATAATGTTCATTTTGAACTCATTTGCATAATGCTTCTTACATGACGACATTTCAAGGATTTGTAACGCATTTTAAAGCAATATTACGACAATGAATTGCCCAAAACCTAACCCTAGATAGCCTTACAAAACAAGCGCTTCTCTAACCCTAGATAGCCTTACAAAACAAGCGCTTCTCTAACCCTAGATAGCCTTACAAAACAAGCGCTTCTCTAACCCTAGATAGCCTTACAAAACAAGTGCTTCTCTAACCCTAGATAGCCTTACAAAACAAGTGCTTCTCTAACCCTAGATAGCCTTACAAAACAAGTGCTTCTCTAACCCTAGATAGCCTTACAAAACAAGCGCTTCTCTAACCCTAGATAGCCTTACAAAACAAGTGCTTCTCTAACCCTAGATAGCCTTACAAAACAAGCGCTTCTCGTATTGGATTCAGTTAAACCCCCGAGAGACTGAAGTGAGGAAATTGAAGGGTTGGATCAATCCCGATTTATGGGAAACTACCCCCCACCCCTCCCTTGGATATGCATCGTTTTATTAATGATTGACCATTGATTGCATTGATTGCAGGTTAAGTGTGGGGGAGGGGTGGGGGTTTCCCAGAAACTGGCACGAGGTGGCTATTTTCTCAGGCTAAACCCAAGTTACATATCAAACACTCGTACAAGATCAAAACACTGTTCTTCTTCTTCTTCCTGAATATGAGAACTCCCTCTCTTCGAGGCTTATGTGCTTATGTGATCTCGAGAACTGAAGTTGAAAAACGATGTGCAGCGAAGTCTCTCCTGTTTTTTACACACTACCCTGACACGCGCATGTCCGTGACGCAAACTACAGTGCCAAATTAAACTTCACGCCAGGTTGTAAACACGTACTCCCACGAGAACAAGCGCATATTGCTAACATTCCGTCTTTTCATTATATAACAATGGACGTTTAATTACTTAGGTCAAACAAAGCAACTATATGTAAATGCACAAGTAAAACCTACAAGCCTGAAACATCGAAACTCTAAATGAATGAAGTTTAAAAATCATTTTGTTGTTTATCCCACAACAACCAAACAAGCAGGAAATTATTAAGTAGTTTTTGAAGTCGCTTAAAGGCCTCCAATTCGGACTGGACGGCATTTCAACGCCCGCGCAATTAGTTCCAGTCCGAGGCGAACCCAAGGACTTTGAAATGCCGTCCAGTCCGAATTGGAGCCCTGGAAACAACACTGCACCAAGATCAACGTTGTCTGGCTGGGGCTTTACTTTAACCAACTTTTGTCTTACTCGATGGTTTTGTTCTGTCCCCGCTCTACTGCGCACAGGAGAGGGGTAGGGATTGTCATTTCTGGTGATGATACAAGTGGTGCTCCCTGAAAAAAGAAACTCTTATCAACAGCAAACATGACATTTGCAATATGACCTCATTTACAGTGCAACTACTGAAACCGGGGCCACTTACACAGCGAGAACCAATCACATTGCACTTAAACAACGAACGAAAACCAATCACATTGCACTTACACAACGAGAACCAATCACATTACCAATCACATTGCACTTAAACAACGAGAATCAATCACATTTCACTTAGACAACGAGAACCAATCACATTCCACTTAGACAACGAGAACCAATCACATTGCACTTAAACAACGAGAACCAATCACATTGCGCTTAGACAACGAGAACCAATCACATTGCACTTAAACAACGAAAACCAATCACATTGCACTTAAACAAGGAGAACCAATCACATTGCACTTAAATAACGAGAAGCAATCACATTGCACTTAAACAACGAAAACCAATCACATTGCAATTATACAACGAGAACCAATCACATTGCACTTAGACAACGAGAACCAATCACATTGCACTTAGACAACGAGAACCAATCACATTGCACTTAAACAACGAGAACCAATCACATTGCACTTAGACAACGAGAATCATTCACATTGCACTTAGACAACGAGAACCAATCACATTGCACTTAAATAACGAGAACCAATCACATTGCAGAACGAAAACAAAGCATTCCAACTTATGGTTACTAGGAGCCCAAAACTGGGAGCGTCCATCCCGCACACTATGACAGCGTTTTCACAAGTTAGGTTATTTTTAGAACGGTTTTCCGCTATTCTTGGGTTGCAATCATTCCTAAGGGAATATAATCACAAAAGCGTAGCCACATGTTGTTGGTAAAACAAACGTAGCTAACGAGGCATCCTTTGTTCCGTCACTGGTGCAACCCACTAATTGGCGGAGAAAATGATTTAAAAATAGCCCAACTTGTGACAGTTATATAGGAGATGTGGACGCTCCTGATTATGGGCTCCTGCGGTTACTTGAGCCAATCAGTGTCGAGTGTAAGCATTTCAACTTGCTGGAGCTTCTATAATGTTTTAATATCGTTTTGCAATGTGTTTAGTTCTCGTTGTCTAAGTGGCCCTATAGTTACAGTAGTCGCACTGTAACTACGACTACCAGAATCTTTTCGAATTCTTTTTCTCATTCAAATTTATCCATTGAGATCCATTGAGAATTCCAAGACAATGGCCCAATAATTATCGAGATTAAGAATGATCTATTGTTCTTTGAGGTGATTTTACTAACGCTACATTGTCCTGACTATGGTTTGATTGGATTCCCAAAGTGTGGGCACGTGAACTCCCGTGAGATCTGTTCTAAATATAGCTCAATCTGGTCATACGTTGACTCACAGACCTAGTATGGGAGATGGACGCTCCTGGTAATGGGCTCCTGACGTGATTTACACGTGATAGAGTTACCTTGTCTAGTAGGTATTCCACAATGTCCACGTGACCTTCCAGTGATGCCCTGCAAAGGATCATGGATAGTACAAATCATCACGTGGGTGTTTATAGCGCACTGGTTGGCTGAGCGGCCATTGTGCGATATGGCACGTGATTGGTTTTCAGTGCGTTAATTAGTAGAAAAGTCATTTTATGTATTTTTAGGTATGAAAAGTAACATTGGAAAATTTTAGAGTTGAAAATTGTTTCAATAGGAAATATTACAGTTGCGTCTACTAAAAACAGTTTCAGCGGTATTGACCCACATGCCTCACTTCCGCGATGTAATGTATTCAAACCATCATTCCTGTGTGATACCAACACCCTCTTAAACAAGCACGACTTAGATCTTAGATATTTACTTCCTATTTCATAGTTTACACTAATACTAGAAGGTGTATAAAAAGATAAAACAGTGAAAAAAGATACAGCCTTATAACAACAACAAAGTGCAGGTGCAACAATGGAGGTGATAAATATATAAACAAACACGCAAATAAATAATCAGATAAATAATGATTGCTGAAGTAAAGTCAGCTTATAAGGGCCTAAAATGGAGGCGTCTTCATTGTCTTGATCGCAGGGCCAATAGCAACATTAAATAGAGGTAACGATGGAGCATTGATCACGTGCTCGGGTAATTTGTTCCATACGCGGATTGTACGAACGTAAAATGAATAGCTAAAAGCAAGAACGTTGCACTGTAGCTGACAATAATACAAGTTATTATGTCTAGGGTTTGGGACAATATTGGGAGGGAAGCCAATCCCCACCAAGCCATTACGGATCTTATAAAACATTGCGGCCTGTTGGGCAAGTCTTCTCTCCTCAAGAGTGTCCCAACCCAGTGTGTTAAAGTGCCTATGAAGCTTATTTTTTTATTTTAGATATCAATTCTAAATCAAGTGAATAGTAGAATGGTAAAATATATTTTGCTTTGAATGCTGTGCCGCTGAATTAAGGAGGTTTTAATATCCAAAATGCTAATTACATGACGTCAGGGGAGGCATCTGCAATCACTTCTTAGTGGTTGTGAATGGGCGTTTCTACTGATATAAGAAAACAAATTTCTAAAATCATTTTATTTCAACCATGGGTATAACACTGATAATTTAAAATATATATTTAATTGTAACAAAAAAAATTGTATAATAATTGATGGCTCCCCTGACGTCATGTAATTAGCATTTTGGATATTAAAAGCGGCACAGCATCCAAAGCGAGATATATTGTACCACTGTACTATTCACTTGATGTAGAATTGATATCTAAAATAAAAAAATAAGCTTCATAGGCACTTTAACAAGTTCGGACGTACTGGTGTAGCGATCATAGTTGCTGCTAACAAAGTCAGTGTAAGGGTTCCAAGCCTCAGAAGCATATTCAAGTTTGGGTCTAACTAAAGTTTCGTAAGCTCGCTTCTTAACAGATTTGGTACAGGGTTTCAGGGTTCTGCGAACAATGCCTAGTGTTTTGTTAGATTTAGATGCGATTTTGGAGCAGTGACTATTCCAGCGAAGATCATGGGTCTGTGTGACTCCAAGGTAGTCATGAGATGGTGACGGAGATAGAGCCTTGCCATGTACATGATAGGTAAACTTGCTATATTCACGCGTATTGGTTATGTTCAACAGGTGAAATTAAAGCGCCACTACGACGAAAATTTATCATTTCGATTTGCCACTTTTTTAGTGTCAATAGGTCAATCAGTGTTAGAAATATCCAAATAAGTAAACAATATTCCCAAATAAACGAGTTAAACCACAAAACTTTAGGGGACTCAGAGTTTACCGGTAAAATCCTGTTCGTCATTACTGGAGGCTGTGCCTTTATTCAGCGGAAGTGACGTCATATGTGCAACACGACAACCAGCATGGCTACTATTTTATGCACACTATTTCGCGAGAACCTCGCAAGGATAAATATAACTTTCTTCTTCTGAACGAGAGGACATTTTTAGTAGAAATATGCTTGCAAGGCGTTGTGTTGTGCGTGGCGCGTATGACATGTAATGGCGGACGTTTAGATTCAATATTCGGAGTTGAAAAAATGACTTTCCGTTATCGTATCGAAAAATGGTTTGGTCGTAGTGGCACTTTAAGAAGCGTACCACATCTTTTATTTCGACAACAGCCTGAGCTTGTGCTTCATTGACAAGTTGGAAGATATCAGTGCTACAGACAAATAAGATGTAGTTTTAAGAGATTTTAATGCGCATGCGCAGTACGCCATGCTACCTCAGCACTGCCGTCATCCCGTCGCCATCCTCGGCGTTAATATCAGTATTTTTATTGACCAGCAGTTTAACAATACACAGGTTACCAGATATCGCCGCCAGGTGGAGAGGGGTTTGTAACGAGGCCTGTAGAATAAGTAAGTCCAGGGATTATTTTAGACAGCTATTAATGCTAGATTTATATGTACACGTATCAACTTTGTATAAAGCCTGTAATGCACTGGGGTCAACATTTGTCAATATTGTACCGTGTGTCATAGAGAGGATGTCGTATGAGTGG
This sequence comes from Actinernus sp. WN-2022, assembly GCA_030867875.1. Lineage (NCBI taxonomy): Eukaryota > Metazoa > Cnidaria > Anthozoa > Actiniaria > Actinernidae > Actinernus > Actinernus sp. WN-2022. The sequence goes on from JAOWCC010001634.1 coordinate 62,447,866, forward strand.
CATGCCCATAGCCTTACCGTAACCGTACTGTAAATTATTGTACCATAACTCTGTAATTTGTTTGGATCAGAAGGACAAAAACAATAGGGAAACCATGTCAATATCACGACATGCCGTATGGTAACCGTACTGTAAATTATTGTACCATAACTCTGTAATTTGTTTGGATCAGAAGGACAAAAACAATAGGGAAACCATGTCAATATCACGACATGCCGTATGGTAACCGTACTGTAAATTATTGTACCATAACTCTGTAATTTGTTTGGATCAGAAGGACAAAAACAATAGGGAAACCATGTCAATATCACGACATGCCGTATGGTAACCGTACTGTAAATTATTGTACCATAACTCTGTAATTTGTTTGGATCAGAAGGACAAAAACAATAGGGAAACCATGTCAATATCACGACATGCCGTATGGTAACCGTACTGTAAATTATTGTACCATAACTCTGTAATTTGTTTGGATCAGAAGGACAAAAACAATAGGGAAACCATGTCAATATCACGACATGCCGTATGGTAACCGTACTGTAAATTATTGTACCATAACTCTGTAATTTGTTTGGATCAGAAGGACAAAAACAATAGGGAAACCATGTCAATATCACGACATGCCGTATGGTAACCGTACTGTAAATTATTGTACCATAACTCTGTAATTTGTTTGGATCAGAAGGACAAAAACAATAGGGAAACCATGTCAATATCACGACATGCCGTATGGTAACCGTACTGTAAATTATTGTACCATAACTCTGTAATTTGTTTGGATCAGAAGGACAAAAACAATAGGGAAACCATGTCAATATCACGACATGCCGTATGGTAACCGTACTGTAAATTATTGTATCATAACTCTGTAATTTGTTTGGATCAGAAGGACAAAAACAATAGGGAAACCATGTCAATATCACGACATGCCGTATGGTAACCGTGCCGTACGGTAACCGTGCCGTAAGTCATTGCCGTAACTTACTCACTCACACGAAATCTACTCTATTGAATATGAATGTCACGGTATGTCGTACGGTAACCGTGCCGTAAGTCATTGCCGTAGCTTGCCCGCTCACACGAAATCCACTCTATTGAATATGAATGTCACGGTATGTCGTACGGTAACCGTGCCGTAAGTCATTGCCGTAACTTGCCCACTCACACGAAATCCACTCGATTGAATATGAATGTCACGGTATGTCGTACGGTAACCGTGCCGTAAGTCATTGCCGTAACTTGCCCACTCATACGAAATCCACTCTATTGAATATGAATGTCACCGCATGTCGTACAGTAACCGTGCCGTAAGTCATTGCCGTAACTTGACCGCTCACACGAAATCTACTCTATTGAATATGAATGTCACGGTATGTCGTACGGTAACCGTGCCGTAAGTCATTGCCGTAGCTTGCCCGCTCACACGAAATCCACTCTATTGAATATGAATGTCACGGTATGTCGTACGGTAACCGTGCCGTAAGTCATTGCCGTAACTTGCCCGCTCACACGAAATCCACTCTATTGAATATGAATGTCACGGTATGTCGTACGGTAACCGTGCCGTAAGTCGCTGTCGTAACTTGCCCGCTCACACGAAATCTACTCTATTGAATATGAATGTCACGGTATGTCGTACGGTAACCGTGCCGTAAGTCATTGCCGTAACTTGCCCGCTCACACGAAATCCACTCTATTGAATATGAATGTAACGGTATGTCGTACGGTAACCGTGCCGTAAGTCACTGTCGTAACTTGCCCGCTCACACGAAATCCACTCTAAGCTTAAAGTGCATACGAAGCCTGGGCCAGAGTGTTTCCACGGCAACATCATAATTTGCACAGTGATGTGTATTTTCCATAGTACCACATATGTGCAAAGTTTCAATAGTTTTTATCCAATACTTGTAGAGATATTTTTCATTTTGTGATTTGTCTCCAAGGCTGTGCAAACAAAATGACGTCATAGGTCATCAAATTTGCAAATTACAAAAACCTGAATATCTCTGAAACGAGATGAGATGTTGACAAACGGAAAATGTAATTATTCCTCATTTCGAAAGCATTTTAACATTAGCTCAACTTAATTTTCGCTTCATATGCACTTTAAGTAATGGCCGCACAATTCTATGGTGAAGATACACTGATTTGCATTTTCTCTCTCACTCCCTCTTTAAGAACACGAGCCGTGTTATCATTATGGGACGTGATTTGTTTCACCATACTCCAACTGCGCATGTTAGTGACGTAACCTTAATGCCGAAATAAATATTCTATTGTATGATTCAGTGCTTTGTTTAATTTACAAACCTGCCAAGGGTATTGTTTACTTTTTCTGAAGGTCAAATAATTGCTTTCTCATAGGAACAGCTTTGGTGAGAAAACCTCGCCGATCAAGTCAGATAAATACCTCGAACCTCGATATTAAGTCATATATACATCCCTCGGGCCATAGGTAAATACCTCAGTCGAACCTTGGGCTCTATATGACTTAATTTTTTTACCTCGGTTCTCGGTATTTATCTCTTACTTGCATATATTAAAATATATGTTGGTAACTTTTGAAACTCAAACGAATAGCACGATGCTTCGGAGGTTAGATATTTGAAAATTTCCGGATAATAAAAAGAACAGATGCGTACAATGGATACCATGGTTGAGAGACCAGTCTAATCATTTGCTCTCACCTGCCAAACGCTACAGCTCGCTCCATTATCGAGACAAACCTTGCTTGCCTGCGAAAAGAAAACTGAATTCTTGCAAAACGTCTAATTAATAGTGAACAGAACAGACGTAGGAATATTTAAAATGTATGTCTCGGATGAACCACTCTAGACGTGATTCTTATGGTAAATTCTTAGTTTGTAATCGTTTCTCTAGAATTCAAATGTCAAAGACGTGTCGCCGTCATCGCATATTGGTGGGACTAACAACGGAAGATAACGAGAACTTTTACTGTCGTCATTCAACATGGCGGCAATGACGTCACACGGGTACGAACAATGGAGAACTTCGTTAAAGTGCATATGAGCCTTCGTGCAATTTTCATAGCTATGAACCTCAGGAAAGTTTTGAGTACCCCTGCGAAGAATTTTTTGGTTTACAGAGAATACTCTATCTTCTACGCTTGTTTGAAAACGTGGAAACGTGACCTTTCCTGACCCATGACCGCGTAAGTAAAAGCCTGGGTCGATACCTCGGTAGACGTCATTTAATTAATTCAACTTTGCAACAATTTGAATAAACACTTACAATTTTCACTAACAAGACTTTTTCCTTTACTAACAGCTCATAAACTGTGTATATTATCTAAAAATCGATGTTGTTGTGATTGAAAGGTGCCATGGAGAATAATGCATTAATGAGATGACGTCGACCGAGGTATCGACCCAGGCTTTTACTTACGCGGTCATAGGTCAGGAAAGGTCACGTTTCCACGTTTTCAAACAAGCGTAGAAGATAGAGTATTCTCTGTAAACCAAAAATTTCTTCGCAGGAGTACTCAAAACGTTTCTGAGATTCATAGCTATGAAAATTGCAGGAAGGCTCATATGCACTTTAAGTATAATGCTTTTGAAACAAACAGAAGATGGTTTCTTTATATTGGTAAAAAGCAGTGCATTTTAAGTCCTACTTTCATTTTCAAACTATATTAACAAAACGTTATTACTGTTTTATCAGAGCGCAGATCAGTCATAGTGCACATACTTCTATTTGATGTAAAGAACACGAGAACTATTTTCTTACACAACAGTGGCCGTTTCTGACTGACAGGTGAAGGCAGGAGTTTCCATAATTATCAGGGCTGTCCAGGAGAGATGCCGTACTCATGTTGAGGTTGCTCGCTGCAGTGAGAAAAAGAGAAGACGTCACCAGGGGAGTAGCTAGGGAGACCTAGGCTGCCCGTCACCCATCCCTCTTGGGTTCGAAAAAAACTGAGTATAGACAGGAGTCCAATACCCGGTGCGTTCATTACCGGCCATTTTGGTTGACTAAACAATAAGCTAACGAGGCATCTTTTGTTGACAACATGCTGCGATGAAAGCAAACAATGAGAAATTAAATCTAAAAATAACCAGATCTGGGAAAACGCTGCATCACGGAATATATGACAGATAGACACTTCGGGCTATGCCTATGGCTCGTAGTGTAGTATGAATAGGGATTAAACAATGCCAAAAACATCCGCAAAGCCTACCTGAGAACGTAGGAAATATTAGTCAATTTCAGTGGACTAAAATTTCAAAAATTCCCTGGGGATCATTACCCCCCACCCCCTTCCTTGGCAAAATCCTGTCTACGGGCCCCTGGTCACAACTACGTCGAGAGAGCCCATAAGAACACTGATTTGCCAAAATATGCATTAATAAATATGGCTATCAGAAGAATAGTATTAATTTAGTGTATAACCATCAGATATTGCCCAGCAAACACTGTACCTGTTAGAAGCAGAGTTTTCAGCACTTCTGAATTGTTCTCTCTCGATGCGAGATGAAAAGCGGTGTAGCCGTCGTTATCTTTTGTTGTTAAATCAGCGCCGCGTAGAATCTGTCAAAGATATTACCAGACACGAGGGTGAAACACTTAGCATACCTAGCTTGAAACAGAGTCTTGCACCAGGAAGGGTTCACAGGTAAACAGCGAGTTCAGTAACGTAGGGTTAGGGTTCACAGGTAAACAGCGACTTCAGTAACCTAGCTAGGGCTAGGGTTCACAGGTAAACAACGAGTTCAGTAACCTAGGGCTAGGGTTCACAGGTAAACAATAAGACAGAAATAGTTAACTAAAAAGTAATTGAGTATCATTCAGCGGAGTGATGCACCTGGATAGGAGTGTATTTAATGTATCTCGCTTGATACAGCATGGTTATTTTGATTTCTAAAGCGCGCATGTTTGCGTGTGCACCCATCGTAATTGGCCAATTCTGAAAATACCTCCTTTAATTACGTCCGTATAGGTTTTGCCGTATAGACCCTTTTGATGCCCCAGTTAAGATCATGTGACAGCTCTACAGAGATTCAGTGCTTTGTTTTCGAATTCTAGAAATTTATACATGTCCTCTTGGGATACAGCAAAACAAAAGAACATTGTCAGGTAATCTGAAATGGGGCAACAAAGAAGCAACTGAGGCAACTTGAATCAGTCTTATTAGTGTCAGATCTGGCAGGAATTTTCACTCACTCATTCATTCACTCGGCCATCCGCTGATCATGAAATTTATTTAGTCTCATAGCTTTAAACCGTGCTGTGCCGAGTCGAAAACGTTTTTATTGTCGATTCGTACGTAACAAGCTTAGCTTGAGCATAGTCAATAGAGGTAATCGGCTAACGTAACAAGCTTAGTGGTAAGCTGTATTGCTAACGTAACAAGCTTAGCTTGAGCATAGTCAATAGAGGCAATCGGCTAACGCTGTTGCCACCCAATTCAGATCATGTGATGTCAACACATTACTCTGGAGAATTGATTCTTTGAAAATAAATTTTATTCAGATAGGCATGACTGCATCTGTTTACATCACATGATCTGAATTGGGTGGCAACAGCGTTAGCCGATTACCTCTATAGAGTGGAATGATTAGGAAACCCGGCGAACTTCAAAGAGGCTAACAAAGGCGCTGCGATTTAGGTTGGAAGGGGGTAAGACAAAAGATTGTGCACGGTTATAGTTCATTAGAGTCCCTTAAACGACTGAACCCACACGTTTCTATTGGCTGATTGATTAACATATTCCAATTTCTATTGTGTTTGTAAACGATCACGATTGAAAAAAGCGAACAAAGGCTTGAAGCTTAGTCGCAAAACCCATCGCCCTACCCCTCTACCCACGGGAAATAACCTGGGAAAGGGACTTCAGTCTAACTTACCAGCGATTCAACGACTGATTTGCAGCCTATTTGCGCGGCAATGTGCAGAGCCGTGGTATTGTCGTTATCAAGCACATTCACATCCATCTTTCCCTCCTTTAGTAGCAGCTGAAAATAAAGCGTGGATTCCATGAAATAGATTGCTAAACCTACTAATCTTTAAAGGCGCTGTGTCGTGGTTTGACGCATGTCTGGAATCAATGTTCGATTGGTGTCTGTTAGTTGGCTTCAAACAGTTAAAGTCCCCTCCCTCGATGCGTGATTGAAACGATATACAATATTTTCCTTGAAGACTAGATCTATGCACAGATTGTTAGTTATTTTTGCACATTTACTTTGCTATGGTTGTGGTTTATATAAAAATCACTGAAAATAAATTGTTCGGGCTCAGAACTTAAAAGCATATCTCTCACCGTGACACAGCTCCTTTACCCCTGGCTCCGATATCCCTCACCGTGACACAGTTCCTTCAACCCCTGGCTCCGATATCCCTCACCGTGACACAGTTCCTTCAACCCCTGGCTCCGATATCCCTCACCGTGACACAGTTCCTTTAACCCGCCTTGGCTCCGATATCTCTCACCGTGAATGAGATCTCAACTAACATTACACGACACGGCATGATGGCCAATGGACCTTTTTGCCGATAATTACGATATTATGGGATGCCCAGGGGAGGCCATTTAGGGTCAACGAAGCGGAACGAAGCAATGCGTTGTGCATCCCATAAAATTGTTATTTCAATATTGCCGCGTTATTGGCAAAAAGGTCCATTGGAGACCTTGCATTTCATTATATTTTGCTTGTTGCTGCATATTGCGTGATACTGCGAACCCTCGAGTTAAAATAACTCAATGCAAAACTGAACATTTGTTTTGTGGTCTACGAGTATGACAGCAGACTGAGCTAAAGCAAATGCTAAATGATGGCGTTATTTTTTCTATATATTGCGTGACACTGGACTCAAACACCTTAATTTGTAACCTCGCATGTTACCTCCGGAATAATTATAAACAAATATTTTAATGCTTTTGGAACTTGGAGGTATATATTTGTTTCTTTATCGAGAAAATAACTGACGGTTCGTGAAATTTTACAGTTTTTTCCAAATATGGAATACGTAAGTTTACTAATATGGGCGCGGCCGTGGAGAATACAAAACGACACTTTTGCTAGCTAATTTCTCGCTAGAGCAACAGGTATATGATGGTGTTACTTTTTTTCTCAATATTGCGTGACACTGTACACACACCTCCATTATTTTGTCGTGTCCTCGCCGTGCCGCTTGGTGTAACGCGCTCTGTCCGTAGCAGTTCTTGATCGTGACGTCAGCACCAGCACGTATGAGAATACGACAAGACTCGACAGCATTGAACTTAGCTCCACATATAAGGGGAGATATCCGCTGAATATCAACTGAGCCCCTCACATTCACTTCTGAACATAATAAAGTAAACAACACGTCATCTATTGTTGTTATTAATATCAATATCATTACTGTTATTGTTATCATTATTATTATCCTCATGACTATTAGATGGGTTCACTCTAGGCTCCTAATTAAGTCAGACTTAATAGCGACTTAGGAACAAAATACCGTGTGAACAACTAAGTAAATTGTCTAAGGAAAATAAATTCAAAGGCACTAAGTCGTTTTGAAGTCTAAAAAAGTGACTTTTGTCGGACTTAGACAGTCAGACTCAGTGGACTAATTAAAGGGTACAGGTATATTGCTAGTCATGAAGTTGCGAGTTGTATTTTTAAATGTAGGGTTAGGATTTGGATTGGCGGTGATGTATTTATAAAACCCAAAATTAGTGACTAGCTCTAGACACCCTAAATGAATGAGCACCCGTTATCGCGTTGTTGACGGTTAGGGTATTTTTTAATGTATATAGGTTAGGATTTGCATTAGTTCATATATATATATAGGGAGAACGAAGAAGCATGTGTTGTTTAGTGATCTAGCTCTAAAAAGTCATATTAGTGACAAGCTCTAAACACCATAAATTCAGTGAGCTAAATGAGTGAGCACCCGTTGTTGACGGTTAGGGTATTTTTAAGTGTAGGGTTAGGATTTTGGATTCGCAACTAGCAACTCGCAACTGCAACTAGCACTGACTCGCAACTGCAACTAGCAACTCGCAACTGCAACTAACAACTAGCAACTTCATGACTAGCAATATACCTGTACCCCTAATTAAACAAATATGTCACTCACTTGTCTCTCATTTGATCAACCCTTGGTATGTTTTGCGACAAATCTCTAGACATGTTGTTGCTTTCTGGCCGCAAATTTTTAGGAGTCATGGTTTTTTGACCACGCAAACCGTGTAATGTCTCTATCAATTCCAAGCCCGCCCATGCCCCCCCCCCCCCCCCCCCCCGGGCATTTGTGGGGATTTTGTCATTTTGGAATCAGAACGTTGCAAATTCCCCACCGTGGGGCCAGCTAAGTTATGCAAATGCCCCACCCCGGGGCAAGTACAGCGAACGCGCCAAATTTCTTCGCCGTTTCAAAGCCACATTTCACCGCTTTTCTTTATTAAAGTAATGCAGTACTCACCTTCAAACACTTTCGTAAGTGCCCCCAAATCCCACATTCACTAGCCAGTTCCCAACAAACCGCATACTTCACCCCGAAACTGGGAAATTCCTAACGTCATGTTCACGGATGACTTTTCCGATGAAGCAAGCACGTGTTGATCAGTTGAGCAAAACAAAATCAAACACAGGGGAGGGGAGGGGTGGGATATTTTTTTTACAAATGCCCCACCCCAGGGACAGATAGGTTGTCAAATGCCCCATCTGAATAACATTGACTTAGTCTAAGTCGATTTGAGAAAGACTTAGGTGCTAGCCTTGTGAACCACCTAGTAATATTACTATTGTCATTATTCTACTACACTCGTTCCTCCCCTCTTTCCCCTTTCTTCTTGTTCGTTTGTATATTTAATATGTATATATTTGTGTTTTTCTTTTTTAAACTTTATTTTTCTGTTTAATTGCATAAAATGTAAAATAAATCTAATACATGTAATTCATTCAAGTATAAAAAAATACAAAAAAAAATATTATCATGTACCAGGAGCCCATAACTAGGAGCGTCCATATAGCTGTCACGGCGTTTTTACAAGTTGGTTTATAATTTCGGATTTGGCCGTGCCATTTCCATTTTGCACTACCAGATCCTCTTCGGAGAGATCCACATTGCTATAGCGCTTGTTCACATCTCTAGCTCCCACACGTGTAGCGTGGTGGCTGGGGTTTAAAGCAGCTTTCGAGCTCGCCGCTAGAGTAACTAGATTCTGAGGCCTATGATCTAAAGTGAGGCTGACGGTCTTAGGGGCTATGCCATGCTGATGAGTCCTAACAAGGACGAAACAGCTGTACATGGTTGCCACTCTACCGGTAATAAGATGTGAGCATGCGTATTAGACGCTAGCTACGTCATAGCGTGTGTTGGGTAGTGCCATGCAACGAGTTTGGTTCTATTTTTAGATCAATTTTCCCGCCAATTAGTGGGTTGCACCGTGGCGGAACAAAAGATGCCTCATTAGCTACTTTTGTTATACCAAACAACATGGCTGCTACGCTTTTGTGATTTTATTCCCTTAGGAATGATTGCAACTCAACAATAGCGGGAACATGTAATGTTACTTGTGAAAACGCTGTGACATAGGCCTATATAGTATGCGGGATTGACGCTGTGACACAGGCCTATATAGTATGCGGGACGGACGCTGTGACACAGGCCTATATAGTATGCGGGATGGACGCTGTGACACAGGCCTATATAGTATGCGGGATGGACGCTGTGACACAGGCCTATATAGTATGCGGGATGGACGCTGTGACACAGGCCTATATAGTATGCGGGATGGACGCTGTGACACAGGCCTATATAGTATGCGGGATGGACTAGTTATGGGCTCTTGCCTGTACTTTGTTTAGCGGGCATAATAATGTAGCACAGGGTAGAAAAGGGTATACATAATAAACAACTTTATTTAAGTGTGTATACCTTGTCATAAATTCAAAAAAGGCTGCAAGGACCACTGGCATGCACTGCTACAAACAAAAGTGTAGCCGGATCAGTGGAGATCAGGATCAGCAGAAGGTTGAAATATATGAAGACTGCAAGGCTGATCGCACGGCTGTACCATGTTATCTATTGTACCCTATATTTCGGTTAGGCAGAAGAAGGTTCGTAATATAGAGTACAATAAATAACATCGTACAGCCATCCGATCAGTCTTGCAGTCTTCATATACCTTGAGTTAACAGGTATAACAGGTATTACAAGGCATAACAGGGTATGACAAGGTATCACAGGGTATGTTAGAGTATAACAGGATATGACAAGGTATAACAGGGTATGACAAGGTATCACAGGGTATGTTAGAGTATAACAGGATATGACAAGGTATAACAGGGTATGACAAGGTATCACAGAGTATGTTAGAGTATAACTGGTATGACAAGGTATAACAGGGTATGACAAGGTATCACAGGGTATGTTAGAGTATAACAGGATATGACAAGGTATAACAGGGTATGACAAGGTATCACAGGGTATGTTAGAGTATAACAGGATATGACAAGGTATAACAGGGTATGACAATGTATCACAGGGTATGTTAGAGTATAACAGGGTATGACAAGGTATAATAGGGTATGACAAGGTATCACAGGGTATGTTAGAGTATAACAGGATATGACAAGGTATAACAGGGTATGATAGAGTATAACAGGATATGACAAAGTATAACAGGGTATGACAAGGTATCACAGGGTATGTTAGAGTATAACAGGGTATGACAAGGTATGACAAGGTATCGGATTTTTACAAAGAAATGTATAAACCCGCACAACGCTTGTTCTGGTTCATACATTTCTTTGTACAAATCCGTACTGTAGGGTATGTAGAGGAATGAGCGATAATCATGCAGGAGCAGCTAGTTTATGCGATTTTTTTGTTTGTAATATACTGAGCAAACATTTGCTGAGAGCATGCATGCGACTGTATACTCTATAACCTTTTATGCACTCATTATTGACCAATCAGAATCCAAATATTTTGTTGAGTATATTATAAGACAAGGTATGTTAGAGTATAACAGGATATGACAAGGTATGACAGGGTATAACGGAGTATAACGGGGTATAACAGGGCAATGATTAACCCGAAGGCTTCCTGCTGCTTTAATCACTGCACACTCACTGTCTCAGACAATAACTCAGCTATTTATCCTACCAGCTCCAGCCTCGAGTAGAAGCCTGACGATGTCCGCGTGGTTAGAGCGTGTCGCGTAGTGTAGAGGAGCGAAGCCATCTCTGTCGACGGTATTGAGTGTCGTCAGATTGTTCCTTAACAGTTTCCGGACAATGTCTTTGAGTCCGTCTCGACAAGCCTGCAGTCATGGAAGAATTTCACTGGGTAAGTCAGTGACATCATTGTGTACAAGTATGTCATCAAAAGTTGTGTACGATCATTGGGAGTCATAACTTTTTTTCCAAAGAAGACGCGTGGAACTCGGCTTAGACCCCGCGCGGGACTCGGGACTCGGGACTCTCGAGGGACAACGCGAGGGAAGAAGGAAGGAAAGCTAGGGCCTCTAGCCCGTGCGGGGCTAGAGTCCGAGTCGATTGCGAATACTGCTGCCGGAGTGGCGCAGTGGTTAAGCGCTTCGCCTCTGCCCTATGTGGCCCGGGTTAAGTTCGATTCCCGATCACGGCACCATATGTGAGTTCAGTTTGTTGGCCAGAGTATTTCACCCTTGCGTTGAGGGTTTTCCTTCCTTCTCAAAACCAACCTAAATCAGTACACTGAATTCGACCGAGGAATTAGTAGACCCTTTCTAGGATTAGCTAGAAGACTAGACGCGTAAATAAAGTTGTCCGAAATTTCAAGTGAAAGGGACAAAACGATCACTTCGTCCCAAACCTCAGAAAGTGTAATTTTCACGTCAAGTTTTCTTTTTTGATAGCTTTCAGAATAGTTGACTTGTGAATGTGGCCGTGTGCTTGGAAAAAATAATTACTTTTTGAAAGTGAAGTATTATCAACTTGGAGCTCCGCTTATAGGTCAGACTATATATAAAAACTTTATACTTTTATGTTCGATCGGCAGGGGAGTGATTCGGCTGGGCTTCAGTCAGCTTGAAGAATCTCAGTTCTATAGTAGATAAAACTCGGCTGCGTTAAAAAAAGATTAGCAACTCACTCCAAGACGACATAGACAACACAGCCATTAAAACTGCTATAAAAACAGACCACTGATTCAGCGGCTCGTAGGGCCTCAGCGCTCGCTTGATTTCTCAGTATCGAAAGTCTTAGAAAAGAGAGGAAAAGTTCGACAATTGAAAGTTAAGCTATAAATAGATGACCAGTTCACGGTTAAGCTATAAATAGACCAGTTCACGAGTTTTTCCGACATTTTGAAACGGGTGAAAAGTGTTAGATTCATAAGAAAATATATGGAAACTGTGGAGAGTTTTGGACCGGTTTGCATTCAGTGAGTATTCAACACAAGAGCATCAAAATATCCGTATAATTTAATAGATGCTCAAGTGTCAATAACATACTGAAATCTGGGCTTGATTGAGTTGCTCATCAAAACATAAAACAAATATTAGTTTTCAATATACTTGCTGTATAATTATGACACGAAGTGGGAAGATTTCGAAACGTTCTGATATGAAAAGTAGGGAAGTAATTACCTTTAAACTTCATACACTCGTTCAAATGTATACAATCTTGACATGCACATACGAAATTTGAGGTTGCACCTCATCATTCCGAATGTCGGAAAAAACGGCGAAATGGTCTATGTCACAGCTTTCTAAAGATCTTAGAATTCTTGTTTTATTCTTTTTTATTGTGTTAAGCTAGTGGACGTCTGATCGGCGGTGCAATAAAATTTCCGCAAGATCGAGAAACGAGTGAAAGCAATGACACACTGAGGTTTGCGAAAACAGCCTCCTGACCCGAATAGAGACGGCTGTTTTCGCTACGTTTCAGGTTTTCAGTCTTTTTTCTCACTCAGTTTAATTTCGCGAGAAACGGTTGTACTATATTATCGAAAATTCAATTGTCGATACCGGTAATGTAATGTCGTTGCCGGAAATAAATCAGACCCCACCAAAACAATTAGCGATATCGCCGGGAATTAACCGACTCTGATTTATGATATTTACGTACCCCCGGTTTGATAATGAAAGGCCAGTACAGATAATTGAGTCTTATTACCGATATCGGTAATATAGATTGTCCAAAGCTGATGTCGGAAGTAGCAAAATAAAAAATAAACGTTTTTGTTATTTAGCTGATCAACTGACGACCAAAATATATTTGAAAATGAAAACATAAACTAAAAGAAGAAGGTAAGTCCGGTCAGCAATAGAGGGTTAGGTATACATAAAATATTAGAGAGTGAAAAAGTTAAATATATTTTAGGAAAGGAAACCGATAACTTTAAACTTAAAGAAAGGTTCACAGGAAAAAATAATTGTTGTATAAAAAACCTGAAAATATTCTAAAAAGTAGATGAAACGAAAATCCAAAACTGGAAATAAATAAAGACCTATGAGTTGTTAATGTCATTTTTAGTTTATAATTCCCCTCAGTCAAATTAAAATGTTTTGCAAGTTGATCCCTTCTACTTCGTAAGAGAAAACAAAAACAAATAGAAGATGGCTCCCCTTTTAAAACAAAATGCATGTTCCGCTAGTGCATTCATAGTTTTTCAAGACCTCGAGCATGCATTATTTAGGATTAGAGACTGATGTACATATATGTGCGTGCTTTATTTACAAATACAGACACGCACTGACTGTACGATAAATGAATAATAATGAAGAATGAAGAAATTTTGATTTCATCGTTCAGTCAGGAAATCACTGTATTTCTCAATAAAACAAAATCTCTAATTAACTTTTAATATTCAAACTGAGTGCAAAGCAGTGAGATTCACTTGAAATCAGTTGTCAATAACAATTTTATAGAGAAGTCAAATATTCCGGATGAATAAAATTATTTTTGTAGGTATCACCACAAAGAAATGTCATTTCAATAAACAATGAATCAAACAGAACGTTTTAATAATATAGAACTAATATAGAACTTTACAAAGAATTACAAAGTAAGGCTTTTACTGAGAGTTTACCCTGTCAATAAGAGAAGAAAATGAAGCGAGAATTCAGTAAATGTTTCAAAAACCCAGGATTTTGGATTTGAAAAATATTTGCATCGGAGCCGAAGCACACGGAAACTGGATTCAAGATTTCAATTCAATGGAATAAGGTTAGACCGCCGAATGACGACTACGAAAAAAACAACTGCAGGTTCATTTTGATTAACAACATTTGTTTACACTCCGAAAGGAAAAACGTTTACGATAATGTCAAAAAAATGGAATAATTAAAAATAAGATTTTGAGAGAAACTGGTTGACAGTATCGACACCTTGAGAAACTGCAGGAAGCATTTGCACCAAATCTTGTCGGTATCTGGTTGTGCTGTCATATTGTTGTACATGGGTTATTCTAGTTTGAATAACTTAGGTTACTTTGAAGCAACTTTGAAGCGAACATACACGAAGGAAAAACGGAAATCCGATATTTTTTCCTTCTAAATAAACATGTTGATTATAACAAATTAAAATACGTGGACAGGGTGCATTAAAAAAGAATTTAAACTCTATTTTCTTTTGGTGAATTCTAAAAAAAATCTGCTTCAAAATAAATAGATAAGGCTCATAAAAATGGATGTTTGACTTTATATTACAGGAGTCCGACCATATCAATAAAATAGCAAGCAAGTGTTGTTTTGAACTTCCCGCGGCCTCTTCCATATTAGGAAAATTCCATATTCCATATTTGGAAGAGCTGCCACGACATTCAAAATGGCGGTTTCTAGGTCCCAGACCTCTAAATCGACACTCGTTGTTTGATATGTTTCTTACAGGGTCTGAAATTAAAGTGCAACTAACCCCTTTTGCAATTTTTATACATATGAATCTTTGAAAGGTTTTGGGTATTTCTGCGAAGAAATATTTGGCTTACGTAGGATACTCTATGTTCTATGCTTGTTTGAAATGGTGGAAATTTGACCTTTCCTGACCCATGACCGCGTAAGAAAAAGACTGGGTCGATTCTTGATCTTACGTCACCTCATTAATGCATTATTCCCCATGCCGCCTTTCTATCGCAACAAGATCGATATATAGAGAATATACACAGTCTGTGAGTTGTTAGTAAAGAAAACAGTTATTTTAGGCAAGCTGCTAAATATTTATTCAAATTATTGCAAAGTGGAATGAATTAGATGACGTAAGATCAAGAATCGACCCAGTCTTTTTCTTACGCGGTCATGGGTCAGGAAAGATCAAATTTTCACCATTTCAAACAAGCATAGAACATAGAGTATTCTATGTAAGCCAAATATTTCTTCACAGAAGTTCTCAAAACTTTTCAAAGATTCATATGTTTAAAAATTGCAAAAGGGGTTAGGTGCACTTTAAGGGATCTGACTTATTTAAGGGGGTCTGACTTATTGACGGGGTCAGACCTTGTTAAACAAACCGGGGGTACGTAAATACCATAATTCAGAGTCTGGTTAGTTCCCGATATCGCTAATTGTTTTGGAGGGGTCTGATGTATTTCGGGCATCGACATTACATTACCGGTATCAACATTACATTACCGTATCGACAATTGAATTTTCGATATCGGAAATAGCCCCGGGATATTTTGAACGGTTTCTTAAGCCATAAAAAAGACCACAGAAAACCATTGTGTATATATAGAGAGTATACTAAGGTAACAGATAGGATTAAAAGTCATTTTCCCATGTCTCTGTTCTCTGATATAAACACACAGGATGTTGGGAAAACCGGAAAACAAAGGAGAAACTTGAAGACGCACGATAGGCGAAGAACCAGACTAACTGATTTTAAAGAAAATCTTCCTGAACATGTAACTTACTAGAAAGTCAATCTAGCATTAACACTGAGAGAAAGATATTGTTAAATTTCAATCAACGAATAAATATTTAGTTTGTCGTATTCTTCTCAGGCGGCTATATTCTTCTCATGATTGTTATGATATAGAAATGGTCGAAGCACAGCATGGTCTCAAGCGCCACTAAAGCTTCGTTTTCTTTCATCTTCCCGCGCGCGTATCTATAAACTCACGTACACAACACTAATGATAACTGTGAAACATTATAACAATCATTATGAGGTTCGGGGGGTTAGAACGAACCCCCTTTGAGTCTTCCCAATAATAATTAGCCCCATCACATTCACTATGCGCCCCTTGTTGACTCTTGAACTGTATGCTGAAACAAACCCCCCTCTTCAGAGTTCTGGCGACGGGCCTGATCTGATAGTGACGGTTATCTATTCTGTATTAGTATAGAAACTAACTAGTGTTCTATCACCAATCCTGCAATCTGATTGGCTACGCTACTGACTATCTATTCTGTGATAAATAGTGAGTAGTGAAGTGATAGATAGTGAGTAGCGAAAAACAAAAACCGGTTTTCAAAAGCAAAACAATGGCTGCGAAGTCATAAAAAGATCTTGCTTCAGTTAAAATTGAACTACTAGTTGATTTCTACTAAAACAATTAGACTACTTGCTCTCAGTTTCTATGGCTGATAGAAACTTCTAGCTCACCCTAATTGTCAAATACAATAAAATGTATAAAGTATTTATAGCGAGGAAATACCTATTTTTATTATCACTGTTAGTTTCCAATTATTATCATAATTGGCTTTATATTCGTTCTGGGAACTTCTCAAAGATCAAAAATATAATTGAAATGCTGAAATAAAAACGTCTAGTGAAAATGTAATTTCGTCGAGCCAGTAGCGCTTTATCAATTACTCAGTCCTGCGCGCATGCGCATACCAAGTAGGCAATCCGAGCAAGTGACACAGCGTTTTAACATCCGGGACTTAATCTTCATCCGCACGGTACGAACGAGTTATTAAAAATACATCCTTACGTCATTTAATGAAATCATGACACAGCATTATACGATTGTAAAAAAAACTTAATAAATTCATTCATTTCAACTTCTGCTAAGAATGAAAAGTCCGAAGACTATACAGCAAAGCTGATATACAACTTCTGCTGCATTTTTCTGCGTAAAATGTGAAAACTGCATTAAAAAAATACAAAAAACTTCAGTCACTCTTTTTTAGTATAATACGACTGAACCGAGGTAGAACAGAGAGAGAATACGGTGGGTTGCATTCTATGCGTTTTGAAACTGTGAAAATCGCATCTTCTAATAATCCCAAATAGCATCTGCCAATACCGCTTTTCTCAATATAATAAGCCTATCATAACAAGTATACCAATGTCGTGACACGACGAAAAAGAGATTGGGGAAAAATAGGTATAATTATTATTCTGATGATACGCAGCTGGCGACTAATTCTTTAATACACACCGACTTTCTGTAATGTCGATATGTCAGCTTGCGGGCGGGAGCCGTGTTGTACTGTTGTAGACTCGGATCCTTCCGTTAGTGGTAACCTTAATCAAAGCGCAGTTTCCAGAAATTAGTCAAGATTTCAGCGAATTACCGATGAACAGCTCTAAATCCATCCCCTCAAAAGGAAAATTACAGTAAAAACAAACAAGAAACAAAACACCATTGAAGATCGTCGGTCGAAGAGAATTTTCTACGGAGGCCCGGCCTCAGATAACTGATTGCACCGAAATCATTGTTAGAACCGTCCCCACTCCACCCAGGGTCGGATCCAGACTAGATCAAGTGGATTCCGGAATCCACTCAAAATTCAACAAGCTTGGTGTAAATTTATTTTCAAGAATAAAAGTAAACAAATAAATGAACCGAGTCAAATAATCTTGTCATTTTATATCGTATTGAGACAGATTACAATTTTTTTTGCGCGCTGCGCGCGGTGTGCGAATGGAGGACTAAATTATTTATCGCAGGGTAGGGACCCTAGGGATTGCTCCTGTATTATCCACTGAATTTTGCGAATTCCCGCCAATTTTTCTGTGATCTACTCAAAACTATTTTTTATTGGCTGAGAAAAAAACATTGTTTTAGTATCCACTCAAACTCGCATCTGATTGGCCAATCCCACCCATTCTCCACTCGTTATCTACTTGACATGGTATAAAAGGCGCTACGCCTTACCCTACCCCTCTCCGGCTGTGTTCGCTCAATGAAGTTGCTGTATAATTAAAACTTCATCATGGACGTTCAAGTACCGAGAGGTCAACCAATATTTAGAAAGCAAGACTGCTCTCCTTTCGACATTGGCGTTCTCTTTCCCGTGAGCCGTTATTCCAATGCACAAAAGCTCGAGCTAATTGAGAATCTGTGGAAACCAGATCCCCTGCATGAATTTCCAGAGTCAATACAAAGCGGCAAATCTCGCAAGTTCAGGTTCGTATGGACGCAGAAATTCCCCTGGTTGGCATACTCCAAGTATCTAGATGGGGTATTTTGTTTACATTGCGTTATGTTTGGTAGGGATTGTGGTCGAAACTCGAATAAACTCGACAAACTCGTGAAGTCCCCGCTTACGTGCTGGACAACAGCGGTGGATCGATTTCAAAGACACTCGAACGGTAATTTAAGTGCGAGATGCACAATTTCTCCGTAATCGCTATGGACAATTTCATGAAAGTAATGAGACGACAGGCCGTCCCAGTTGACGAGCAACTTGACAATGTACTACAGCAATTTATTGCTAAGAATCGAGCGATCATGTCGTCTTTGTTTAAGACTATCATTTTTTTGCGGGCAAAACAACATTGCCCTGAGAGGCCGACGGGATGACGACCCCAGTAATTCCGAACTTCAGGGGAATTTTCAGGCGCTTCTCGCTTTCAGAGTTGACAGCGGCGACCAGATTCTCCAAACGCACCTAGAAACAGCGCCTCGAAATGCTTTATACACATCCAAGACTATCCAAAATGAAATGATATTGACTGTAGCCAGACATATCATGAACAAGTTATCAGATCAGATAAAGCGAAGCCGGTTTTTTTCAGTTTTGGCTGATGAAGCAGCCCACGTCTCGAACAAAGAATACCTTTCTGTTGTGATACGTTTTGTTGATGCCTCGTCCAAAACTATCAGAGAAGAGAGTGTGGGTTTCTATGAATGTGAAGAAGGGACGACGGGGCAAGCTATCAAGAATTGAACGAAGATTTGGGGTTGTCGATGAATGATTGCCGGGGTCAATGTTACGACGAGGCTGGTAACATGTCTGGAAGGCTCAATGGGGGCGTCTGCTCTTATCACGCGAGAATATGAGAAAGCGATATACGTGCATTGCATGAATCACCGTCTCAACTTGTGTGTTGCTGACACTTGTTCTGCACCACTTGTTAGCTCATACTTTATTCGAATTATTTTAACATAGAAATGAATTTTTTTCTTGGAATTTGATCATTCTGGTGATGTTTTCTAAATGTGGTTGGTGGGCTACAGATGCTCCCAGAATGCAGGAAATAGCATCTCTGGGAAACAAAAAAACAAATTTTCTCGGGGGAGCATGCGCGTGTCAGTGGAATCCACTCAGTTCAAAACCTGGATCCGCCCCTGCCACCCCTGTAAGTTTTCGTCTGATTTCACGTTTATTTCTTGTCTTTTCACTATAGTCAGATCTATAAGCGGAGCTCCAAATTGATAATACTTCACTTTCAAAAAGTAATTCTTTTTTCTAAGCACACGGCCACATTCATAGGACAACTATTCTGAAAGCTATCAAAACAGAAAACTTGACGTGCAAATTATAGATATTTCAGTCTGCACTATCTTATCTTATTAAAATTGTCTATGTGCCTAGAGCTCCGCTTTCGCTATAAGACGATTAAAACAAGAACTTTATTATATTGCAAATTGTATTGCAACGTGTCATGATTGCTGGTTGAACAGCAGCTGAAAAAGAGAGTGACCGGCCGCCCACCGGCTAAAGGGAAAACAATGGCAACTGAATTTGTGCAACATAATCAACATAATCGGCAAATTGTCGATAACTCAGGCTTATGGACTTCTGGTGTAATCGGTCAAATCACCAGGGTCGGCCAGGGGTTTTGGGAATACTCGGGTACATATGCTCTAAGGGTTTTAAAATTGAGTATACGGTATTTTTACATCATCAGTGAAATATGGGTATTTGGTACTTTTAAATTTTGGGATTTTCTGCTATGACGTATACCGCAAGATTTTGACATGATTTGAATGTCTTATAGGACATATGATTTGAAATGTTCTGGACCTGTCTCAGAACTCGTAATTTGGGTATACTTGGGGTAATTTTTAAACGGTATTTGGGTATACCACAATCTCCGGCCGGTTGTTCAAAGGATCGATCAATAACACTATACCTGCCGCGGATAAATCCCTATATATACCTATCCAGTGGATTAAATAAGCGAGACACTTGGCGGACTATCTTAGTTCTTTCGGGAGCCCGTTCCACAAAGAAGCCCCAGAATAGCTAAACCTGCGTTTTAGATAATCAGTTTTTGGCTTGGGGTAGTTGTAGTTTGTTCTCAGAATCTCTTAAATCGTAATTAGAATGCGAGAGGAAAATATTTCTTGCAAATAGGCTGGAGTAAGCTTGTTTACGATTTTATACATAACTGTTGCTTTCTGCTTAGTTCTTGCAACAGAAAGTGTATCCCAACCAAACATATTAAGTAACGGCGGGACTCGAGCTAGTGTCATAGCTAGAATTTGTTACTGTCCTAGCCGCACGATTTTGGAGTTTTTGGATCTTACCTCTTAGATTTTGACTAAGTCCGCTCAAAACAGTACTATATACAAACAAGTGAGGTTCGATCATGGCTTTGTATACAGTTTGACTGCTGTGCCCTCACTATTAAATGAATGGTTTTACACGTTTTAAGGCGCCGATGCCTGAAGATATATCTTTTTCTAGATCATATCAATGTGCTTGGTCCAGAACAGTTTCATCTAAGTATATTTAGTTCAAGAAATTTGATGTAGTCCACTTTATTTATTTATTTTCCCTAAATACGTATGTGGATATCACAGTTAACGAGAGAACAGTAGGTAAATTACTTTGAAATAGGTTAACTCTTCTCAACCAACAAGGGCACCCAACGAGTATTTTTTGAAATTCGTTTGAAACCATGCAGGTACTTTTGGATCATTCTGACTCTATTGATCAGACGAATTGGGGCGTACGAATGTTTTAGGGGAAACCTTTTAGTCTCTCTTTTCTTCTATAATTTTCTAGGGATTGTAAAAAAAAATTATAGCCAGTATTTCAGAAAACAATTTTCTAGGGACATTTTTTTCAAATCCGAAAGTTTAAGGCTAACTTACTCTCCCGGGCCGAACAGCTTTTTAACCGAAAACTTCGTTGGGTGCCCTTGAACCAATCTTTGACTACTAGAATTAAAGCACAACTATGGTCTTGCCAGGCTACCGCTTTTCTTACCTACCGTAATTTAAGATCTTATACCTCATTTAAAAGTTAAGTAGAGAGAAATTGAGAACAGCCGGAAAAGTGCATGAGATTCTCTCGATATAATCATGGTTTAATTCAATTTTCCAAAGTACATTTTCAGATTGACTGCCAAACGGTAATTTATAGCAAGAGTTTGAGATAGCACGGGTGCCACTGTTTAGTCAAGCCAATTCGCGGGAAAAGCCTTTTTCTGTAAATAATTTCTGTAAATAATCTCGCCGAACTGGTATATGGTAATTTAATAAAATTATAATTCAAGCTAGTAAGAGTAAGAGCAATTTTACAGCGAATGCCGCGTAGTCATAAGACTCGTTTGTTTCTGGTGACATGGGCTCAATATCCCACGCATAAGCAGTTTGGTTTCTAGCTCGGAATATTTAACAATTATTCACTGAAGTGAATAATTGTTTTAGTATATAATACCACACTCCAGGTGAATAGCCAGTATCAAATATTTATTTTATTTTCTGTCAAATGGACAAACCCTCGCGCGAGATGATCGCTGCTTCGCTCGGAGGTGAATATGAAATAATATTGACTGTTTGAGTAGCCAATCAGAGCGCGCGAAAAGTGATATTCACTGTACTAAATATATTTAGTATAAACCAACTAGTGGCCTATTACAAATCCTGCATTCTGATTGGCTACGCTGCTTTAGGTCTATTTGTGATAGCCCATGGTAGAGAAAAACCGCACGCATTTTCACGAAATAATAAAAAAAATTCAACTTCAATTTGTTTCTTTTATTATTTCTACTGTCCGACTAGTTAGTTTATACTAAAACAATTAGACCTCTCGCCCTCATGGGCTACGAGTTAAATAGCCCATTCGGCTGCGCCTCATGGGCTATTGACTCAGTCGTAGCCCATTGGGGCTGCGGATCTAATTGTTAAATATATATCATGTATATATTTCAACAAATTCAGTGGAATAACTAGTTCATAGGCCAGGCGTTTTCATTATTTTCCTGTCGTTTCTGCGATCATTACATGAAAATTGGCTCAAAAATGATTTTATGTATAAGTAAAGGAAGCATTTATAATCATTTATATGATTGCCGAAATCTAGCATTTTGAAAGTATAGGTGTTCTCATTATTTTCCTGTCGTTTCTGCGATCAGTTACATGAAAATTGGCTCAAAAATGATTTTTATGTATAAGTAAAGGAAGCATTTATAATCATTTATATGATTGCCGAAGTCTAGCATTTTTAAAGTATAGGCGTTTTCATTATTTTCCTGTCGTTTCTGCGATCATTACATGAAAATTGGCTCAAAAATGATTTTTATGTATAAGTAAAGGAAGCATTTATAATCATTTATATGATTGCCGAAGTCTAGCATTTTTAAAGTATAGGTGTTCTCATTATTTTCCTGTCGTTTCTGCGATCAGTTACATGAAAATTGGCTCAAAAATGATTTTTATGTACAAGTAAAGGAAACATTGATAATCATTTATGGCTGCCGTCAGTCTAGTACCCTGGTTCCAGAGGCCACAGTGACATCCGTCTCCTCATAGAAGACTCGTCGCTTCGCGACTCGCAACTTTCGAGCCTCTGGTAACCAGGGTATCAGTCTAGCAACTTCTTGATCAAATTTAGCTATAGGGCGCGTTCGACTATTATGGAATAAGAATAGCCAGCCGGAATAATAATAATAATACGCTTGGTCGTTTGGGAGCTATCCTTATCCTTGAATACTTGGAATGCATTCTGTGTATTCTACCCCTGGACTATAGAATTATATCTCAAACAAAAGCGGCCTTAGGACATCAGATAGTAACTATTGCATTGACAAGAGAGATATATTTAGTCTACCGAAAATGACACTGAAGTTACTTACTCTGTTTTGACTGTGTGCTCCTGGAAATTCGGCTCATTATAAGAAAATGAACTTACGAGTACTGCGAGGCTTCTTTTGATCAACAGAAAATTGATGAATAAAATAAGCTTTTTGGAATTTTCGTAGCCTGAGAGTATCTACGAGCCGAGGACTCAGCAAAAACCTTGAAATCGTATATGTGAATGGTAGAGAACTAAAGTTGCGAGCCTAACGAAACTTTACTTTGTCAAAATTGTAATGTTCAATTCTTTGTCATGAAAATATTATAAATAATCTCCAAGACTGGATTTCAACACAAGTAATGTACTGCTTATGCTTTCTCTACTTTGGCTTTATTTTGTAACTAACAGGAAAATAAATAAAAAAGGAGTGCGAATGTTTCACGGCCGGCTAAGCCCAATTTAGACGACAAGCATTTTGGGTATACGCCATTCTTAAATTTGGCATGCACTTTTGATGTTTTCCATGTTAATGAAGAGTGCCGTGTCCTAAATTATCGGCAAGAAATGAATTATTTTAAACTTCGCTGGGTTGAAGCCAGTTGCGTAATATACTAGATTTCATGCAAGTTTGTGTAATTTAGGACCATTTAGTATGAGCCCAAAAGCATTGCAAAATCAGTAGAATATTACTCAGTAATAAAGAAAAAAAAGACAACCATGCTGTAACTTCGTTTCATCTTGATCAAATTTACAAATAGTACAAAATAGAATCTCAAGAGAAATAATGATTAATAAATTATAGCAAGAATACGGTGTGGCATGGTTTTCCTACCTGCCCCAAGTTTACTCGTCGACATATGTTTTTCTCCACTGACTCCACGATACTCTTCTGTAGTTTTCCTGAGCCCGAGCATTTGTTTTGTACTCGATTAGAGCGTCCTGAATATAGGAACCTCATGCTTCCCGACGACGAAATGCTAGTAGTTTCGCCGCTATCTAACTCTGATAGGAGAAACGTTTGATTCTCGAACATCATTGATTTTTTAATGTAAAGCTGTGCCAAGATCTCTACATATATGTACCATGCTCAGTGTATCACGAGTACTTATGAGGAGACCTCATGCTGGTCTTAGCTTTGCATGTTGACCTTAACTATTGTTAATTCAATAAACCTAAATGAACTGCAAAGCAAGTGTTGGTATTGGATGTTTTGCTGTCATTTCATCCTGTTAGAAATTAATCTTGTCATGACTATGTCAATCAACATATCGGAAGAGTAGCTGACGTCCCGAGATTCATCGTCCGAGACATCGGAAAAGAAACGACAAGATGATTTTAATAGCACGTGCATGGAATGATCTGAAGAGATCTTGTCGACTTGAGAACTTTCCGACATGTGAACTTTCCGACATGTGCTATTGTTCTCAGAACACAGCAGTCGAGATCAATATATACTTGTACGTTGTCTGTTTTCCTAGGTGGAAAACGTGATTAGATCTGGTAATGAATTTAGTTTATACTCTCTTCACAGTTCACACGCTTCTTAAATTAAAGTGACGGAAACTCCAAGAAGAGTATTTTTTTTCATTTAACAGTCAGTCATTTATTATCTCTCAATAAACATAATAAAACTCTTCAAGTAAAAAAAGGATTAATTATCTACTAGTAATATATTATTGCAGAAGCGACCATTGTTGTCATATGAAATAGTTTTAATTAAAAAAAACTTTTGTTGTACAGAATATAGAATAAGGGAATACAAGTACAAGAAATAGGATGTAGCAATACATTTCTGCTATAAATTTGCATGTTGTTGTTGTCTGCTGTTTGGCACCGACTGAAACTGTGAATCATTCAATTTTGTTTCTGATAGCTTAAACTCATTCTATGAACAATTAATATTTAACACAGAATTCTAGAGAATAATGTAATGAAAATTGTATACATTAATATATTCACATATAATTATGTACACTATATACACAATAATAGTGCCACCCTTAAAACGTGGTCACCATCTTGGATTGAAAACGAGGCTGGACGGGCAGGATTAACGGCCATATTATGAAACATTCTGTGCCAATAGGAAAATAGCGTCACAAGGTTTGTGCAAACTTTTATGGGATTAGAGCAAATTTTAAGGTGTTTAGATTTTTTTGAACCGATGCTCAGGGAATAATATTCATAAACTCTGCATGGCGGGAAGAGTGTGCGAATGAAAATCTCTAGGACTCATGATGAAATTTAGCTCGTACAGTATATGCTGCCCAGTATCCAACCAGTTCAGATTATGACCGTCGTATCTTTGCCCATTTATATACCAACACAATGAAAAGGTTTGACGGCTTTACCTTAAATATCTTGACAATTATTGTCAACAAATCTTAGCGGCTTAGCGACCGCGGGTACGTGGAATATAACGACACTAATAACTGTAGCGGTGGGAGCGAAGACAAGTACACGGGCCGCGCGCCATAGACTGATGAAGAGATACAAAACCTTGCATATATCATGCCTACATGTCTCGATTAGCGGAACTTCTAGAATAATTATTTTTGTACTCAGACCCGACGGGCCGCTCAGAGGATAGCCTGATAGAATTCCTATTTTGGGTCTGCGTACGGACTCGTTGAATACACTACCTTCGGGTAGTCGTGCTCAAGATGAAATTAGGTCGTCCGCTCACTTCCTCCCACCTCCCAGTCTGATGGACTTTGGCAGAGACCGTGTTCCTGACGTCATTTCATTTCTACCAATCAGAGCGAAGGTTTTATTTTTAGAGAACTGAGGTATGTGTGGTATGTCAAGTGGAGCCTGCATGAAGGACAAGCCAAATGGCGGACGATACGAACGGGCTTGATATGGCTTTGGAGAAAGCGTGCGAAACTTTCGGCATTTCTGAATTATTTCCCGAACAGAGAAAGGCATTATTATACTTCATTTCCCGGAAGGACCTTTGCTACCACAGCTGCATCTATAAGGCGACGACCAGGTCGAGAATCGAGAGAGGAGAAATTATGTAGTCTTTTACAACTTCTACAGATCGTCAGAATCACGGCTCTTTCATTCACTGCAGAATATGTTCTACAGCTTCAAACTTATAGAAACAGAACGTGGAGAAACATGTTGTCCTCAGACGTGTACCGGAAAAATCTGATAGGAAGCGCTATCGATATCGCGATGTTTATGAATCTACTAGCTAAGGGCTTTGGAAAATAATTATCTTCCTCGATGAAATGTAATGATTTTTTTACAGCAGTGAACACACATACTGAGTATGTCATGGTAATAGTTTCACGACATTTGGGCAGTTATTTATGTTTGCAAAAATTTTAACACACTTTATTTTGACAATTTTGCTGTCCTGAAAGCTGAAATATCTTAGCTTTTTCGCCTTAAGAAGACTAAATCTTTCATGGAATGGCATGAAATTTTTACAAGAGTGAACACATATAGTGAATATGTCATGGTAAAAGTTGGATTACATTTGCCTAAATATTTATGTTATCAGAATTTTGAACAGTCTTGATTTTGACAAGTACAACAAATCCGGTAGTTAGATCAGTGTTGTGACCATGCGCTTGAAATACTGTACGGTACTTCCTATTTAAAAAGTTCCTGCTGCCCAAAAAACCATAGCAGCTCAAACAGGATATGGTTAGGGTTAGTTCTGAGAAATCGACATAAGTTTGAAGCTGTAAAACATAAGAATTCTGCAGTGCAGGAAGTGCGTGATTCTGGCGAGCCGTACTAGAAGGCTACATAATTTCTCCTCTCTCGATTCTCTACCTGGTCGTCGCCTATAGATGCAGCTGTGATGGCCAAGGTCCTTCCGGGAAACGAGGGGTAATATTGCCTTTCGCTGTTCGGGAAATAATTCAGAAATGCCGAAAGTTTCGCACGCTTTCTCCAAAGCCATATCGTTCGTATCGTCCGCCATTTGGCTTGTCCTTCATGCAGGCTCCACTTGACATTCCACACATACCTCAGTTCTCTAAAAATAAAACCTTCGCTCTGATTGGTCGAAATGAAATGACGTCAGGAACACGGTCTCTGCCAAAGTCCATCAGACTGGGAGGTGGGAGGAAGTGAGCGGACGACCTCGACAGTCTGATAATCAGGCTACTCAGAGGAAGGCAAGAAGGTCGTTGGCCGTATTAAGATCGGAAGTAGTGCAAGAAAGGCTCAACAGAGGAATCGTAATGAAGAGATGAGAGAAGAGAAATTGCAAGGGAAGCTGTTCGTAAGCAGGTGGGATGATGACTATCTTAACAACGATTATTGCTTTGCATGGATGTCAAGTTGGAGAACAGCGCCAGCGCACGCGATTGCAGGGGAGCATGAGTTATACCAGCAACTCCTGCCAACCAAGCTGTATCATCAGAAGAAGACGCGCACGAATACCAGCCCAGACGTGCGATGTCAAATGTGTGGCAAGGACCCTGAGAGCGTATCGCACATCCTGGCAGGTTGCAGTGCATTGGCCCAAACGAAATACCTAGCCAGATATAATGCAGCTCTGAAGATCCTATACTATGAACTGCTCAGAGACCTTGGCTTAGTTTCAACAATTCCACCTTGTCCTTGGTACTCCGGCGCCTGCACAGCCCAAGCCGCTGTATGAGAACGATCGAGCTAAAGCTCTCTGAGACGTGCCATTGGCGTGAAACACAGAATAGCCAGCCGAATTGACGCGAGGATAGTATATAAGGAAGAAAAGAAGGTGCCAGTGATCGAGATGAGCTGCATTTGGGTAGAAAACCGCTGGAAGAAGGAAGTGGAGAAGACCCAGAAGTATGGACCGCTATGCTGGGAACTGAAGAAACAGTACGTGGGTTACCAGAGGGTCTCAATGGGGGGGGGGGGGGGGGGGGGGGGTCTACATGTTAGTTGTCAGTTAAAATTGTCGCCATTTGGCAGTTGTCAGTTAGCCCTAGTTAATCATTACTAGAGAAAATTTACAATGTTTGACCCACAAAAACCAAATTTGTCAGTTGTCAGTTATTTTTCCGTTGTCAGTTGTCAGTAAAAAAATCGTCATTTGTCAGTTGTCAGTTATTTTTAAGGTCGTTTGTCAGTAGTCAGTTAACCCCGTTCAGACCCTCTTACCAGGTCACCCAGCACAACATCATCCTAAGACGGATCCAGAAAGCAGTACTATCTAGTAGCTTAAACATTGCACGCTCCTTTAAGCACCTCGTATCAGCTCGTATAATAATTTGAATCTTTAGCGAGGGACACAGGTGTTGTTTTTATAGCCAGACGGTTTTAACTACTGGGTTCATTTGTTTATAACATTGACCCTTTTTTCTTTTTGCCATATATATTAAGCAATTATTTGATGAGGTTGAGCATGATAGCGAAAATTATCAAGACAGAGGTCTGTGTTATCAGTCGAAGTCGAAGGCTGAGGCTGATAACACAGACCGAGGTCTTGATCATTTTCGCTATCATGCGAAAACCGAATTCAATAATTGTTTTATTATACATTTTAAAGCTCAAGTTTAAGCAAAAGAGAAAGCTATCGTAAACGAAGCTAAATGGAACGGCGCACAAAATTGGTTTGTTTACGATTGGATTTCTGCATGATTCAAGATGTTTTCTTTTATATTCGAGCAAAAAATTGCATTTATGTTACGAGTTTAGGAGAAAAGAATGACTAGAAGCATAGCTGAGCGCTAAAATGGCTCGATGGAGATTAAATTAGGATGCTACATTGGAAATGGACGTCATAGTTGGAAAGAAACTGCACTTATTAAACCTAGTCGTTCTACATAGAAAGAGTGATAAATGGTTACTGTTGCGTAGCTGTTATGTTACTATTATGATAACGCATTCGGCCAACCAATCGGAGCACTTGAAGGGTTTCCCGGTGATTGACTGACCAATCGGAAAACTCGCTTATCAAGATCAATGTGTTCGGAATAATTAAGTTACGTCAGGAGTATGAAGGTAGATCCGAGACAAAATTCGTTATTCGACTCGTCTCGTCGATTTCTTGTCTCGTCTCGTCGGGTCCCGAGTTCGTCTTGTCGGCTTCTGAGGTCGAATCGTCGTTTGGGTTGCCGTTCGCGAGGTCGAATCGTCGTTTGGCCTCCCTTTCTGGGCCCGAAGTCTTCTGGGTAATTTGACGGGGAGACTGAATCCTAAACAAAATGGTGGATGATCCGAAAGCTTGTCTTCGTTTTATAGTATAGAGGATAATATCAACTGTTTAAGTGCAGAAATATTTAAAGATGAAGATGGAAGTGATTATTTGTGTTCTCAGATGGACCGTGCTTTAAATTTGGTATCAAGGCGGGCAAGTATCTTGTTTGACATTCCACAACAACTGATAACACTTCTTCAAAGATCTCGTCAAGTGATAACAGAATTGGCATACACTGAAAGTTCTGGTGCAGATGCTGAGAAAATGCAGCTTTTTTATTCGTCCAACAATAGTCATACCCGAAGAGCAGTTAGAACTTTATCTGGAATATGGTTTCTCTGTTGTTTAGGATTCAGTCTCTCCCCGTCAAATTACCCAGAAGACTTCGGGCCCAGAAAGGGAGGCCAAACGACAATTCGACCTCGCACGACGATTCGACCTCAGAAGCCGACGAGACGAACTCGGGACCCACGACTTGAAACGGCAACCCAAACGACGATTCGACCTCAGAAGCCGACGAGACGAACTCGGAACCCGACGAGGCGAGACCAGAAATCGACGAGACGAGTCGAATAACGAATTTTGTCTCGGATCTACCTTCATACAGGAGCTCATTACCAGGAGCGTACCTATGTGATAGGTAGCGCCTACAGCACAGTAGACGATGTGGCTATTAATAGTCTTGAAGTTCTGGTATGCGATTACATTGTCTTTTGTTCTCTTGCGCTTTAGTATTTTTAGCAGTTTGAACCGTGTTAATTACAATTTTCAGTGCATCCTGATTGGTTAAAAGTGACGGCCT
Organism: Actinernus sp. WN-2022; assembly: GCA_030867875.1. Classification (NCBI taxonomy): domain Eukaryota; kingdom Metazoa; phylum Cnidaria; class Anthozoa; order Actiniaria; family Actinernidae; genus Actinernus; species Actinernus sp. WN-2022. Next base: position 62,477,959 of record JAOWCC010001634.1, read on the forward strand.
TTGTTTCTTCCCGCGGGAAACACAAAACTAAAAATAGCTACATCATCTGTTCTGCTGTTGGACAGACCTAATCTGGGAGATGCACGCTCCTAGTAATGGGCTCCTGAACGTTACGTATTTCCATGTGAATGTTCATGTGAATGAGAAAAATATACATAAGGGATCACCACGAAAGGGATCACCACGAAAGGAATCACCACGAAAAGAAACCTTATCCAGTACAATATTATGGAGAACTCGTCTCAGTGCGAATTCGCGCGACTGAAATGAATTATAACAGCAAATAACACGTGAGTGATCTTTTAGGCATTATCTATGATAACTGTTAATAATTTTCGCTGCTTTGAATAGTACCATGGTCTGTAAAATAATTGTCTGTTGACTCGGCATTACAGCACGGTGACTTTTTCTGTGACTAGCAATTCAGTGTGGCATTTCAACCTTCTGCCGTCCATCCTTGTGGCGCCCTTTACCGTCAACACAGGGAATGAGAAACATAATGAGCACAGCAAGTAAAGGGAAGCTGCCAGCTGCATAGAAGGCTGGTGCGTACCAACCGAAGCTGTCGGCTAGAAATGCTGTGGATACAAAATAGTTTACAATATAAGTATTTCATTTAAAGGCCTGTTTACATGAAGAAATGTTTGCCCTACTGCTAGAACCAGCAGCATTTTTGTAGATATGCAAAAACGACTCTTGGGATTAAAATACAATGAAGATAACCCTAGTGCTAGGACCAGCAGCATTATTGTCAATATGTAAAACAGTCTCGAGGGATTAAAATACAATGAAGATAGCCCTAGTGTTAGGACCAGCAGCATTATTGTCAATATGTAAAACAGTCTTGAGGGATTACAATACAATGAAGATAACCCTAGTGCTAGGACCAGCAGCATTATTGTCAATATGTAAAACAGTCTCGAGGGATTAAAATACAATGAAGATAGCCCTAGTGTTAGGACCAGCAGCATTATTGTCAATATGTAAAACAGTCTTGAGGGATTACAATACAATGAAGATAACCCTAGTGCTAGGACCAGCAGCATTATTGTCAATATGTAAAACAGTCTCGAGGGATTAAAATACAATGAAGATAGCCCTAGTGTTAGGACCAGCAGCATTATTGTCAATATGTAAAACAGTCTTGAGGGATTACAATACAATGAAGATAACCCTAGTGCTAGGACCAGCAGCATTATTGTCAATATGTAAAACAGTCTCGAGGGATTAAAATACAATGAAGATAGCCCTAGTGTTAGGACCAGCAGCATTATTGTCAATATGTAAAACAGTCTTGAGGGATTAAAATACAATGAAGATAACCCTAGTGCTAGAACCAGCAGCATTTTTGTAGATATGCAAAAACGACTCTTGGGATTAAAATACAATGAAGATAACCCTAGTGCTAGGACCAGCAGCATTATTGTCAATATGTAAAACAGTCTTGAGGGATTACAATACAATGAAGATAGCCCTAGTGCTAGGACCAGCAGCATTATTGTCAATATGCATGTAAAACAGTCTCTAGGGATTACAATACAATGAAGATAGCCCTAGTGTTTGGACCAGCAGCATTATTGTCAATATGCAAAACAGTCTTGAGGGATTACAATACAATGAAGATAGCCCTAGTGCTAGGACCAGCAGCATTATTGTCAATATGCATGTAAAACAGTCTCTAGGGATTACAATACAATGAAGATAGCCCTAGTGTTTGGACCAGCAGCATTATTGTCAATATGCAAAACAGTCTTGAGGGATTACAATACAATGAAGATAGCCCTAGTGCTAGGACCAGCAGCATTATTGTCAATATGTTAAGTCTCTAGGGATTACAATACAATGAAGATAGCCCTAGTGCTAGGACCAGCAGCATTATTGTCGATATGCAAAACAGCCTCGAGGGATTATGCACTTATCATCGGCTTTCCCCGGGGACCCCCCGGGGGTTTTGTTTTCAGGGCCCAAAAAAAGTAAACCAAAGCCCCAAGGTACTGGGCATAATTTCGTGACAAATCCCCCTCCCCCAGGGACTAAGAAGCCAGAATACATTGTACCTTTAGCGATGTAACAGACAAATTTATCCATCCGTTTGGCCCTTCTGGCGCTGACTTTTCCACATTTTACCAAATAAAACTAGCACTAGCAGTAGCACTTCTAGCAGGCAGCCACGTTTCGTTTTCTGAGGCTGAGGCACAAACAAATGTTTGGCCAGGATTCATTGCTACAAAGGTCTCCTCATCAATTTCCGTTCCATCTTCCTCAGTAAAAACACTGACTGTCACCTAATCCCCTGTTCCAAGATGTGAAAAAAAGAAGAAAAAAAATGAATTAATATAACCTAATCTAAGCTGCAATTTTGTACAATACGAAATTCTCAAAAATTCAATTGAGAAACAAAGCGCGAAGAACTAAGACCACTGGCACTGCAATGAAACCTACCTTTAACAACAAAGTCATCGTATCCATCGGCCACTATTGCCTTTCTTTTGGCTCTTTGCAAATCCCAGGCTTTGTACAAGGGCATTTCGAAGAAAAAAGCCAACAATATCAGGAAGTAGCTTCGAGCAACTCTTACGCTACCATCGTGCATGCTCTCCCAACTATCCGCGTGCATCCAGAACTCGATTGACGCACGCTAAGCATTAGCCTGCGTAGCAAGCCCAGGGGGAATGGGCTTGCTACGCAGGCTAGCTAAGCATTGACCATTGCTTTTATAACATAGACAGAGGTTTCATATTTGTGTTTTTCTGATCACGTTACAGATTCTCCTAACCTTGCGCGCTCAGATTTCAGACAGAAATCTGTACCTAACACCAATGCAAATTACTTTTTCATAAAGTGTCTCAAAATCAATATATTTTGCTGAAATTCTGACGTAAATGTTCTCTAGCATTGAATATCCTGTATTTCTGGCACAATTTATTTTACGAAATCCTAAGAAAAATGTAAAAAAACTGCTGTGATTTGAGTGAAAAGTTTTCAATTTTAATTTTAGTTAGCGCGCTGCTGACGCAACCATCACGCCATTTTCTAAGAAAGAGCATGCGCTCAAAGCTGCTTTTGTACGAGCGCGCGACTGAAAATGAAGGAAAGTAAAGCTTATTTGTTTGTCTATTTTTGTCTTGAAAGTTATTACAAGGTAATCCTACGGTTTTCTCGTGCAATTTAGGATCAATTCACACTCGTGTATTTTTCAAAGAACTCAACTTTTCACCTTTGGGTTTTGGTAAACATTGTGAAAAAAAATTCCCGGGTTGTGACGTCGAGCGTGCACAATCCATTTTTTCTTCATGGCTAGTGAACCAATCAGAGCGCGCGTTATATCGTAGCTATGTTATAATAAGTACTCTGCGAACACGTTTAAAATATCCGCACCGTGAAAGTTTGGACGTAGAAGCGAAATACTGCTGACCTGTGTCAAACCAATCCCGCGGGGTTTTCCCGGGGGTGAATACTACGATCCAATAGACGCGAGGAATGAAAAATGTCCAAAGTCGACTAATCCCTTCCTAACCCCGTGGGTGTCCCCTGGGTGTCCCAGGGGTCGATCCCCGGGGAAGCCGATGATAAGTGCATTACCGACAATACAATGAGGATAGTCCTAGTCCTTCATGTAAACAGATCCAGAATCGAAAGCTCTATGATACAAATGAGTTATTCACTTTGTAAGGTGTCAAAATCACTTACCACCCAAGGGAGGACCTCCAGCTATCCCCAGTGACTGTATAGCCAGGTTAATACCCGTAGCCTTTCCATAATCTTTCTCTGGTACAGACGCCAATACAAGAACATTAGCAGCACCTGAATAAAACCCATCTGACAGCCCCAGGGCAGTGACATAGACCATTAGAGAAGCAAAATCCTTGGCAAAGGGGCACAGCAGGGTGGAGATACCAATTGCCCACTTTAGAAACGAGTAGGGGCCTGGGGCGAGTTCGGTTTCGCAAAGGCGCTTGGGATCGTTACTGGGGACACCCTAATTGCAGAATACAAAGAAACATGAGAAATATCGCAATTAACTGTCCCCAGTAACGATCCCAAGCACCTTTGCGAAACCGAACTCGCCCCATTCCCCTACTCGTTTCTAAAGTGGACAATACCAAACGCTCCAGTCTGGGCGATGTACCGAGGGTTTACCCACGTGACGTCAGACAATCTTCCCGTGACGATCCTATTGAGCATCGAGGCGATCCCGAATGCTAGGTACAGCTTGGAGGCTTTCGCTAGATTGATACCAAGGTCTTCACAGTAACGGGCCTTTGGTAAGAAAACAAACGCTATCCTATTAAAATACATTAGAAGAAGGATAACTTACGGCAACAATAACAGGAAGAGAGGGAATAAGAAGAAGAGGAAGAAGAAGAAGAAGAAGAAGAAGAAGAAGAAGAAGAAAAAGAAGAAGATAAAGAAGAAAAAGAAAAAGAAGAAAAAGAAAAAGAAGAAGTTAGAAGACAATTGAAGCAAGGAGAGGAGGAAGAAAGGAGGGAAAGAAGCAGAAAAAGGGGAAAAAGAGGAGAGGGAAGAGAAGAGAGAAAAGCAACAGCAAGAGAAAAAAAATACATAAGCCAAATGGTTTCTATTTGGGCTTTTTCGCCACCTGTAATCATGTATTTATGTAACCATGGCATTTATATTTATGGCAAATAAAAAATGTTAATGAGGAACAAGTGAAGCAGCAGAAGAAGAAAAAAGACAAATAATCAGATCCTCCGTCCCCTACCATGTGAACCTGTGGAATCGTAAACCCCAATCCGTTGACCAATATCGCAGCGCTGTAGATCATGAACACGTAATTCCTCCACAGCCTCGTCTCCAGGTGATCCTGGTGTCTGACCCAGACCCCACCACACTGACCCTCGACAAGGTTCTCTTCCTCGACATTGGGGTCCAGAATTACTGCTAGGGCACATATTACTGTTTGTAAACCAGCCACTACCATTAATGCCCCTCGCCAACCAATAGCATACAAGGATATTTCTAGGACCTGGCTCATTAAAAAGATCCCAGCACCTGGCCCCGTTGCTATAAGGCACGTCGCGAAGGCCCTCCGTCTGATAAAGTACCTTGAATGGAGAGATAGATATATAGCAGGACAATAGACCTTCTTCGCTTGGCCCAATGTTGTACCATTTCAAATCTTTCGGGAATAATATTCTTTTTCCGAAGTATTTCCATATCAATTTATCTCCTCGTGTGTTAACCAGAAATAAAAGAAACAATACACAAGGGAAGGTCACGTGATCTGAAATGGGACAACATCGAGCCAAGCGGAAAAGGGCTATTCGGCTTTCCTAAAAAGAAATCAGGACCAAAATATAACTAGAAGGATATATCAGGAAATTATCTTATTAACGGCAATGGTAGGACATTATTTACCTTGGAACAATAGAAAATATAGAGGTGTAAACGCATGAGGCACCAAAAGCAAACAAAGTACTGTAGGTTAGGAACATTATCCACATGGCGTTCACTTGTGAGGTCAATAAGAGCCCCAATGCACAACATAAGGCGCCTCCGACAACAACGAGCCGAGTGTCAAGGCGGCCGCACAGGAATCCAGCCACAAGACTCAGAAAACATGTCAGAGACATAGCGAGTGAGCCTACCCAAGCTGCGGAAAAAGAAAAGTTAGTTTAGTTTTGGATTCGTCACTCATCGTTAGGTTAATAGCTCAATGGCAGATAAGTCAAAGTACGGATATGGTGCAACTATATATACGCGCAATATTGTGTTCATGCACATGATGTAACTTTATGCGCAAATATAGTGTTCACACGGTAAATTTGTTGCGCGGAATGTTGTGTTCACACGGTAGAATTTGTTGCATGCAATGTTGTGTTCACATGGTACAATATGTTGGGTGCAATGTTTTCTTTGCTACCATGAAATACTTTTACCAAAGAACCCGCCACATACATTCGCTTTGAACAACTTACCTGTTTCAACTTTGCCTTGTTTGAACTCATCGAGTATAGACGGATACAACACTCCAAAGCTATTTAAACAGCCATACACAATCACATTGCAGGTCAATCCCGCCGCGCATACAAACCACGAACGAACGCTGTCCTGTTTGTATGCTGGCCTTAGGTTACTTCTTTTGCAACAAAACAACTTTGCAGGTGTTGATGTCATTTCTGGTTCAGCTGACTGAATGAATATTTCTGATCTGTTTAGTTGAAGCGCCATTTTCTATTTCTGTTTCCGATCGCGTAGATAGTGACGTAATATCCGGTGTTCACTCTAATTTTACGCAAGGTAGCACATTCCTCTGCTACGTTTTTTTGTTACTTTTTCCCGGTTCAAATGCTCTGAAAGAAAAATATATAAACAACAACGTGCAATCTTAATTTTCAATTTGTGAAAATACTACTATAAAGACTCTACTCTGATAATAACCCTAACATTCAGATGGTGCAGAAGACCAACTACCAATAGGGCCTTTGCAGCTAACAAATCACGTTATGTGTACTGGAAAGCAAAAATTATCTGACTTTAACATTTATTTCAAGGTGTTGTACGAGATCGGTATTGCTATTAGGAAAACCTGTTTGTAAATGCAGGCTACCTCCAATCGATCTTACTAAAACAGCGTTTTTAAAGATAGTTTGCTCTCCAGCATCCATGCATGGCAACGCCAGACCAGATGGCATTTTGCAGCTCAGACAGCTAGGAACTGAAAGTCCTTGAAACACCCCCTTCCCCGTATCAATGTTGGATGCAAAGTCAGAGTTGCAAGCGAAAGGTAGTCATTACGCACTTGTAACCAACATTGCACAGGGGGGATGGGGGCGCTATGGAAGCAAACGGTGTTTCAAGACTTTTGGCCTCAGCTGTACGGTTGGAACGCGAGTTGCTACCAATGAGGTACTAAATCCCCACCAAAGCCCCACATAGCCCGGGGTGGGGGTTTACTTTGACTGGTGCATAATGCACTTTTCTCTCTATATATCAATTATATATATAATCAAACTAGACATTTCATAACAGTAATCTTTACTTAATATTCTGTTTATACTTTGTATTAAATAGTGTTTAATAAAGAAATCTGAATCTGCCTCGATTGCGTCCTTTATATAAACCCCTTGTGAACGCTCGATTGTTTGATGAACTTCAGATTCGAATAATTCCGACTCTTTCATCGTCACTTTTTGGCTCTCAAGATCGCCTTTTCCAATATAAAAACTGCAAAGCTCCAGTTGAGTCCAAGTGATGTCTGATTTTCGTGACGGCGGTTTTCCTTGATCGCTTAAACCGTGAAAAGATCTTCCTCCTGCCGCTTCTACTCCTCGGTCTCCACTGTTTTCGGTATTTACCTCTGAACCAGTCGAGCCGGTTTCCTCCGGGTCCTAAAGTCGCCTAAGATCGCCTAAGGTCACAACATAAAATATGTCAAATTTTCCTAAGATCGCCTAAAATCTTCCAAAGTTGCCTATTACGGCAACTGACCCGGAGTAGGCCTCTTTTCCGTTGTCATGCTTCGAATATTACATTTAATAACAAACAACGTGACTGAACTGGCGCCCGAACATGTGACTCCAATACTACGGTAAATTCGGCGATAAATCGTTTCCTCAAGCTGGCCCATCGTGGTCGCCAAATATGGTCAGACGGTCTTCTGAACTACACCTAACCTTTCTTACAAATCTGAAAATGCCCGAAATTGGGTAAAAAACGATAACTCCATTTTAACCTGTTTTACCGGAACGTTCTGCAGCCTGATTGGCAAAGCGTTTCGGAGTCCTGTAACAATACAAAGTCAATAAACTCGACTATTAGACTATTTACTACATACTCGAGTGTAGAATCGATGTTTAATTACAGAATGCATTTTAAACTTCAGAAAGGCAGAGGCTGGTCATGACTTCATAGCTACAGCTAGCAAAGGGATTAGCACATTTACGAAAACAGTCAGATTTGAGCCGGGGAAAATAGGAACAGCAAATAAAATTATATTGATAACGTGACGTGATTTCCAGTTTTTCGGGTCCACCACAGGAATACTTTCAACAGCTACCGATTCTTGGGATCGAGCCAGATCAATGAAACTAATAAAATGTTAAAAGTATCAAGAGCATAAATGTATATAAGACGGCCGCCTTCCTTGGCGCTAATTAAATGCAAGTTTAAATGTTTCTTTGAACTAACCTGAAGAGACTTCTCGGATAGCATTGAGCCCAACTGAATGTTCGTGTTCGTCCAGAACCTTTCTTTCTTTTATACTGTTGTTCACACGGAAAGGTTCATGCATTAGCCCGAGGAATACGATTAACTGGCTTGTAAAAGTCATAAATACAACTAAGATTCGAAAGAGTTTTACTTTTGGAAACCCAGACGCCGTCTATTGGGAAACTCGCCATCCGATTGGCTAGCTGGGCTCAGTCGTCTATTTAACAATTAGACTATGAAATTTCTAGCAATAGAGTGTGTCCGTCGATGAACTATTCAAAGTCATTTCAATAATATTTCTACTATCATGAATTATTCATGAGGGAAGCTACCAATCACAGGGCTGGTTTTGTTCCACGTGCCGTACTTTGAAACCCCCGCAGAACCACTTCACCCCCGTCAGAACCACTTCACTGAAAGTCCAACGGTACTTAGTTTGAAATTTCTGTCCATAATAACTGGGAAACTAACATGCCAACAGTAAACAAGTGAAGTGACATCGAAAGAAAAAATCTGCCTACGAGATTCGAACCAACGTTTTGCAGAACCCATAGATTTCTAGCCCACTCCCTAAACAACTACACTACTGAATCACTACACTACTGAATAACTACACTACTGAATCACTAGTTGAATAGGCCCTTTGCAGCTAACAGTCACGTGCTGATATAATACTTCATTAACGAATGAACTGAGCTCGTGATCCCCATGGGAAAGGCGTTCCATGAATACTGGAGAGCAAGCTATCTTTAAAAACGCAGTTTTAGAAAGATCGGCAATTGATTGGAGGTGGAAAGTAGCATTTACAAACTGGTTTTTCTAATAGCAATACCGACCGATCTCGTACAATGCATAAATTTAAATAAATGAAGTCCGTTATTTTTTGCCGCTCTCCAGTACAACCACGTGATTTGTTAGCTGCAAAGGGCCTGTTCTGCGGTTCCAAAAAGAATAATCCATGAGCGGGATACATAACTATACCAGGAGCCCATAACAAGGAGCGTCCATATCTCCTATATAGTTGTCACAGCGTTTTTACAAGTTGGGCTATTTTTAGATTATTTCCCGCGCCAATTAATGAGTTGCACCGTGGCGAAACAAAAGATGCCTCATTAGCTACTTTTGTTATACCAAACAACATGGCTGCTACGCTTTTGTGATTTGATTCCCTTAGGAATAATTGCAACTCAACAATAGCGGGAAACCATTCTAAAAATAGCCTAACTTTTGAAAACGCTGTGACATAGGCCTAGTATGCGGGATGGACGCTCCTGGTTATGGGCTCCTGACTATACACAATAGTCCAACAATACTCTTAATTACAAACAATCGAAACAAGCCTACATAAAACATGACTGCGTGTAATAATTAATGAGTATAGTAGAAGCTGTTTAACAGCAACAACATGTTTTATTTGTACAAACAAGAAAAACGGATATTTCAAATGTTCAATTAAAGAATAGACGATGTAACGTGTTACCTAAAAATAGCAGAGCTAATCGAGTTAGGCAACATTGCTTACTATTGCAATAATATGTAATAAAGAATGGTCGTCAGTAAGATGATGAGGATAAACCAATTGAACTAATCTACGTACAATACAAAAAGAAATAATCTAAATCATATACTGATGAAAATTGCAAATGACACTTTGATTGCCAGGTACATGTATGGTTAGTCAGGTACATTATTACTCGGGCCAGAAATCGCAAGTGTTTAGTTTTTATTTGTGTCGAGATTTTGCGCCGGCAACCAATCAGATTGCACCTTCTTTCAAGTTCTATTCGCCACCAATCAGATTGCACTGTGCCGGTCACGTGAACAGTGGAAACATTTCCTTGTTTTTCAATATGGCGCCCAGCGGAGTTTTGACTTGGCAAAACCTTTAATCTTAGCTATTATTTTGTGTAAACCAAAGGTTTCTTTAAGTGAAATGCCAAGATTTGTTTTTTTTTAAGCTGAGAGGAGTTTCGCGGCCTTTGGACGGGAATTTATCACATATTATGCGACATGTTCCAGCCTCCAGAATCATACAGTACATACACTCGTGACACTGACAGTCGTCTGATTACTGATCTGTGATAAACAACAGCTTGTAAATGTTAGTAGCTAAACTGAACATGATAACTTTAACCAATTGACTGTGGTTAAGTTGTTATGGAAGAGTTAAAGACCGAGAACCGAGGCTTTTAGCCAGATACATCCCAAGGGGCCGTAGGCCCCTTGGGATGTATCTGGATAAAAGCTGAGGTTCGAGGTCTTTAACTGACTTATTTCATACTTGACGAGGTTTTCACAGAAAAAGTAAACAATACCCTTGTAAATTAAACAAAGCACTGATTCATACAATAGAATAATTATTTTGGCGTTAAGGTACGTCACTAACATGCGCAGTTGGAGTATTGTGAAAAAAATCACGTCCCATAATGATAAGACGGCTCGCGTTCTTAAAGAGGGAGTGAGTGAAATTATCGTAATTGAGTAGTTCTCATATCGGGTCATTGAACTGACTGTCAGCTTGAGAGCACAACTTGCATTGCTCATTATAAATGCAAGGATGTATGAGAAAAGTTCCCGGGCTTTATCTGGATAAAGCCCGGGAACTTTTCTCATACATCCCTTGCATTTATAATGGTGTATGTATGGAAAATAAAGCCTCATAAATAACAAAGAAAACCGTCTCAAGTATGAAATAATTATAGGTTATACCATGGCATGAGGGGTATTAGTGATTTAAATTGCCCCGAGAGCCGAGGGAAGATTAGGACTTTTACAAATCTTCCCGCGGCTCTCGGGGCAATTTAAATCACTAATACCCCGAAATGCCATGGTATAAGTTTGTTATACCATGATCGCCGAGGAACGGAACAAATCTCTGAGAAGTTTAGTTTTCTCTGCCGAAACTAAAGACGTCGCAGTCGAGTTGCTTTCGAAAACGTTTTGTTTAATGCTTGACTGAGCTCCATTGATTAAACGACCCTGGCTTCCCCTGGGGAAAAGCGTGTTGTTTTTGAGAAGAATAACACTAAAATACAATGTAATTATGCGATGGACTAAATATTCAAAGAGCATGAATGGATTTTAATTACGTCACGTTTATGGTTTTAAGTATCCCACATGGAAGAAGCGGGTTTGAGAAATTAAGAGAAGAATATGCAGATTGAAATACGTGATCCCACATGGATTACGTTGAAGGTTATGATGAAGACAGGTCAGTTTAGATTCGATATATTTCATCCGGGAGCGCAGGGCTAGTTGTGCCAGAGGGGAGCAGGAGTTGATGCTTTTGACCTTCTCACTTCCAGCCTGCATTCTCTTCTAATTTTCCCTCATTACGCATGCAGGGGAAATTTAGAAATATGCATTGTCTTTCGAGACTGAAATTTCCCGGCGGGAAATTTCGAAACAATGCATATTTCTAAATATCCCTGCCATCAGGGAAAATTAGTGGTTTAAATGTGCCTCGGAGAACAAAAGAATCCGAGGCTACCATGGTATAATTATTGTTATTAACCTCTCGAAAGTATAGTAGAAATGACCCGATTTCTCAGTTCTCTGGTCTGACAGGGGTCCTTTTAAACTATTATAATGTATATGCACATGTACATGTTTATAAATTCGGGAACGAAAATCTAGCATGCAGTAACTGAGCAACTGAGTAAGAACTCCGATATGAAGAATTTTTCAAACGAACGATAAACGACTGATGTGGAAATCGCATATTTATCTGTGGCGTGTCATTGACACTGGTAAAAATCAATCTTTCAAAAGTGGCTAAACACAAGACAATGAGGATTACCACCTAAGGGACCGTTCATTATTTATGGGAGGGAGGGAGCTGGATGAGAAATTGGCAACAAAACAATTTGTTTTCATGTTCCCCCCTTAGTAAAATTTTGTTTTACCCCCTATTCTATCAGGGAAATATTTCAATGCCCCCCCCCTTCCCTCCAACAAAAAAAGGTAATGGTCTGGATTCATACCGTTATAATCTAAATGATGCGTGTAGTGATTGTAAACTGTTGCTCGTCATCAGATGTGTCATCCGAGCTGCAAAATTCTTCTCTAACTTCAACCGCAGTTATCACTGCTTGAAACGTCGGTGTCTGTTTCCTCATCGGATATCTGCTGTGATGTAATTGAGGATTGTACTTTCTGTCGTCCAGTGTTTGATCGACTGATGTGACAGGTGATACGCTTGACTTTGTCCAACTTTTCCCCAAATTTTGGAAGATTATGGTAGTTACAGGGCCCGCGGAGTACCCTTAAAAGTGGTAGGGCTAAAATACCCTTGCAGTGCAAAGCGCAGAAATTTTGAATTTTAGAGCCTCGGAAATGATATTTGCTTCGTTTTCCAGGGGGCTTTCTCGCTAAATCTTTGTTTTCGTCACATTTTCCGAAAAAAGTGGTAGGGCTATAGCCCAACCTGCCCCACCCCCTCCGCGGTCCCTGAGTTAAGATACATCGTATTTAATATCTAATTCACGTATTGTCAGTTTGTTTAAGCCTCCATTTACTGTCAATTGCTCCCAATTGTTTCTTGTTGGTTTAATTTCCTCTTATTTGCTCGAATAATTTCTCGTTGCTTAATGTCAAGAAGGTGTTCGATTGCCTTTTTCACTAAATCGCTGTCAACAGCATATAGTTTCTTGAGAAGTTCGCAATGGCTGCGTTGTTCTCGAGGTTTAAAGAACTCGCTTTTAATAAACAAGAAATATGTACTCGAGGCTGGTAATCATCAACGGATCTTGGCTTACCTTGATTATCTGTAAGGCCTAGGGGCGTCTTCCAAAATGGAAGAAAGTGTGGCAGATTAGATTGGTCTGGAACTGGCTGCGGAACTCTAGAAATTTCAGGCTTAGACCACTAGTGATTTGAGCAGTAGTCGCAAAGGCTGCCATCTAGGTGTTCTCTACATCCCTGTCTAATAAACTCTGTAAACAGTTCCCCTTGCTTAAAATGCATATTTTGAAAATTTGTGATTTTCTCGATATACCTTGACCCTGAAACGTTACAAATGGAAACACCAAATAATGAAATTGTAATTATAAATCATACTGTGTGATTTCACCAAAATGCTGTGGCACACTGTATATTATATTTTGCTTCTTTATTTTAGACATTAACCTCTCTTTAAAACTTCAAGGGCCCCCTCCATAACTCAGCAAGTACTTCAGGATTCCCCTTTTTGCTGTGGCTAAAATCTTCCATAAATAATGAACGGTCCCTAACACGGTTAACGTTTTATTTAGTTCTATTTGCATGGCCTAAAACCATATTGGATTATTATCTCTGGTTTAATATTCGTTTCGGAGCGATTGCAGAATACGTACCCCACACTTAATTGACTCTTGAACAATTCATTTTCTCAAATAAAACCTTTTAAAAACCCTAACCCCAAAATTTAAAAACCCTACCCATTTAAAATCCCAAATCATTCATATAGAACGAGTCTAAATACATCCGAACCATAATGGAGAATATATTTGAAAAGTCACCACTTTACTTGAAAATAAAACTGCATGCAGATCAAGATATCTATATCACATTTAAAACAACATATCCCCTAAATATTCACAAGCAGGGGCGTACCTACCTTCACGCAAAGTACGCAAATGCGTACTAAAAAATTTCAGAATACATTTTTTTTTTTATTGATCTTTTTACTAAAACAAAATAAATCATGCAGATGTCAAATGTATTTCTTATTAGATATAATAATTACCCCAATTAAATATGCTTTAGACTTTTACAATACTGACAATTTCCCGTCGGGGCTGAGCAAGAACTTTATCCAAGCATTACTACGTTACTGAGTGTGCTGCTTGTGATGCCCGTATCTACAGCCACACCAGAGAGGTCGTTCAGTATCATGCGCCATGTGAAGAGTTACTTAAGATCTACAATGACGACAGAACGGCTCTCTGCCCTGGCCCTCATGCATGCGTACAGGGATATGCACATAGATCCTGAGGCTGGCCTGCGAGAGTTTTGCGCTTCAAAGAACAGACGGCTTTCATTTGAACTTTAATCGAAACCTTTACAAATAGACAGACGGAATAATTTGGCGAGCCCCTCTTAACACGCATGTATAGTCGATTCTTATGGGATTCCTGAGAGAACCTCTCGAGAAAATCATGCGCTGGGTGCTCGACCATGAATAAAGTAAATATAGTATTCTTTATTGAAGTTTTACATGTAACGTTCAGATGGGCTTACAGAATTATGCGTGTGATAAGAATAATGACTACAGTGTCATTACGCCAGATGGTCGGAACGATTTAGTAAAAATAACAACTTTGACAATTGCGTACCATCAAAAAATGTCTGGGTACGCCCCTGACAATGGATAGCTATTAGGGACCTTACGCAATCAGGACGGCAACGACTAGGAAGACGGCATAAAACAATACAAAATACAGTAACTGCACGTGAAAATGCACGCAGTCGCCTACATTTCAACCGTTGTCTGGAAAACACAACGTGAGCCGAATCCCAAAGTTTACGTGTACAAGAGAACGCAAACGTAAGAAAGTAAATCACTGTTTTTCGTTCGGCGTGAGCAAAACTGTATACTTATCATATTTTTCGAAGACCTGGATGTGAAACGTAATTAAAAGCGAATAAAGGAACTAGTAAACACCAGATTTCGGGAGAATGCACTTTCCTACCTCCCGTCCGGCGTATATACGCGTAACTGCCGTTACCGTCCTGGTTGCGTAAGGTCCCTATTAGCTAAAGGAAACGTTACATGTACATGTATGCTACAATAACACCTGCTTGGACAGTGAAATTAGATATAATATTGTCAGTCCATGAATCCTACTGAAAAGCATCGATTTCTAAACATGTTGATAAGTATGGGTTGGTAAACCCTGCTAAAATAATTGTTTTCTAAAATACAAAAAAAACCATCTCAATTAATATTTTTGAGCAAGTTAAGTTCAGAGACAGTGTTATGTGAAGTTGATTTATTATAATTACTGGGAGCAGTTGTGATAGGCCTTTTGCAGGAAACAGTCATGTGCTGGTATAATACTTTGTGAACGAATGAATTGAATTGTGATCTCCATGGGAAAGACGTTCCCATGGTAGCAAGCTATCTTTAAAAAGGCTATTTTATAATGATCGACAATCGATTGGAGGTGGAAAATAGCATTTACAAACAGGTTTTGCTAATAACACTACCGATCTCGTACAAGTGCCTTTAAATATATGAAATAGATTTGTTTGCAGTACAACCACGTGATCGTATTCCTGCAAAAGGTTCATTCCATTATTTATAAATTATCATGAGCATCAGTAGTGAATCAAATATCTGGCTCCCCTAGCACAAACTATGCATGCTAGAACTCCATGAAGTACATGTATTCACCTATTCCTAGGTGGCCCGAGTTAAGGCCACTCAGGGCCTCTTGTTTTAACTAATAGCCACTGATAATAACATTCTTAAGTTTGTTTTTGAAAGTTTTTTTGTTTAATAGTTTGAGAGAATCGTCAATTGAATTCCATATTTGTACACCTTGAAATCTGAGGGGAAATGTTCCGTAATTATTATAATGATGTACCTTACTGATAGGCGTAAAACGTCTTTAAAAGGTGTACGAAGGTTACCTGAAAAAAATCATGCATAAATAAAAAAAAAATCAAATTGTTAAGTTGTTTAAAATTTTGACCTGTGTGGTCATTGTAGGAAGAAAAAGTAATAATTCGGATTGATATAATAGGGGTTAACACAGAGCTATAGGTATTACCCCATATGGAAACACCATATGTCAAGAAAGGATAAATAAGAGTATAATAAAGTTGCAGCAATATATTAATATTTACATAATGTCTAATTTTAGAAATTATTCCCACGCTTCTTTTGATTTTAGCGGAAATATGGCTGACTTGACGTTTGAATCTATAAAAAATCCTAGATATTTAACACGTTTCTTGTTTAATTGGCTTTTTGTTAATAAATAATTTAATAGAAGAATTTTTTTTTTAGGTGGATGGAAAATTACATTAAAATTACATTAAGGGAAAGTTTGTTTGCTGTTAACCAGTTATTTACGTGAATAAGAGGTTGTCATTGATAATCTTTCTAGAGATAATAAGCTTTTATTTGAACAAAATAGATTAGTATCATCAGCAAAAATATGAAAATTAAAGGAATTAGTTCAATTATGTAGGTCATTAATGTATATAAGAAACAGCAAGGGACCTAGAATAGAATATGAGGAACACCACAACGGATGTGTTGTTCCTTAGAGTGACAATTGCCAATAGAAACAAATTGTTTTCTATTAAAAAGATAAGAGCGAAACCAGTCATTGGTAATCCCTCTTATCCCGTAGTGTTCAAGTTTCTTTAGCAACATCGAGTGATTGACAGTATCAAATGCCTTACTGAAATCTAAAAAGATACCACAGGAATACCAGCCATCTTCTATTGCTTTTGTTATTTTATCAGTAATCGACAAAATAGCTTGAATGGTTGAGTAATTACTACGGAAACCATATTGAGAATGAAATAATATATTGTGTTTCTCAAAAAATGATATAAATCTTCTGTACATCAGCTTTTCCAAAATTTTATTTAAGACTGAGAGAAGTGAAATTGGCCGGTAATTATTTAATAAAGTAACAGAACCTTTCTTAAGAATAGGAATAACCTTAAGCTTTGCTAGTTTGAATTTACCAGGGACTACATCCAGAGAAAAGGAGTAATTATACAACATTTCTAGAGGTTTGGCAAGGCAGGTTTTAAGAATTTTGAGTAACTTAACGGGGATACTATATGGGCCAACTGCTTTTTTATCATTAAGAGTATTAATTTCATTTTCTATTTCACTTGAGGTTACGGGATATAGGAAGAAGCTAGACGGATGTGGATCATCTAGGTATTCGTGAGGTTGTTTACTGACAATGTGCGAAGGAATTCTATTAGCTAATTCAGTACTAGTTCCTATATTAGCAAAATATGAATCAAAGGCATTAGCAATTGAATTACTATCTTTCAATACAGCATTATCTTTTATAATTTTTGTAGGACTATTAGTCCCATTTTGTTTTAGTGTTATAAAGGCCATTTACACACTACTAGATCTGCATTGTGGCTTGCCCAAAAAATTGTGACCCTGCAGTTCTCTGGTCTCACAAAATAATGACCCTCCCCGTAGATAAGCCTATAAATATATATAACCTATAAAGGAGGAGCATATACAAATTTGACCCCCACCCCCCTAAAAGGGAGCATAAAAAATCGTGACCCCCTCATACAAATCAAGTAGCCCACCCCCCCGCTAAATAATGTCCGGTCCCTAAATAAAAGGAGTCAAAGAAGATATTATTCATGAGGTTCAGGAAATATCCTATTCCAACAAATGTTGCTTACATAGTCAAGAAAAAGTTGACTATCAATCTTGGAATAATCTCTAATAAATACCTTAGTATTGTTTGAGGCAACAGATACATTATATTGTATCTTGTTAACAATAAGGAAATTTGGTAAGTGATCTGAAATGTCAGATAATATGTTTCCACTAATTGGCCACTTTAGAAACGAAAAAGGAACTGGGTCGAGTTTGTAATGTCAATTTCATTATAATTTAATCGATCAAAAAATGAACTCCATCACAAGAAAGACCACACCGAAATTAGTAAGTTTGGTGAGTTTGGTGACGTTTCGTTCGATATTTACCCTGTGGTGAGCTTTCAAAAATCGCAAAAATAAGAGACGTTTGTATGGATTGGAGGGACAAATCGTTGATTAAATTATAATGAAATTGACATTACAAACTCGACCCAGTCTTTTTTCGTTTCTAAAGTGGCCAATTAGGTGATGCTCAAGGGAATTAAAATATATATTATCAATTAGTGTGGCAGAGTGTTCAGTAATTCTAGTGGGTTTCAATATCTGGGGATAAAAGCTATATGAGCCTTAAGTATTTATAAATGTTTCGGTGTCTGTGACATTGGCAGAAGTTATGGGCATCAGCGGAAAAATACTGCTGGCGCCCTTTTAGCCGATCGCGTCTTATAGTAATAAGTCTAATAATAATAACAAGCAGGGACCCGCGAAATTTACATGAAATCAACAAATATGATAATTATAGTAACATAGTCTAGCCGGCTGACCGACTCCTGACACAATGCAATGTCTACTGGAGGTTTTTAGCGTGTTGATGTTTTCAAAGTTGTATTTTGATAAAAAAGGCAATAATATCTTACGGATCTCAGTTAATTTCTCAAATCGATGAACACAATTGTACCTACTGACGGTCACATGCAGCTCGAGTCATGAATTCGTGTGACGAAAAAAAATATGGTTGCCGAAAGAGCAATCATCGAAGCAGGAAAACGTAATAAAAACAATAATGAAAAGCCAAGTTATTTGAATGTCTGGTTGTAGTAAGTTTCTGGTCTGAAGAGCCTACGATAGTTGGGCGAGGAAACAATTGATTTTTATATCTAAGTCTAAGAACACAGGAAACTACAGAGAACAGACATGAACAAAATATATTGCTCTTCCGGTCTTCAACATACCAAAGAGTTGTAAGATGAAAATATGAACAGCCTTTTCCACGGACAACATTTCTAACTGTGTTTGAATACCTGGTCTTACCTCGTTCGGTCATTTGCATTGACTTCGGCCGCTTCGCCTGGCGATAGGTTTTCCCTAAAACATTCCCGTAAACTCGATGGCTTGCTCACCTAGGTTTTCCCTAAAACAGATTCCCGTAAATTCAATGGCTTGCTCGCCCAAGTTTTCCCTAAAACAGATTCCCGTAAATTCGATGGCTTGCTCGCCCAACCATAGTTAATAGAGTGGAATGGTTAGGAAACCCGGCAAACTTCAAAAGGGCTAACAAAGGCGCTGCGATTTATGTTGGAAGGGGGTAAGACAAAAGATTGTGCACGGACATAGTTCATTAGCGTTCCCTGAACGACTGAACTCACACGTTTCTATTGCCTGGCTGATTGATTAACATGTTGGAATTTCTATTGTGTTTTGTGCACGGTAGTGGTTGAAAAAAGCTAACAAAGACATATAACAAAGGTCCCTGAGTTTCATAACCATTCCACTCTATTAACTATGGCCCAACTAAGTGTAGAACTTGAGAAAACTCATTTCTTTTTAACATTATTTCCTCAAATGCAACCAAGCCCATACCAAGACAGAGTCAGAGAGCAACTTTTCGCATGATTCGTCGTCTTCGTTGGGATACCTGTGGCCGTCACTTTTTGGCGCCATTTTCGGACGCGCACGCGCGTCCTCCATATTAGCATATCGATCGAGGGAGCCTGGGAAAGAGCGTTACATACACACTTAGCGTGCTTAGCGTCACACGCGTCAAAACGGTATGCTCCGCTGGCCAAAAGAACGAAGGCTCTGCTATCAATTTTTTTATTCTTTTTCTCCTTTCTCAGTTTTATTTAAGCTTTTCCTCTATTTTAAACTATTATAACCGCCTTCCACACTAAAACTTTGTTTTGCATTGGCTCTCAAGCTCCAACACGGTCATGACCTCAATTTTTATTTATATTATTATAGTGCAATGATGAGAAAGAATAACATTAACCTCGTAATTACATAAAATCCTGTGAAAGTATCGAACACTACAGTTTTAATTAATAGATTAACGTACTTTACATGCGATCATTTGAATCAATCAAATTAAAACCCGTGAAATTAACTGATACATCAATTTGCTTATTTTTTTATAATTATGAACTCAAACAATAAAAGGAAACACGGAGCGAGATATCCCAGCTTCCTTTTCTACGCAGGAGGCTTTCGTTCTAGCGCTCTTGTGATCAACATGTTCATTAAAGTAACCAGAAAAGTAACTTGACTGCATGTTGCATGGGTTTTATTCTTCGTGATGATATAATTTCTTTCTAATCATGACCGTGTTGGAGCTTGAGAGCCAATGCAAAACAAAGTTTTAGTGTGGAAGGCGGTTCTAATAGCTTAAATAGAGGAAAAGATTAAATAAAACTGAGAAAGGAGAAAAATAATTTAAAAAATTGTTACTGGCTGGTGTGAGAATCGAACTCCAAATCGTTGGATTCGAAGCGCACGCTCTACACCACTATTCCATAGAGCCGATTCACTTCTAGGCCAGTTTCAAAATTTAAGGTATATATGTATAAGTTCTGAGCCCGTGACTTTGGGAACTAGTCATCAAGCGTTGTCAACTCGTTTGAAATTGTGTTCGACTTAGGCTCGATAAATGGGGATTATTTCAATTAAATGGCAGGATGCTCTTGGAATAGATACTGTTGTTCTATATTGGAGGTTTAGTTGCGGTCGGTATTGATTTTGGATGAAAATTCGACCGTGATGTTTGATTGACTGGGATCGACGATTGATGGCGGCTGCGTGCCTGAGGTACGTATGTCTTAGTTTTATAGACACCCCCCGAGCTAGGAACTGATCAGTGCCAATCTCCGTTGGCGACCTGTTTGCTTCGCCACGCGATTGGCTACTCAGTACAATAGTCGGCACGTTAGACCACGTGGGGAGAGAGTAAAGAAAGTATCTCGTAATTTATTGACTGTCTCTCTGCCGAAAAGAGGAATTTTGTCAGCAGGCCAGGCTACAAACCCGAGTTTGCAGGTTAAGGCAAGATTCCATCCGCCAGAAGGACGCAATCCCAAAATGCACTGCGCTAAAATACTTCATTGAGAGCAGGAACTGGTGTCTAATGAAGTAACGCCTGCTAATCAAACAGCATGCAATATGCAGTATAAAAGTTCTAAAAAAGCTGTTGTTGACAGCAAATCCCTCGTGGCGTAAGGGATAGGGACGGTTAGGGTTTCGGTTCGAGTCTTCGTGGAGCCGATATTTTTTGATATAGTTGAGGGAAGCGTACTTGTTCGCCTAAATTTCTAAGTGCCGCTTTAGTTTGTACCCTTGAACTATAATATCGAGAAAATTGCAATTCGACCTTCGGCGGATGGAATCGACCTTCTGGCGGATGCGGGTTCGTAGTCCTGACGAAGAATGAGAGGGCTTTTTCAAAGAAATGAGTTCATTTGGAAGAGTTAGGATAATGATTTCTCAAGTCTGAAAACTTCTGGGGTAAGAAAAGCTATCTACTTTCAACTGACGGCCTGTGAGCACCTAAATCTGAAGGCCGTTTTGTTTTGTTTCATGCAGCAAAATTTCTGCGCGTGCGTTAAATTTATTCTCGTTCCCAGTGCCTCCTCAACAGGGAACGAGGATGGGTTTCTCTCCAGTCGCTATTTTGTACTATAAAGTACGGAAGCCGATAAGGGTCATTTCGCAGGCAACAACGTGGAAATGACAACGTGGTACCGCGTTGTGACGCTTCACAACGTGGAAGCGACAACGCGGTACCGTGTTGTGAAGCGATCGACAACGGGGAAGCCGGCGACAACGCGGTACCGTGTTGTGAAGCGACAACGGGGAAGCGATAACTGGCGTGGTACCGCGTTGTGAAGCGACAACGTCGTACCGCGTTGTGAGGCGACAACGTGGAAGCGATATCGCGGTACCACGTTGTGAGACATCAAACAGGAGTCTAATGCGCTGCCTTAGGGGTGGCGAGCAAGGGAATGGGACGATGAGAATTAAGGTAAGAGATGGAAAGAAGCTGGGACATGTGTTGGCAAAAAATGTAGCTGAAATAGAGGAATGTGGCCAAGAAACTTAAGACCTAGAAACCTAAGACCTTAACTGTTGGGGCTTACTGTACGTTTTGAAGCTGTATTTTGTATATCTAGCTAATTAGCCGGGATTTAGAACTGGGTGAACTGGAGAACAGGAGAGAACTGAACCCAGGCTATCGTATGGACATGATTCAAGAAAACTGAACTGAGGAAACCGGACCCAACAATTACTGGATACCCTGAGTATTCCGGAGTGAAAACGTTGGAAACATCAACAAGGCTGACTTTCATTGGAAAGGCAATTCTCGCTGGAAAAGCAATAAAATGAACTGGAAACAATGGGAAAGAGCAGTTTACTCAGTTCTGTATATTCGATTCATGTCGGTAAGCTATATTCTGTTCGGTTTCCGTTCTGATTTACTCAGTTCAGTTTTCTCCATTTATTTGTGTCCATAAGCTGCTCCATTAGGCGATTCAGTTTTCAGTTTCGGTTTCCAGTTCTATTTAGTCTTCTATTCGATTAATCAGTTCAGTTTACTTGGTTCAATTGGCTCAATTCTACTGTACAATTCTGTGCACTCGGTTCACTTATCTCAGTTCAATTTGCCTCAATTCGGTGTCCTTTTCCAACGATTTCATTCGAATACTCAGGGAAGTCCTGCAATTGTTGGGTACCACGTTGTCGCTTCACAACGCGGTACCACGTTGTCGTTTCCACGTTGTGAATCGTCAGAACAAAACACATGTGCTCGACGGACGCAATTTTTACACAACAAGCGACAACGCGGTATTGACAACGCGGTACAACGTTGTCGTTTCCACGTTATCGCTTCACAACGCGGTACCACGTTGTTGTTTCCACGTTCTCGTCTCACAACGCTTTACCACGTTGTCGCTTCACAACGCGGTGGTAACGTTGTCGTTTCCACGTTATCGCTTCACAATGCGGTACCACGTTGTCGTTTCCACGTTGTCGCTTCACAAGCGGTACCGCGTTGTCGTTTCCACGTTGTCGCTTCTCAACGCGGTACCACGTTGTCATTTCCACGTTGTCGCCTCAACAACGTGGTCGGGAAATGACCCTTCTCGGCTTCCGTAATAAAGAATACCGTAAATTGAACTGGAGTGGATGTGACTTTATGGAGATCGACCAAGAAGAAAAAGTTGAAATCGTCAAAAGAATAACTGCATGGATATGACTTACAAACCGAGATATACGGCGATGTGACTCAAAACTGTCAAAAGAATAACATGATTTGTAGTGAGAAGGCGTAGAAACCGAACTGGGAGAGTAAATATCGAAAAACGTATGTAAAACGTCGAGTTAGTATTAGTAGCATGATTCGTAGTGATATTTGGCATAAATACTGCTCGTGATGTTACAAAATTGTGCCACGAACAAATCATGCTATATTTAAACACGTGACTGGTCCCGAGGGAAACAGTGAGTTTTGTTTCCCCGAGATCCTCGAGTACGATCAAGCAACAACAACAACAACAACAACTTTTTATTCGCATAATTTCATCCATTTTTTTTAAGCATTATGAGTATATATATATTTTATAATAAAAATACGTAATTAATTATTGATTGAAAGGTAATTATGCCTAGTGGCTAAATAAACCGTAAGGTTTTCTGGTTAGCCGCTAGCCTTTTAAAGTTTAGTTTTGAAATAAGCTCAGCTTTCTAACGAGAATTATATATGGAGAGAAGGGAAAAATGAAGGAGATGAATCTAGATAGATTTCGTATTTGGGATTAGCTCAACGTTCAAACGAGAGTATAGTGAAAAAGAAGAAATGAAATAAATAAATTATGGAAAAAGCAGATAATTGGTAACATTATAATTTATTAATACTTATATTGTTCTGCCAATAAATAATGTTTCACTTTTTTTGAGAAGTAGAATACTTTAAGGTTCTTTAGATCATCAGGAATCTGTTTCCAATATTCAATTGCCATGGAAGAGATAGTTTGTTTACCAATATTTGTTCTAGCACAAGTTTTATATAAATTTTGTTTGACAGCATATCTAGTGTTATGGGAATGTACATCACTGGCATATTGGAAATAGTTATCAAATACATTTGGTAATTGCTTCCTATGCCAAAGATGGGTAAATTTGAGAGCTTGAAGTTTATAAACATTATTCACTGTAAGAATATCTAACAGGTTGATTAGGGGCAGAGCACTTTCCGTATTTTCCCCATATGAGCATGCAAAGAATATCGCTCTTATAACTTGGTTTTGCTTTGTTTGGATTTTTTTAATATGTGATTTGTAGGCACTACCCCATGCTAATATTGCATATGATATGTATGGGTAAATAATAGTGTAATATAGTTGTCTTAATTGTTGTAGGGATAGATAGTGTCTTAGTTTATAAATCATACCAGTATTTTTGCAATACGTGAGCAAACATAGGATATATGGTATTTCCAGGAAATTGCATCATCAATCTTCACACCAAGGTATTTAATATGATCTTTTCTTTGCAGGGAATGACTCGTCCCATCACTATTCGTTATCTTTATGTCGATATTCACTTGCTTTTTTCTTTTTGATTTTATGATCATAAAATTCGTTTTTGTAAAGTTTATTGATAACTTATTTAAGTCACACCATTTCTTAACTTTTATTAGTTCGGAATTTACTAAAGTTTCTAGGTCAGAGGCATTACGAGATGAGGTGAATACATTTGTATCATCAGCGAAGATTCTAAAGGAGAATATTTCTGACGAACTTGGAAGATCATTAATATATATTAAAAACAATAGTGGTCCCAAGGAGGAACATGAGGAATGCCACAAATCATTTTTTGTTTTTCTGACTCAACATTATCTATAGAAACGTACTGTTGTCTATTTATCAAATAGTCAGTGAACCATGCTAAAGGAATTCCTCTTATACCATATTTTTCCATTTTCTGTATTAAAATTTTGTGATTAACAGTATCAAATGCTTTTGAAAAATCTAAGAATACACCACACGTGATTAAGTTATTATCAATTGCTTTTTTTAAGTTATCTGTAATTTCAGTTATCGCTTGTGCTGTAGATCTTCCCTTTCTAAAACCAAACTGATATTTATTTAGTATTTGATGTTTTTCAATATAAATGATAAGTTGTTTGTAGACAAGCTTTTCAAATATTTGAGTGAGTGATGATAGTGTAGATATTGGTCGGAAATTTGTAGGATTTGTGATTTCACCGCCTTTGTCAGCAGGAGTTACTTTTGATATTTTTAAAATATCAGGCATTATACCTTGAAGTAATTAAGGAATAATTGAATACTAAACACAAGGCTTCACTTATTTGATCACATGCTAATTTAATACACCTTTGGGGAATTCCTATTGAAGCTTTGTTTATTTTTATTCCCATTATTAAATCACGAACTTCATGTATAAGGATACCACGGAACATAAAACTTTTTTGAAATGAGGTGTTTATATATTTGGTTGGATCGGTATTGTCGTGTTGAGGAAGTTGTGAAGATAATTTAGGGCCAACATTTATAAAATAAGTATTTAATTCATTGCAGATGCTTTGCTTATCTATGTAACATTTATTATTACAGATGAGTTTTGTTATTGTTGTCTGATATGCTCTTTTCCTATTTGTCAGCATACCGATTAACTTCCAGGTTGTTTTGATATTTTCTTTGTTCATATTAAATTGAGAAGTAAAATTTTTTTTTTTTGCTGCTTCTTTAATTTAATTTAATTTATTATTATATGTCTTATATTCCTTTACTCTTTTAGAGTCACTGCTAAGAAAATGTGATTTAAATAGTTTTTGTCTCTTTTTGATGGAGACAAGAATACAATCTGTTATCCATGGCTTTCTTAGTTGTCTTTTCTTGGCATTTGTTATTTTTTTAATTGGAGCATGCTTATCGGAAATATCCTGGAGTATACTAATTATTTTATTCATGCTTTCATTAACATCTGAATTTACAAGTGATGTGAAGTTTATATTTTTTAAGTCATTTATAAATAGATCATTGTTAAATACTGAGAAGTCTCTGTAATATTGCTTCTTATTAATTTCAGGAATTTTAGTTGCTATGGTGCAAAATACAGGAAGGTGGTCAGATATGTCAGCAATGCAAATTCCTGATCTTAATATTTTCTCTGGAGAGTTTGTATAAATGTGATCAATTAGAGTGGCTGAATGATCAGTAATCCTAGTTGCTTTGGTAATAATTGGCATAAAACCCAGGTTGAGGAGCATATCGAGGTATTCAGATGTGTAATTATCTGTATTGTACTTGAGAAAGTCTATGTTAATATCACCTAAAATATATATCTCATGGTTTTGTTTACTAAGGTTTTCTAAGCTTTCTTTCATATTGTCAAAGAATTGTTCTTTATTATTTGACGGGTGACGATAAATGCAACCAATTATAATATTTTTTTGTTTTTTTCTTGTTATTTCAATCCAGCAGGATTCTAGACCTTCAGAATTATTTTTTAAGTCATGCCTTTCAATAAAATATAATTTCTCGTTGATATATAAACCCACACCTCCTGCAGCAGTTTTAGAGTTTGTACCTAAAAATAAATAACCTGGTATGGTAATATTTGTCTGATATTTATCTTCAGAGAGTTTAGTTTCAGAGATAGCTATAATGCTGGGTGTTTCTTTCACTGTAAGTAATACGTCATTAAGTAAAGTAACATTTTTGGGCAAGCTACGTATATTGCAATGTAAAATGGAGAACCCTTTTATATTAGCCTGTTGAAAATATTGACCAGTTTGTTTAATACTATACAATTTTGATTCCATGAACCTATCTGTTTCGTCTTCTTCACAGGCATTTTCGTTATCTGGATTCTCAAGGATATCTCCAAATAAATCTTTAGAGTTTTGTAAAAGACTAGCAGAAAGATAAACCCATGCACCCGTAGCTTTTAGAAACTCTTCGTTGCTTAAATCACTAAATGGTAATTCAAATAGCGAGCAGTAACCTATAGGTATCATATTTCAACTTGGCATATCTGATATGATCAAATTAATTAAATATATAAAGCTAGCTAATAGTCTTACTTCAGCTTCGACGTAGAAGAACTTTAGTGGGCTGTATTTATAAGATCGTTGAAATCTTTCTTCATCTTGTTGTGCTGTGCAGAATAGGAAATTCTGAGAAATTCTAAAATCGACTTTAGGATTCTTCGACTTTGTCCTCAAATTCTTTGACCATTTCTTCTGAAGCAAACACGTGTGTGACTGAACTTTCAGACTGCTTTAAGTATATCTTTCCGTTATTCGTCCAGATAAATTTCCACTTCATTCTTTTCTTGAGCTTGTTGATTCGACCGAACAGCTTTTTTTTCTGTGGCGTAAGAGATTCGGCAATGTACACGTTGTTATTGGAAACCAGGCTCAGGTTTGTATACCATGCACGATTTAGGTTTTTGCGCAGGCGACATTTAAATTGTGACGGTAACACGTAACAATTTTTAGCGGCATAGGTTGAAAGAATATGAGACCTGAAAAGATGGTTGGTCAGCCTGGTTGCCAGCCAAACGTTTTTTTTTAAATACTTTGTACAACGCCGTAAGCCGCCAGTAAGAACCGTTACTCGGCGTCACCGTACAAGTACAAGCGGTCACACGCCGTTCCAAGCAGTCACACGCCTTCACAAGCAGTTACAAGCCGTCACAAGCAGTTACACGCCGTTACAAGCAGTTACACGCCGTTACAAGCAGTTACAAGCAGTTACACACCGTCACACGCCGTTACAAGCAGTTACACGCCGTTACAAGCAGTTACACACCGTCACAAGCAGTTACACGCCGTTACAAGCAGTTACACGCCGTTACAAGCAGTTACAAGCCGTCACAAGCAGTTACACGCCGTTACAAGCAGTTACACACCGTCACAAGCAGTTACACGCCGTTACAAGCCGTTACAAGCAGTTACACGCCGTTACAAGCAGTTACACACCGTCACACGCCGTTACAAGCAGTTACACACCGTTATACAAGCCGTTACACGCCGTTACAAGCAGTTACACGCCGTTACAAGCAGTTACACGCCGTCACAAGCAGCTGTCACACGCCGTTACAAGCAGTTACACACCGTCACACGCCGTTACAAGCAGTTACACGCCGTTACAAGCAGTTACACACCGTTACAAGCAGTTACACACCGTCACACGCCGTTACAAGCAGTTACACACCGTTACACGCCGTTCAAGCAGTTACACGCCGTTACAAGCAGTTACACGCCGTTACAAGCAGTTACACGCCGTTACAAGCAGTCACACGCCGTCACAAGCAGTCACACGCCGTTACAAGCAGTTACACGCCGTTAACAAGCAGTTACACATCGTTATCAAGTGCGGTTACACACCTTGAACGACTCATTTTCTCTATACTTCTATTGTTTTTGTACTACACTTTCTAAAAGTTAGGGTGTTTTCTATTGTTGGGTAGGCCAATACTGTCTCTCGTTTCGAGAAATTCCACCCGACTCTTCAACTACCTAACCGCAAAATGCATGGTTGTGAACTGATCGCAAGGCACTAGAGCGAAGTATGGCCGTTGCCTATAATACGGCCTAAATTTTCAATTCTATGATTGGAGTGTTGCGTCAATGAGGATCAAACCTCTGGCTCTGCATCCTACTTTCTATCTCGATCACAGTTTTAGAAAAGCAGAAACGAGCCGAATTCAGTCTCCAGAGGACACTTGAATTGCGAACGCGTGACGGAAGTCATCATTCTGCAGTTGAAGTGAAAGAAAATACATAAATAAAGTAGGAAACAACATACTGGACGCAGA
Organism: Actinernus sp. WN-2022; assembly: GCA_030867875.1. Lineage (NCBI taxonomy): Eukaryota > Metazoa > Cnidaria > Anthozoa > Actiniaria > Actinernidae > Actinernus > Actinernus sp. WN-2022. The sequence continues at coordinate 62,506,546 of JAOWCC010001634.1, forward strand.
AACTTTTACATTTAAACAATAATGTAAGGTCAATCATTTTGCGGCAAAGTGAAAATGGAAGTAGATTACAAGTGACGAGTCTGAATTTATAATCAGCATCGGAGGTTATAAACGTTAACCTCGTAGCACGCCGCTGGATTCTCTCGAGTTTCACCAAGTTGCGTTTAGAGCTCGAGGCGGCATACCAGACTAGCCGACTCCCATTTCCAGAGGACTGCGGGCAAGCGAAAGGTAGAGCGGAAGCTTTTTAGCCGAGACGTTAGTACGGACTTGATGAAACCGAGAGAACGATTGGTTTTATTACTAATCTTGTCTACATGATTGTTCCAGGAAAATAGATAGTTGAAGAGAGGAAACCCCTTCACAAAATTCTGTTTCAAAGAAATGTAAATAGCATAATACAACAACAATTATTATGTCACATAATTATCAATTTAGTTTTATTAGTTATTATCAGCATGTTAATTACAACATTGTTTATGTAAGGGTTAGAGACTGCTTGTGAGTTCTTTATCGACAAATACAGGCACGCGCTGACTGTACGATGAACGAAAAATAATGAATACTGCATGAGGCCGAAGGCCGAATGCAGTATGAAGAATTTTTGAGTTCATCGTAAGTCAGCAAGTGACTGTATTTTGCTGATAAAGCACAAACATAAAGTCTCTAACCCATTTAATATTCAAACTGAGTGCACTGTCAGCCGTGAATTTCAATTTAAATCAGTTGTCAATAACAATTTCATAAAGAAGTCAAATATTTCGCATGAATTAAATCATTTTACGGTAAATATCTCCACAAAGAAAAGTCATTTCAATAGACAATGAATAAAAACAGAAGTAGATAACTTTGCAAAGAATAATTTACTTTGGCGTTCGGTCAGTTTAGTTGACGCCTTGCGAGTACATGTTTGTACATTTAACTCGAAAACGTTTCTCTTGGAGCCATGTATTCAAATATCAATTATTTAGCCGGCTTAACTCCTAGATAGTCTACTTTCTTTAATAGTTTCTTTCATTCGAAAATAACTAACCTGCAGATTCCAGTAGGGCAGTGAATTGAAATCTTCACTCGAAACCGGCCTCCGGCTCCAGCCATGTGCTCGGCTCCGATGCAAACATTTTCCAAATCAAATATCCTGGGTTTTCGAACCATCCACTGAATTCTCGCTTAATTTTCTCCTCTTATTGACAGAGTAAGGTCTCGGAAATACAATCCATTTCTTAAGTAAGACTACTAGAGTGTTGTAGAAACCTTTGTTGACTCGGACACATGTTGACTTGTAAAGTTGTACTTCCAGCACTCGCAAATCAGCCATTTCCAACGAGCGATTATGCAAATGTTCGCCTCAAAAAATATATCTTCTGTCACACAGGCAACAGAGTTCAATCCTGCCGTTACCTTTCTAGTAATTGTCTGCATTTTCACTGTTTAATATGCGATGAGGTTTTCCAAGCCGTCCAAACACGTAACTAAGCGAAGGACTAGGTCTCCCTTTCCCTATAGGTAAGAGAGGGTCTGGGTCGAGTGCTGTGGTCACCAATAATGCACGCTCATTAGCCAATCACATGCTTGGATTTTGTACAATGCACGAAATTTGAACATTAATATCCTTTAAATAATATTCTAAAATTCACTAATAGTTCATAAGGGTGCTGCATATCACATTATGGCCTCTTTATACTCTAGTCAGTAGACACTGATAAAAAAAATAGTCTTTATATCAGTGTAGACGTGATGTATTATTAATCACGTTTAATTACATCGAATATAGATACACTGATGTTTTATTAATCAGTACTTGCTCCCAAACTGAGGTTCATAATCACAAGAGGCTGCATGCTAGCCTCCTCCGCAGGCAACACCTAATTACAGTACATTATTGAAAAATAGAGAAAAACGATGTGAAACCGGGCTTCCTGTGGTAAGAGTGACGAGCAAGGGTAAAACATATAAGACGGAGGTGGCTAGCTGCATGCAGCCTTAACTTAGGCTGTATACATGTATGTTTGTTTGGAGAGTTGAAATAAAGTATCAATGACTGGTCAAAAATTAGCAGGGGGGAGAAAGGGGGAAGGTCATTTTTTAACCCTAAACAAATTATGAAGGGTCATGAAAATATGGGCAACTAAAAAAGGTTTGGTTATAGGGGAAAAGTGGGAAGGGTAAAATTATTTCATACTTATTGTATGGGGAGGTTACAGTCAATCTTGAAAACATTGTCCTCAAATATACATATACAGTTACTGTAAGTACAAATGATAAATAATGCCAGTAAAATATACATAACATTATATGGGATGTCTTCAAAAAGAATTTTCACTAAATCTGACATTAGAGGTATCTAAACAATGTATTTCAGGCCTAATCATGCAATAAGAAATACAATTGTATGGTATACTATGGTTATATTGGAATAACTATAAATTGATACACCATAGAATTTTGAAGTTAAAGGTACAATTATAGGGGACAAGGGGGATAAGACAGATTACAAAACGATTGACAGTTAAACAATACTTAAAAAATTGAAAACAGATATCTCTCCTGAAATATTTGATCACAAACCAATGCCAAATGCAAACCAGTTCTTAATTTATATCATTACTTGTAAAGTTATTAGCTCACATAAAATATCACATTTATGATTATTTAAATTAATGGCATGCTTTGCAATTGTAAAATTGAACGAAAAACGACTGAGACCCTTTATAGATACGCCCTGTGATTTTAATTACTGGGCCTCCTCACCACTCTTTTCCTTTCCCCTTGTATTTTCTTTCTTCTTTTACAGTACAAGTATTCAATACCTTATCTATGCAGACCTTATATTTTTGAATGTGATAGCTACATTTGTAGCTAGCTGTTGCAAAATAAGACAGATTACAAAATGATTGACAGTTAAACAATATTAATAAGGTGAAAACAGATATCTAGTATGACTTCCCGGATGTTGATGCTATAGGCTCGAGTGTTCTTGCCTGTGCAATTAAAAAGCTAATCTATGGCCTTACTAGTGGAATGTATTTTTCATTGGTCATCAACAAGCACTGGCAACTTAGCCACATGGAGAAAGATCTGGTGATCAGTGGCAGCTCTATTAAATCTTCCATTGGAACTTGTGGAAGTGACCAGTATCAACTGTTTGGGCAATAAGCCATAAAACTCTAGTATACTAGCAGTTACTCTAGTATACAATTTTTGACGAAAATTGATATTATTATTGTCGATATCAATAATTATTGATGAAATTCGAAAATAATTGAGTCACAAATGTATCTGTTATCAATTTCCGATATTAATCGATTGATTAATATTGATTTTTATCGATTAAATTATATAAAAAAATATCAGTTGATATGGTTGGGAATAATGTGCATCCTCACAGACTATTTGAACACTTTTTAACATTGCAGTACAAGAAAGCAGGCTTTAGCAGTTTAGTTTAGCTTCAGTAGTTTAGGTGTTTGACTGAGTGCCACCCCTGGCTTTGGCTTTTAAACGAAATGTAAAACTTCATTTTTGGTGAATCGAAATTATGTACTGATCAAATCAAAACATCAACAACCCACCCAGTTGGCCTACAAAAACAGTATTGTGTCCTTGAAGTCATCTAAACTGATCTCCCGCTCCAATTCTGCCATGATTTTGATTGAGTAAACCATGCAGCATGTAGCATGAAATAGAGACTTGTTCAACAGGACAGGCACTAATGTCAAACTCCCTACTCCCCAGGCATGGAAATGAGTCAAATGCCTGGGTGGATGATTTGATTTGATTGTATTGTATTGATGAGCTGTCTATTATGCCAGGAGCACAACTTACACAGGCTCTCGTCGCACAGCTAAAAAAACATTATGGGTGCCATTTCTTCCCCAGTTTGTCAATACCATATAAGTCATATTATTATACATTTTACTCACATTTCGATTCTGATTGGCTGAGAACATGCAACTAATTCTCGATAGCTAGCTATAGCACTGAAAGTGTGCCTCATACAATATTATCTGCTACCAGATAATACATAGAGCTCAATGATTAAAGCAAATATCACAGCGCTCAGCTATAGTTCTAGTCAATACTTTCTCCTAAACTCGTAAAATAAATGCAATTTTTAGCTTGAATACGAAAGAAATCTTGAATGGGCTATTGCATTAAAAATCCGCACCCCCCCCCCCCCCCCCCCCCTATCAAGGAATCATATTTTTAGCAAAAACGCAAACCCCCTGAAGAAATTGGAAAATGTGCTATACCCCCTGAAGAAATCCACCAAAAATGGCCCGATTATGTCGACCCCCTGAAGAATTCCATGCTCTGATCGGGTTTAACCCCTGAATCTCGAATTTAATATTTTTGAGGTGGACTCCTAAAGAATTCCACAATTTTTTTTGGTAGACCCCTAGCAGCCGCGGCCAGCCGGCCCCTGAAGAAATCCAAGTTCCTCAATAGGGGGGGGGGGGGGGGGGTAATTTGTTTTAATGGAATAGCCCAATCAGAAATTCGATCGTAATGCAAACCAATTTTACACGGCATTTCGTTTAGCTTTGTTTATGATAGCTTTCCGTCTTGCTAAAATTTGAGCCTAAAAATGTATAATAATAAAAATATTGAATTCGGTTTTCGCATGATAGCGAAAATTATCAAGACCTCAGTCTCAGCCACAGATGTCTGTCTTGATAATTTCGCTATCTGCTAGCTCAACCTCATAATAATTGCATAATATGTGTCCTAATCTTTATTCTTCCTGTACATGTAGTTCATTTCAAATTGTGGACCGGTATGTCACCGGTATAAGCGGTAGTCGTACGTAAACTTCCACAAATAAAGTGTCGTTATCACACGCTAGGGCACATTGCGGTTCCAAAACCTTTCTTTCGACATATAATTATAAACACGTACGTCGCTAGCTTCTCTGCACCAAAGATATTTGGGACTCCAACCCCTCATATATATGCACCTTGTTGCCGTAGGTGTTGTATAAATTGTAGTTGATCTCACATCCTATGCATTCGTAAGGATATCTTCAAGGGAAGAAGTGGAACTATAAACCTTGTCAGCAGAAGAAGTTTTGAACAAGTCGTTCTGGGAATTCAAAGCGACGAAAGTTTCGTGGGATTTGCGCTAAATTGAAACCCGCTTTGTTGTCTGTTCTCCCATTTCGCAACGAAGTATTGTCTAACTTACTACTGTCAACTTGCTTGCCATTACTTACGATCAAGCTTCGCTTTTGTTCCGGGTTTTGTGTAAAAGTTACGCCTTAAATTATGGCAAAGTTAACCAAGTCCAAAATCTTCCTGCCATAATTTACGTTTGCCTGACTGAAGTCGGTCACGTGGATGATTTGTGACGTGTGACGGTAACAAAACAATAGCCTCGTTCGCATAAACCTAAATCGAGCACCAGATGCAGGTTTGGTAGATCTTTTACCTTCTTCAAGCCAATTTGGACAACAAAGACGGCCACAATACCGTTCAAATTCGCAACAGGGAAACTAAGTGGGGCCCCTGTCCAGAACAGTGAATTTAAACATAGCGAAGTAGGGGCCCGAAACGATACTAAACTGATTAGGGACAGTAGAGAGCAAATACGGCCGAATGATAAAATTAGCCCACCTAAAAGCAGAACATCTGCCAGTGTTGATAACCCTGATACATTACCAGACATAACTAAAACACAAAACCATAACAATGTCAAGATTATTTATCTTTCCTAAAATACGGATATACTTATGTTACAGTGGAGACGGAACAAGTAGGCTTTCCACAAAGTGACAAAGTGAAACACATTCAAGTAAAAGCGACAAAAGTATGTAAAGAAAAATGCGCAAATCAAGTTTGTTATAAAAGAAGTAACGCTGAAGAAGACAGCACAAGCATGCAAAAGCACAAGCATGCAAAAGTCCATGCATTAAACAAGAGATTCAATGACGTAAAAACAAGTTTCAGAAGTTTTTGAAGCAGGACAAAACAAAGATACTGCAAAAGTAACCCAAAGTCAAGAAGACATTCCAATTTTAAGTGAAATTTGTCGCAATTCAAATGGAAGCAAAGAGTTATGTCTCGAACAGGAAAATTTATCAGAGTTATTTTCAATGGATTCTGTCAAGCTTTCTACTGATCCTGGTAGCCTATCCATTCAAGGTAAAATCGGAACTGAAAATAGAGCGTTTCTCGTCGACACTGATGCTGCTATAACAGCCATTAGTGAAAACGTTTGGCAATCCTTAGAGGGGCAGCCTACTCTTTTTAGTACGCCAGACATATTTACGGTAAAAACCGTAAGCGGTCAATTTTTAGACGTTCTTGGCAAAACTACAATTAATTTTAACATAGAAGACAATTTCTTTCCTTTCGAAACTTATCAAAAGTTTAACTTACGACGTTATTCTCCGTAGGGATTTTCTGTCACGATTTAAAGCATGTTTAACATTAGCCTCTCTTGAATCTCCGCTACCATTTTCGCAAGAGGATGACATAGACGAAGCAATAGGTACCAAGCAAAATAATAATGATGAATGTTGTTCTGTTCATGCAATAAGTTCATTTAACTTACCTGACAAATTCGGAAACGATAGTTCCTGGAAATTTGAATGAAGTATTTCCCACAGGTACAACAGGCTTGATTACAGCTAGGACTGATCTTCCTGAGAGATATTCTGTTTTCGGTGCCTCAGAATTAGTTACATTGTCTGACCAAAATACCGTTCCAATAAGGTTAATAAATCCTACATCGAAGCCAATGGAAATTTATCGTAGAACAAGGTTAGCTGATTTTAGCGTTGTAGATCTAACCATTTCTACCTTCCAGTTGAGTGATCATAATGGCACTGAAACAGAATCTAGCGAACTAAATGAAGAATCACGAGATTATTCAAAACTACCTGACCTTTCAAGTAGTGCGTCATAGTTTGATGTGTCAGGCAAATGTAAATTTGTTATATCAATACCGTGATATATTTGCATACACTAAAGAGGAAGTAGTAAGAAGTTCAATAGTTCAGCACACAATAGACACTGGAGATAACCCTCCGGTAAAACAGAGACCTTATCGAACGTCGTCAGATAAAAGGCAAGAAATTGAGCATAAAGTAAAGGAAATGTGTGAGCAAGACGTGTCGCAACCTTCTGTAAGCCCTTGGGCTTCCCCAGTTGTTTTAGTCAAAAATAAACACGGTGAAAGTATGAGGTTCTGTGTTGATTATAGAAAATTAAATGCAGTCACAAGGAAGGATTCTTTCCCTTTACCATTAATTGCAGAAGTTATTGATAGTCTGAGTGGAACTAAGTATTTCAGGCCATCCCTTCATGTAGGACGACACGAATTGCTACCAAATTGTATTCTATTGTATTGTATTGTGTTGCGTTCTATTGTTGTATTGAATTGTATTGTGTTGTATTCTATTGTATATTTGGTAAAATTCGTGTCGTCCTACATAAAGGGATTGCCGTATTTCACGACATTAGATCTAAAATCAGGCTATTGGCAAATAGAACTCGTTCCCGCAGCTCGCGAGAAAACAGCCATAATGGGTTGTATGAATTTCAAGTATTACCTTTTGGATTAACAAACGCGTCCGCTACCTTTCAACGATTAATGGGACATATTTTAGGAGGCCTAGAGTATAAATCTGCACTTATATATATATATATATATATATATATATATACAGCGAATTGCAAAAACTTTGACCCCCCACACCTCAACTATATAACTATATCGGGTGCATTATGGGTAGGAGTAAGTTAATTAAAATGCAACTACAGCCAAATATCCGCGCGCGTTTGCAAATCATCATAGCGAAGACTTGTGTAGTTGATTTAAAGTTCAGGAATTTATTTAGAATACAACACTTTTACTCGGAACAGGCAGCAAAGTTTAAAGTAAAGTAAATGCACTCTCTATTTACTGTTTGGACAAATATTTTTCCTGATTTTATATTATAAATTAATGTTTACGTTAGAAGAACGTAACGCGGACGGAACTATCATGCCGAATTTCATCTGCGAAGCAAGAATTCAACGCTATTTTTGAAACTGTTTCGCGGAAAATTGAAGAGATTAAAATAGATAAAAGGTTTACACAATTTCATAAATTTATTGACAACAAATTCATAAAACATTTAATTATTGCCATATTTTATGGTATTAAACAATTCTAAAAAAATCTAATAATCTCTTAGTTATTCCTCTTGAAATTCTCTTATCCAGTTTTATTCAAGGTTCGGAGGGATCCTGTTTTTATGGTATAATTTTTTAGTAAATGCTTTTATGAAAGGACGTTCGATAATTCTTGGATTCGCATCGCTGAATGTTCTTATTATTGTTGCACAGTTTTCTTTCATTCTTAAAATGTATTTTGTATGCTATTTAAATCTCATAATTGTGACGAAACTGTTTATTATAGCTTCGTCATTAAACCAAAAACGTTAGTAGCTGTGGTCCCATTTAATAACAACACTTTATTGTGAATATTTAATTTTCGAAGTTTCATTTTGTAATTATTTTGCAGCTCCAAACAACAGCAGTTTTTTCTCAGATTGTGAATTTCCTCTCATCGGGATCAGCTAAAAATAAACATTACACACAGCAGTTAAGAAAACGATTCGATGTTCAAACTGTAAGAGGTTTCCTTACGTGTTTATTTTGCTTTGTCGATACGTTTTCCAACTATAAGCCAGGCTCTTGTGCAGTCTGTGCATCCGGTCAGCTCCGGTCAGTACATATGAATCCTTTCATTCTGCTCTTTGAAACGTTATCAGTCTAATAACACTAATCAGTTCAGTCTTCACAGAAGTAGAAGACAGAGAACGGAATACTTACGCTGATATCGAGCTGAATTTTTTCATCGCTCTCAGTTTTGGTTTAGAATCACTGACAACAAATGTAGAATGTCAAAGTTTGAAACGAATTGATATTGGCCCTGAACCCACAGATCAGGTGTAATCATGTCTCCTCTTCATGGGTTATCTCGATATTTTAGGTCATCAGAAGATATCCTAACAGCTTCACAAATAGTTCTGAATTCACGCTTCGAACCTGAAACTTCGGCATGATCATTTCCCGTTCTCTTTCCGCCGACCAGGGATATGTTCTGTTTTGCAAATATTCGATCTAACAGTAAATATATAGAGAGCATTTAAATACTCAGGTTTATTTAAGCTGTCCTGCCTGTCCCGATTAAAAATGTTGTATTCTAGATGTTATCTTTAACTTTAAATCAACTGCATAAGTCTTCGCTTTGACGATTTGCAAACGCACGCGGATATCGGCTGTAGTTGCATTTTAATGACTTTACTCCTACCCATAATGCACCCGATATAGTTATATAGTTGAGGTGTGGGGGATCAAAGTTTTTGCACTTCGCTGTATATATATTATCATATTTTCCCAAACACCAAACCAACACTTGACCTAGCCTCCTCCGCAGGTAACTAGTAGTAAAGAAACGAAGAAAACCAGGGGAAAATAGGAGAAAACCGGGCTTCCTGTGTTACGAAGCGACGGAGAAGGCTACACTTGACCCACCTCGAAGAAGTTTTCCGTCGATTACGTGATGCTAATTTGAAACTTATCCCAAACAAGTGTACGTTTGCTGAACAGGAAATAGAATACTTAGGGCAGTGAAAGAATTCCCAATTCCTAAGGATGTAAAACAATTACGGAGTTTCTTAGGATTAGCAAATTATTACAGAAGATTTATTCGAGACTTTGCTAGGCTCGCAAGTCCCTTAAATCAACTAACAAGAAAAGCAGTAAAATTCGTTTGAACTGAGTCATGTCAGGAAGCTTTTGACAAACTAAAGAGGGCTCTTTTTTCGGCCCCTATTTTGTCTTACCCTGACTTCACAAAGAAATGTCATCTCTTTGTTGACGCTAGTGCAACAGGTATCGGAATGACTCTTGCGCAGATGGAAGGCGATGGGCAAGAGATAGTTGTTGCATACAATGGACGCGATTTTAATCATGCGGAAAAGAATTATTCAACTACCGAAAGAGAAGCTCTTGCGCTTATAGAAGGCATTAAAAAGTTTCAGCCTTACTTACACGGACGTAAATTTGCAGCTCATACAGATCATAGTGCTCTGTAATGGTTAATGAATATTTCAAATCCAGTCGGACGACTTGCACGATGGGCATTGTTAATTTAACAGTTGATTTTGAGATAGTTTTCCGTCCAGGTAGAACTCACGGAAATGCAGACGCTTTAAGTAGACGCAGTTATGACAAATGTGAGTCATATTCGTTTGAGAAGAACGATCCAGAAACTGATAATATTTATCTTCATCAAAGGCGAGATCGTGAGCTGGTAGATATAATTTCATACAAATGAACTAAATACGGATGACAAGCTAGCGCGTCGATTGTTATTAACAGAAGATATGTTTTATTTAGGCGAAGACCACCTTTTGTATCATTTAGACCACAAAAATAAATGTAATTCACGTGAGCCAATTTCCCAATTAGTTGTTCCAAAATCTATAAGATTTGAAATCTTATCTAATTAAACGCTCATGATCACACAACAGGAGGACATTTCGGGACATACAAAACGTATCAAAAGATTAAGACTAGATATTGGTGGAAATGAATGTTTAGGGATGTAGAACACTGGTGTAAATCTTGTAAAGACTGCTCCATGCCAAAGACACATAGAACTACCTTGAAGGCTCCATTGTTACCAATACCAGTAGAAGGAGCATTCGGCCGTGTTGCGCGCGGTAGATGTGTTAGGACCGCTTCCTGTGACAAATCGAGGAAATATATATATTTTGGTATTCAGGGACTACTTGACCCGTTGGCCTGAGGCTTTTCCAATTCCAAATATAGAAGCTGCCACGATTGCCAGAATTCTAGTAGACGAGGTCATAGCGCGACATGGTGCGCCTAGAACATTGCTTTCTGATAGAGGAGCATTTTTTTTATCTTCGCTAATAGCAGAAGTGTGCAAAATTTTTAGAATTCACAAGTTGAATACTACAAGTTATCACCCACAAACAGACGGGCTCGTAGAGCGTTTTAACTCAACACTTTTACAAACCCTATCAATGTATGTAAGCAAAGATCAAAAAGATTGGGATCTCTATATACCATCTGTATTGTTTGCGTACAGAATTTCACCTAGTGCCGCAACACTAGAAACCCCTTTCTTTTTGCTTTACGGAAGACAAAGCCGCCTGCCAATTGATGTTAAGTATCTTAAGCAGACTGATGCATCTACATCAGTCGAAGAACATCGAAGTCTATGCACCATAGACTTTTCCTGCCCACAAATGTATCTTCCTCTTTTAATAGCCGGCACCTGCCTCGTCTAGCCCCTTATGGTTATTGCAGGTGGCCTGCACCTTATATTCTGTAATGGACATAATTATCATTGTATATGTAATTCTTAGAGTGCTAAATAAAGTGTGGTTGTTGTTGTTGTTGTTGGCGAAATGTAGAACAGGTTGAGAGAAGCCAAAATATTGCAAGAGAAAATATACAGAGGGCACAACAAAAGATGAAGCAAAATTATGATCGCCATGCTAAAGAGCGCGCATTTTGTGTAGGACAAAGCGTTTGGGTTTACACCCCTAAGACCAAGAAGGGACTGCAGGAAATGATCTGCGTAGTCCTCTCATTGATATAACGTTAATGGTTTTTAATGCAGAAAAACTTTTGAAGAAAAGGAAAAGTCCAATTCCTAGTAAAGTGGGCAAATTATCCCATTACCGAAAGTACTTGGGAACCAGTAGAAAATATATTAGAAACTAGATTAATACAAAATTTTAACCAGCAATCTCCATGATTCATCTGCAGGTGGCATCCGACATGATGGTAGAGATGTATCATGTAGAAAAACACAGTCATTATTATTTTCTGTTAATATGTTTGCTGTTTTGTCCGATATTAGTTCTAAACCAACAATTCGCTTCACTTAATCAAAAGATGACATTTTATCCAGCATCATTACTAATCAGCTATAATGCACGACCATTAACTTTTTATGATGACACTAAATTGTTGCACATTTCAACAACGCTTAATACAATCCCTAGCTATTGGAAAGATTATGTCACTTTCGAACCATTCATGTTCTATCCTTTAATAAAACTAATTTCTTTAACCAATTGCTTAAATCCCCGGCTTAAATCTATCCGTCAGGTTCAGCAAGTAACTCAAAGATTACTCGCCTTACCAGGTTTCTCAACCGGCTTTAATCGAATGTGATACCTACCTGGTTAGATATTTTCAGTACGAAACCGGAATTCTTTCAAAAATGTATCGTAAACGAGCTTATCACAACTCGATTAAGAAATGTAAAAATTGGGCTTTAAAAAACTGCAAGAGAATTTCGTTAAATGAACGGAAATGGCTTAAAGATAAACCTAGGCGGCTATCTCGCTCAAGTTGAATGTGGCAGCAGGATTATTCGGACTTTTTAAGGCCATTCACGAAGCAACTGCAAGGGCACAGTTGTGAGGCAAATCATGTTAAAAATTTGAAGGCAACACTTAAAACCATGACTTCGGTCATGGCCGCTTCGCAGTTCCTAGTTCGAGTTGTAAACAGTAAAATTGTCTACCTTTTTAAAGTAGTGGACCAAATGAGCTCCAAGTTAGAAGGATTGTCCATAGCAATAAGGTTGATAGATAAGATATTCGTAAGCTGGGAAGGAGAATTAAATGCCTTCTCCAATACTGTACGATGCAACGAACATTAGGTTATGGAATTTTTGTCAAAATTTGCAACTGAAATTAATAGGGCTTTTTCTGTTAGGCTACGATTCTTTGAAATATAAGATGTTATGAACCAGATGACGAAACTTATCAAGAAAACGTTGATCGGTGTCTCTGACTTACCCAGATTTGTGACTTCACAGCTTGTTTCTAGATTGGATGGGGATCCTTCAATGATATTTGCTACTAAGGCATTAAAAGAAGGGTTATCGATTCTTGCTAGTCCCCAATGCATGGTTAATGTCGAACATGATGGTACTGATGTAAAAAATAATATTTTGACCATTGTCCCGGAAATAACAGGTAGTAAATCATTTTGTACTGTGGAACACCTTACGCCTCTCAAATTTAACATTTCTAATGCTTGCTATATGGGACCAGTTAGAAAGTCTAACCTAGCTTTAATTACTTGTCCATATTCGAAACACGTTATTACAATTAATCGTGCTCTTGATAAATGTTTTACGAACAAAAATGAAGTTTTGTGCCCAACAAACATATTAGAAACAGTAAATAATATAGAATGGCTTGGTTTTCCTTGGAATCCAAATATAAAACTATCATACCCTCGTTATCACCTACCGACAAGTGCTTGTGACGACCTACATCCAATAATCCATCTCGGCGAGCGTTATTATTTATCAACTTCATATGGAACTCTACACTTAAAGTGCCTATCACTCTTTTGCAATTTTGATAGCTTATGAACCTCCGAAAAGTTTTGAGTACTTCTGTGAAGAACGTTTTGGTTTAAAGTGAATACTTTTTGTTCTACACTTGTTTGAAATCGTGTAAATGTGACCTTTCCTGACTAATGACCGCGTAAGTAAACGCCTGGGTCGAAACCTGGGTAGACGTCATCTCATTAATGCTTATTCTCCATGGCGCCTTTTTATCAGAACAACATCGATGCATAGAAAATATACACAGTTTTTGAGTTGTTAGTAAAGAAAAAAAGTCATTTTAGTCAACATGTTAAGCATTTCTTCAAATGATTCCAAGGCCGAATTAATTATATGACGTCAAGATGACGTCTACCCAGGTTTCGACCCAGGCTTTACTTACGCGGTCATGGGTCAGGAAAGGTCACATTTACACGATTTCAAACAAGCGTATGATAAAGTATTCGCTTTAAAGCAAAACTTTCTTCACAGAAGTACTCAAAACGTTTCGGAGGTTCATAAGCTATCACTTCCCTTGTAACACAACGTTTCAAGGTATGAAGTCAGGTTTATCCACATGCCCCAAGTCACTGGGAATATCACACAAGAAACAATTAAATATATCATGGGATGCGTCAGATCATATTTGATTACGACTTTACCACGAGTCCTTGAAAGTGTCACCACCCATTGAGATAAATAAAACTATTGTGGACAACCTTGCCAAACTGTACAACCTCTACGATGCACGCCTGACTAGCGAACTCACTGACAGCAAACAAACGGATCGACGACATTAAGGAACAGACACTGACATATTATGACCAGATAATACTCTACACAATAGCCGGTGTATCCTTTCTCAACACTATAATGGTTAGTATAGCACTTTGCTGCCTGAGGCAAGTCGGTACCAGTCCAAGACAAGAAATTGCAACGACGAGGATTGCGATCAGCGGTAGCAACAGTAGCCAAAGAAAGTGTCATCGCTGTAACCTCCCGAAGAAAACCAAGGACTAAAACAGCAAAGCATTGACAATCCTCAAACTCAGAATTGATCTATATTACCAGAAATGTCTGATCATATTATTATTCAACCTAAAGGAGAACTGAAGCCTAAAATCAACTTTAGCTCAATGAGTAGATCTAAACATGAAAAGACTCATACCAAAATTTATTTTACTGTGTTTTGCATCAAAGGAAAGAAAATCTGCAAATCGTCCATACAACCGCCGCTAAGTACAGACAGCTCAATTCCTGTAATCTGTGACGTACGATACGGGGAATAAATTAGTTTTGTCATGTTGTTCTCGACTCATAATTGCGCACTATTGTGCTTTCTTTGTGCTGAAGGTGTGGCTGTTTTTCCTTGGTATGCATGACGTACTATACGGGAAAAATGCACTGAATTGAGCCGCCACACAAACTAGCTTTATCAGCGGAGAATCGTCTATTTTTCGACTTTCAAGACGTATTTCCTTTTTTTAGACGTGCAAAACAAAGAAATAAAATAGCAGAACTTATTTCTCTTTTATACTAGTTTGTATAGTCGTCAGATTTATTTATTTAGGGCTCAGTTCTCCTTTAATAATGGCACTTATACTCGCTATATTAGTTTAGTTGTAGCAAGAAAGTTGGCTGCTGTCAGTGCTCTTTTTGCATCCTTTATGGAGTATAGAGATAGAACAGGGGGTCAGCTGGCTAACTATTTTAGTCTTAAAGGTGTTTATAATTGGCAGGCTTTCGATCTTCTTTTGGAATTATTTCAGTTTGAAAACGTACAAATCACGTTCGAAATAAATAATATTTTGCATCTGGTTAAGATCTGTTCTATACTAATAGTACATAATTCGTTTCTCAAGAAATATCTGTACCCGGCACACGAAATGTTTATGATACAATCCTACCAAAGCCCGAAACTGATAATTTTTAAATATCAATACACAGCTGTAATAATGGCTCTTAAGAAATACGGCTATTTAGAATTAACGGAAATGATTTGTTTTGGTCCAATATCATACGAAGATTTAATGAGTAGTTCAGACCTATCAGACTTTCAACAGAAAATCCTGGAAAGACTCATATGAAAGTCTTTGTCTTTTTAAAAAGGTATAAAAAACACTTTTCTAGCCGTACACCAGGTGATGCACGAAATTAAGGGGGGAAGAATGTTACGCAACGGTTTATTACTAATTATAGTAAGGTAACTAGATTCAGAAACTGGCCTCCAGCACAGTAGTCATGTACTTATGTTAATTAATTGACAAATGGTCTCAAGCATCGGTTTCCGTTGAAATATAATAATCGGAGAATCTTTGGACTAGGCTCATGCAACTGAATTTACTTTGTAATAGATACTATCTAGTGGCGTAGTTGAAACGAAAGTTTTAGAAGCTTTTGTGGGATTAAGAAATGAAAACTAGTTGGACCTGTATACTCCAAATAGTTTGATAATGTGCTAACAGATGTTTAGACCATGCCTTTTTGAAAGCTTTTATATGAAGTGAAAATATTGTATAACACGTGATTAGACGAACGTGCTTTGTAGAGTTATTTTAGTTTTTGATTGACAAATATAATTTAGCCTTGACCGTTTCCATGTGTGGTACAGGCAGGCAGCACTTCGTACCGTTTTCTACCCAAAACACACTTTTAGTGATGGGCATAGCCCTAAGTCACGGTGAGTTCTATATTTTAAAAAGTTTTCAACGCAGACGATTGGATTTTGGTAGAAGGATGTAGAATCGTAAAAGGAATATAACTAGATTTTTTAAGCTATGTTACTACCATTGTGACGTCACAATGACGTCATTTATCCATTTGTAATACGTTTCTTACAACTATTCATTACCTCTAAAAACGGAATGTCGTATATTGTTAAACTTTATTCGTGATGAGAATGAAGGAATCGAAAACCCGATGTCGATTGGTTTAGGAAATCAAAAGTTATGAAAGTTTGAATTTTGTCAGGAGCTGGGACCCCAGCACAGGATCGGAGTAGATGTGGCTATATTTAGAATTGCTGGTTTTCACTTGACGTCATAGCCGCCATGTTGATACCTTTAAACAATAGATTCCTCGTTAGCTTCTTTTGTTGGGGCACCAATATGGACGCCATGCCCTTTGTCATTCGAATCTCTGGGGATTGAGTGAATACCAGCAATTCGAATTCCCGCGTTGAAAATGAGAAGCATGATAATGAATAATAATGAGAAGTGACATTAGCTATCTGATTGGCTAAGACAACATGGCCTTTGTTTATTTCGCGCGAAATGCAATTCGAAATATAGCCACATCTACTCCTGTGCTGGGGACAGACCCAATGGGGAAGATGGACGCTCCTGGTAATATGCTCCTGATTTTGTCCATTTGGCCCCATTGGTACCTCCTCAACAAAGGTCTTCTATGAAGTTCAGCAACATAACAAGAAGACAAAGCCGGAGTTTTGAAACCGAAACCGTATCAATATTTTGAATCAATATAAATATTTTCTTCGCCAGCACCGACTGAAGGCGGATACAAAAGGAGATGCAAACAATGCCGTTAAATAAACCCGAGAGTTCGATACGTATTATTTTCTGGAATTTCCGTTCGGTTTTTGTTTGTACAAGGTCCACTGCATAATATTGTTTCATTTCTGTGATTTTTGAATTGCACTGTAACGGCCGGAAGTAAAATTTCCTACTGGCATGCGCAGTTTCCGGTTTATGTCAACTATACCAGAGCCTCTGATTTTTCAGTTAAGTTGAGGAGGCACTGGAACGAGAATGAGAAGTGATGCACATGCGCGCGCACTGTTGAAACCAGGTGACCGGGATTAAATCCTTGGCCAATAGCTAGAGATAATTGTTTTCTTTCTATTTTTATGCCTTCCTGCATTCACTGAGCTTGTTTGCTGGGCAAGAGCTGAACTCTGATCGCACGTGAATCAAAATATCGCAAATAAGGATTCAACTATCGCGAAGAAAATGCGACATAATTAATTAGAAAGTTGTATTGTCCATCCTACGAATAATGGTACACAACAGAGGACTGCGAAATAAACACAAAAGTGTTTTGAGGCTTGGTAAAATTAGTGTCACACGTCCTCAATGAAAACTGAAAATAACCATCAAAGGTCATATGACCATTCTGTAACCTATAAAGGGTGGTCAATTATAATGACATCTGTATCCCCAAGGAGACTACATTGGTCATTGTGTACGAAATACCAAGCATTGAATAAATAAAATCAGAAGGAGGAAGGCATGGAATTCCTATTCGCAAGCAAATACTTTATTTCATTTTACGTTATCTTCTATTTTCTTCTTAACCCTTTTCCACTGATTTCCCTTGATTCTACCAGTTATTTTTGTTTTTATGTACTGTTTAAAACACGAACAGCAGTGTTTTATCAAGTCTAAAAATTCTCATGGTATTTTGGTTTTGTCTGTTGAGAATTATTCAAATAATAATTAGTCAACGTTTCTGATTAATGTGGAGCACACCTACACTACTGGACTCTCTTTCCCGCGACCGTTCAGTCTACAGAGCAGCCGAAAGGAAGGTCAGCACTGGACTAAGGCTGCTCGTACCACATATAAAACAAATTAACGCAGGAAGTACATGAAAACCGTTCGTGTATGCTCGATTCTCAACTTGCACTTGAAGAGTTGAGGCCAGTTATTAATTTTTATATCATTCAAGGAAAGTAGCTGCAAGACTCTTCTCTGTTGGAAATTATATTCTATTACACAAGGGATCCCCACCCCTCCCACCAAAAGATCTTTAACAAGCTGTCCAAAGCAAACAATAACATAGCCTCGACTCCATGCAGCGCGCACAAGATAAATTAGAACCTCAAGTTGCGTCAAACATGAATTCATTTATTTCGTCGACGGAATCAAAAGCTAATGAACGAGGAAAAGAACTGCTCAGCACTTCCTTTTGTTGTGCCACTTGTTTGATGTTAGTCAAGTACTCATCAGTGATTACCTAACGCAATGACAACACGTTCGCAAAAAAGAGCTGCAATGAACCTCAGAGTTTTAACCAAACTAAAACGCCGTCGAATGCGAAGATCTGGAGGCAAGAACTCTGCCAAAGAGGATCCGATGCCCGTCGTCGGCCCTTCGGATGTGTATCGAGAAGACCCATATGATGTTACGGAACGTAGCGACGCTATGGCCATGGACGTGTTGGACTTCTGGAATTTTGCTAATCGCGCTCCATGGCAGGGAAGATTGAGAGTTTGTGATGGGGAACTGATGAGAAAGCTGATCGACTCGTACGAAAACCTGGTACAAAATAAGATCATAGCAAAGGTTATCACTACAAGGAACTTCACCGCATCGGAGACGAAACATAGATGCAAGGTGTTCAGCTCAGGGGTAGAATACGGAGTCAATTTTAATGACAAGGTTAGACTCGGCAGTAATGCTAGGCTCTCGTTTATATTTTGTTTTACATAACATAAAAAGTGCGCGCGCAAAGAATGTGAGGAAGCCCATACTTTCCCAGTCTCGTACCCAGAGCTCATCTCCCAGAGAGAGCTCTGGTAACAGCCATTTTTTGGTCCTTGCTGATTGGCTGAAATGATAACGCATGCGTAAGAATCAATCGAAATACTTAACCGTGATTGGATAATTGTTACTTGTCATGTAAATAATAAAGTTCGCGCATAGGGCATGCTGGCCGAAGTACAGAGGCTCATCGAAAATGGCGGATTGAGATTTGTGAAGCCACCGAATGTAAAGAAAAGAGAAATATCAACGTAGAACTCTGTTCTGAATAAGTTCAAGCTATTTCTGTGGTTGCACAGGAGCGTAAGGACTGTCTTTGTGTTTTTCCTACCGCTACGGGATACAGAAACCACTTGTTTACCAGCTTCTGGCGTCTGCAATTGTCTCCGAGTTCGACTGCAGTGCAGCTTTTAGTTTTATACAGCTTTGAACAGTCGTTTATATCCCCTTTGTCTTTGGATGCTATACAACGGAGGACCAGATATATATAAGTGAACTCCTGATTACCATGCAGTGATGATCAATCAACAATCAAAGGCAATAAGGAATTTTATCGACGAGGCCAATTCTTGGACGGTCATGATCACAGATCAGTATAGACAGTAGTCTAAGCCTGAAAATGATGCATGTACAGCTGCCTTCTCAGCTCGTTCCAAGGGTCCACTCTGCTGTATTTCAGCAGATTTCAGGCTGAGGCTTAATACTTTATATTGAAATTTATACACAGCGTTCATATTTAGATTAGAATTTGTTTTTCTTGTTGAAACTGATTGGTACTGTACACTATTGGATGTGGGTAGAAAAAGAAACGAACCTTTGAATTTCAAGCGTTGTGTATTTCACAGTTCTGGTGGCGACTTATTTTTATTATCAACATGAATATTTTGCAGTGTCTTGCTGGATTTTTGTCAACCGTTAAACCTGGGCCTTGAATCAATGGGTTAGTTGCAGAATAACCCCCTCTACTCAAAATATCACTTGAAAACTGAGTTTCTCTAGTACTTTGGGGTCATCAACAAATAAAAAAAAATCTTACCATCTGGGGTGGAAGGGTATTGGCCTGGGCATTAAGAAAATATTTTTTTGGGAACTTTAGGAATAACTTTATTACACAATTTTATATGAAGTGTATGTTAAGGGGGGAGCAGAGCTTAACATCCAAATGACAGTAAAAAAATTTTTTTGTCTATGACCCTTAATAATACAAGATGAAAAGAACTGTATGATGAATGATTACCAGTACCTGTCAAGCCTTATAACAAGAATAAGCATCCAGTATCTGAATATCATAGAGTAAGTTGCAAAAGTAATACCGTAAATTATTATTATAAAATTTGTTAATAATTAATGAAGGAAAACAAAGAAAATTAATGTTTCGAGTTGTTGGCACTTGGACTTCAACACTTGTTTACTGAGTAGTTGTAAATCTAATACAGATTCATCTTGATTTACATAAACTTGCTGTGATTTTAATAATTATAAACCATATACTCTGGCTCAAGTTTGTAAATCTGATCAAACATGGCCACTCGCTCTGTATCTATTACAAACTAAAAAATCTAGTGTCTATCCAAGTTAGTTCGAACACTCATTTCAGTGTTAGATCAAGGGTTCCAAATAGTTGCCAAGAAACAATTAATCCCAAGGGCTGTAGCCCCGATGGATTTGTTGTTTCCGAGGTTTGGAACCCCTGATCAAACTGATGCAATCACTTTTCATGACAATACCTGTATTCTTGGGTCATTAGGAAGTATTGTTTACCAGTATTTTGCTGTTTAACTGTTATTGATCCCAAGAATTAAAATTTCTCCTTTGTTAAACACAATTTTCTGCTGTGGCCACATCAGAAGACTTGGAACGTAAGCATTGTATGCGAGTGGTTTAAGCACTTAATTATTTTCTGAACAGTAAAAAAAATGTAATTTTATCTTCAAGGTGAAAGCAGCCTGGGGCCAAGTGTTTCCATGGCAACATAAGTTCCACAGTGATGTGTATTTTCTTTAGTACTACATATGTGCAAAGTTGCAATTGGTTTTACCCACTATTTGCAGAGATTTTATTCGTTTTGTGATTTGTCTCCAGGCTGTATTCATAAATCATTAGGAAGTATTTGCCTTGTTGCATACAATATTATTGACAATTGAAGGGGTCCATGCAAGAATAACATAAGTGACTTTTGATAAAATTCCAAATTATTTTTGATGTTCTTTGTTTTCCGAGATAATTTAGAACTTGATAAAAAGTCTCTTATGCTGTTCTTGCAAACCCCTTCAATTATATTTTCTCATGGTCATTTCAACAAAATAATGGTCTGATAGTGTAGTAGGCACAGCAGAAGCTAGCAGTCAGGAGTATAAATCACAAGGATGATGGTTTGAGCCACATTCTAGATGCTGATTTTTATTTCCATCTTGTCCTTTACTTCCCTTCATGTAAAGTCATACTTACATTGTAATATTATAGCTTACTGGAAGTCAAAATTCAAGTGTCCTAATTAGTGTTTGAACCTTGATCTGGCATTTCATTGGATATCAAGAATCACTAGTACTAGTGATCTTGATCAGACTGTCATTTTGGATTGGATATCAAGATTCGACAATTGATGCATGAGACAAGTCAGTGCCATCATAGTTAATAAGAGTGGAATGGTTATGAAACCCAGTGACCTTTGTTATATGTCTTTGTTAGCTTTTTTCAACCGTGACCCTGCACAAAACACAATAGAAATTCCAATGTGTTAATCAATCAGCCAATAGAAACGTGTGAGTTCAGGGGACGCTAATGAACTATGACCCTGCACAATCTTTTGTCTTGCCCCCTTCCAACATAAATCTTAGCGCATTTGTTTGCCCCTTTGAAGTTTGCCGGGTTTCATAACCATTCCACTCTATTAACTATGGTGCCATACAGCCTTTACCAGGTATGAAACCTCATGCACATGAAATGCATCACTGGTATTTGCTGCTTCCCTCATTAATTATTCATGAGTCTGAGAAATATATTTACAGGACATTCAATCTCATCAGACTGCAAAATAAGATTTAAAATGTATTAGAATATTACATATATACGTGTAGTCCGCATTATTATAACAGTTGACTACATGACCAACTTTGTGCTGTTACCATCAGTTTTAAAGTACAAAATCATTATTGGGAACAGATGGTTGGTAGAAAAATAACGATGGCATAATGCTAGGTCAGAAAAAGCACATGGCATTGACACGATCTGCCCTTTACAGGGCTATCAACTAATTGAATAGAAACCCCTCACTCCCTCGTTCAATGTCCAAACCATGTGATTACAACTGCAGTTACTTATTAACATTGACAGGTCAATAATTTCTTAATGTTTGTAGGTTCCAGTTGTATTAATCCTTTCAGATTTAAATAATCAAATTCTCAAAGAAAACAGCAGAAAAAAAAGTTAAACAATATATTACATTCACTGTACTTCACAATCTAAATAAATATAGTGATACTTACTGCCACATCATCCATTGTCATTAATGTGCGAACCAGAGATCCATTGGTTCCTGACACAAAGTGGCCTTTTGAAACCATGGTTGGTACATTAGCATAATAATTGTAATGTTTATCAACACGAAGTATTGCTATAGTGTTGTTTCAATAATTTGATTGGTACATTATTAGCCAGACAGGTAGTTATTCAGAAACTTGTATTACAGTTATAATAATAGTATTTAGAAACATGTTTTCTTTTCAATCTTGGGAGAGTCAGGTTTGTAGCAGTTATTCCTAAATAAATTTAACTTATCCACTTTCCCAAAAATGACTTGTGTTATTGCCAGTGCAGTGTTCATTCAGGGGAATTTCATATGTCAATACATGTTTTGGTGGCTGCATATTTATTTATAGAAATCCTACTGAAATACACGTGCAATGCAGCCATATATAGACACTTCTACGTTTGGGTGTTGTTTTTAGCATGATTTATAGGTCATTGACTCCATATAAATTAAGCTGTGATTTTCTTTAGATTTTCTGGCTCGAAGGCAATCGAGCTTGCTCATAGTTATATAAATCAGTAAGCTTGAATAATATGCAGCTTGCCCAAGAAGTTCCAGCTTATTTTCCTAAGTTTGCTTTGCTTTTCCCCAAAAAAAACATTTATAGTGAAAATCAGTTCTGCTAACCTTTGCAGTATTTCTGCCTTCTGGTCCCGACTGCATCGTCGGCTATTTTATGCCTTTGTGCCGGAGTTCCCATCTTTTTCCTTGTACTGAGTAGACTGGTGGAAGGAAAACTTGGGTTTCGACTGTTCCAAACGCTCCTCATATCTTCTGCCATCCTGGGACTATCGATTTTTCATGGCTTCCTTTTTGTACGAGTGGATTTATTTTGACCGGAAATCGACTTCAGTTCCTCGTTTTCGAAAAATGATTCCTACGCATGCGTTTTGTTTTAGCCAATCAGCAAGGACCAAAAAATGGCTGTTACCAGAGCTCTCTCTGGGAGATGAGCTCTGGGTACGAGACTGATACTTTCCCCTCCGAGAAAACTTAAAGAATATTCACCCAAAAATCAATTCATGATTTTCCCAAAAGGATGCATCAAAAACTTCATTATAAGAGTTACCTCTTTATCTAATGTGCCCTCTATTGTGGCAAAAGGTTTCATCATCCCGTATCAAAATAGAATAAACTCTCAATTCATTAACATAATTTACCAAGAGATACTGCCTTTGCAAAGATCAGACAGCAGTGTAAATTGTACTTTCTCCGTGGTTGGCTTTGTGACCAGAAGTGTTAGTCCGGCCGGGATTCGAATTCATGACCTCCCACAAGTCATACCGCGGCTGTATCAACAGACAGACAGACAGACAGACAACGATTGTTGATTGGCACATTGTAAAAAGACTTTTACATGAGTGGGAGTCCAATAACAATAGTAGACTGAATAAAAACGAAAAGCTAGCTATCTAAGGCAGTGCCTTTTTCTCTTTTGGAAGCAATCATAAATATATTCCGAAATAGTTTTCATTAATTTATTGGTAGCCTAAATTGCTTGTCAGCAGTTAGGTGTTGAGATTGGAGGTTGTTCTGTTCTCTCAGATCTTTAGTTAATTGCCTTTTTAGGTCAATGTAAAATCCACAATTGGTGAGAACATATTTTTCATCTTCCTTTTCATTGTTACAAAAAGGGTACCGCCTCTCTTCGGGGGGATGTAAGAGCGAACATGCCTCCCTCTTCAATCCTTAAATTATTAACTTAGTTATTGAAATTCGGTGTTTTATGTTATTTATTTGTAAGAGATAATTGTGGCGCAATGTGCTGTCGTGCAGTTTACAATCATGAGTAATTGTTAGTAACTCAGAGTACCTGGCCGTTGTACGTGTCGGGAGACAATCCCCTACTCTTTCTCGAAATAACACAACAGGTTCTTCACGTCCCCCTCGTATAGATTAGAAGAGAAAGGAGACAAGGACAACGGCTTATACGTCCCTGGCCAAGGACGTGGTCTATCAATATATGTATACAGGGCCGTAGCTAGGATTTTTGTCTGGGGCAGACTCCGCACAGCCACGGCGCCGGGGGACTCCCGCATATTAGGGGCGGGGATGCTCGTCGGACATTTTTGTTTTCACCCCTAACAGGTACTAGCTAGTAACACCAGAAACCTGTGTTCTATTGACAAAAAGGTCCGATCTTTCTTTGGGGGGGGGGGGGGGGGGGGCAACTGCACCCGCTAGCTAGCTACAGACAGACAGACAGACACATTTTTATTGGTGTTTAGTATGTGCAAGTACTTCGACATGGGTCCAATAAATTTCAATAAATTTCAGTTAAATTAGGTTATGTACTTCTTTGTTATTGGGAACAGGCATCACTGCGTTAGAGCTTCAGTCAGCTCTGATATTGAAGCAGTTATAAATGAATTTTGCTGTAAGACTAGAAATTCTACTGTCTAGGTTCATGATTGTGCATAATAGGCTATTTTCAGATGGTGTGCCACATTTATATTAAATTTATTCTTTTGTGAAGCATAGAATTCCTTCCTTAGGGTTTCATATTTCGCTACGGCCCTGGTATACTCCGCAACACCTTGTGGGTAACACACAGAGATAAAAATTAAAATTAAAATTAAAAATGTTCATACCGTATTAGCCTCCTCCGCAGGCATCTCTAATTTTCGAAGAAATCAGATTTTAAAAATCGTGAATTGGGTTACCTGTGACTCCGGGAGAGAAGAGGAGGACTCTCTTCTCTTACACGGCAAACACGTAAACCAGTTTTTATTGAATTATGTACTGCTTTTAGATTGTGTATATTGAGTTATATACTGTTTTTAAATTGTATATAGCTTTGTACTGATGTTTTTTTTAACCGTGTATAAAAAATCTGTCTGTCTGTCTGTCTGTCTATCTATCTCGGCTCCAATCTCCCTCTCTTTTCTTCACCTGCCACAGGGAGCCCATAATCTGATTTCTTCAAAAATTAGAGATACCTGCGGAGGAGGCTAATACCGTATTAAAAATTAGGAATTAATGAAAAAATGTTTATGCGATAGAAGGATAAAAATAGACATTTAAAAAGAGAAATTTGAAATAATAAAACAAATGTTTACACTAATGAGATCAAATCACGTATTCACAGCTTCAAGGATTCTCTTTCATAACTATTTTGAAGGATTTTAGTTTCGTTTTTTTCTATGGTATCTGCTGGTAACAGGTTCCAGTTTTTGATAGTTCTAATTTGAATCCCTGACTTCCCGTGCTCTACCAACTGAGCTCAGTTTATTTAATTTCTATGATTTCAGCAGACAACTCGAAAGCCTTCTGCTACTTTGGTTGCTGCACACAGACATTATATTGTTCTCTCTACCTAAGAAATTAATTAACTGTAGACTTCTTATTATTCCCTTGTTATTTAAATACCCAGTGCGAACAGTGTCAAATAAATTGAATTGAACGGCGTTGCGAGACAGTTTCATAAGTGGTGTTATACAGTGGTTGGCTTATGAAACCTTTACGCGTTTTGCGTTGCCAGACAGTTTCACGAAAAGTAAAACTGCCTTCTACTTTTTTTGTGAAACTGCATCGCAAAATAGCCAAGCAATGTATCGTATAACACCCCTGCCTCGTATAACACCCCTGCATCGTATAACACCCCTGCATCGTATAACACCCCTGCCTCGTATAACACCCCTACCTCGTATAACACCCCTGCCTCGTATAATAACACCCCTGCCTCGTATAACACCCCTGCCTCGTATAACACCCCTGCCTCGTATAAACTCTAAATGCATGAAGTTTTAAAATCATTTTGTTGTTTATCCCACAACTACGAAACAAGCATGAAATTATTAAGTAGTTTTTTGAAGTCGATTAAAGGGGAACTGAACCCTAAAATCAACCCAACGAAAGAAATAAGTTGTGCTATTTTATTTCTTGGTGGTGCACGTCTAAAAAGAGGAAATACGATTTGGAGATCGAAAAATAGCCGATTCTCCGCTGATAAAGCTAGTTTGTGTGGCGGCTCAATTCTGTGTTTTTCCCCCGTATCGTACGTCATGCATACCAAGGAAAAACAACCACACTTCCAGTACAAAGAAAGCACAATAGTGCGCAATAATGAGATGTTAGTCCGAGAACAACATGACAAAACTAATCGTCACAGATTACAGGAATTGAGCCGTCTGTACTTTGCGGCAGTTGGAAGGAGGATTTACAGATTTTCTTTCCTTTGACGCAAAACACAGTAAAAAAAATTTTGGTATTAGGCTTCGCCTCGGACTGGAACCAATTGCGCGGACTTTGAAATGCCGTCCAGTCCTTATTGGAGGCCTTTAAACATTACGTCACGGACAGAGAAGGTAGTATTTTAATTTGGTTTTAAATGAAGTGATACTCGTAGCATTGCTAATTTCAGAATTGAGGGTGTTGAAAAATTGCGGACCTTGAAACTGAATAGAGAACTGTCTAGTCTTTGTTCTACATAAAGGAAGATAGAAAGAGCTGGCATTTCTTGTGTCAACACAAGTTTCGAAATGAAAACTTGCGCCCTTCCAGACAGGTGGCCAAACGGTCGCAAGCCACGGGAGGTGCTCGGCGTTCATTTTGAAAATTAACCATGAAAAGTATGCATAAATTAAAGGAGGTTTTTTAAAAACCATAATGATTTTGACCCCTGAAAGGTACGCAAATATAACGTTTATAAACCAACTCCTTTTCAAGTCCACGTAAGTGGGTGGCCAAACGAAACGCAAGTCCAACGCAAGTCCGAAACTTTCACTTGCGAGTCCGTTTGGCCAGTGTTTAACAGAACCTGTGAAAACAGCCGAATCTTTGCGGGAGCCTGTTGGAGCGAGCGCAAAGATTAGTCTGTTTTCGTAGGCTTAACAGGGCCTTTACTGACTGTAGCTTTAAATTCCAGCCTGATGTGGTTGTCAGGGCAACGTTTACATATTACGGCGGTCTGCCATTGAGACGACACCGTAAAGTGTTATTCGCCGCGACACCCAACAGCGTGTTTACACCACGCATTCGACACTCGCTTCCTATTATCAAGTACGACAGTGGGGACGCGAGAAGAAACTCTAAGGTTTGTACATCAAAAGTGAACATCCCCCCCTCCCGTACTCCCCGTATGTTTTCGATACCTTTTACATACCTAACCCGAAAAGTCGTACCTATTTCATGCTCCACGTAAAGATGCCATTAATCGCGTTATCTAAACATGCCCGTGGTCTCACATTTTCATGTCAAAATCATACCCTATTCCAGACTAAAAAGGCAAAATTTGTAACCCTATTTCAGACTAAAACAGCTCGAAAACCATACTCCTTGGAGCGGCACATACCCGTATAGCTTAGATAGATAGATAATTTTATTAGCATCTTGTAAAGCAAATGGTACATTGGATCATTGCTAATAACCTTGCATTATGTATTACAAGCACTCGTGATAACTGAAACAGTATAGGACCGCTTATATAGGCCTTTAGGCAAGATAGAGCTAGTTAGCGCTCTCAAATTTACATTGTTAGTTTGGGATATTTCTATATCTTAATTGCATGCTATCGTAAACAAACTTTGCTGTTAAGTGAGCTACTTCCATAGGCGGGTTTATGATTAGTTTAAATAATTGATCATCGGACATATGACTTGTGATGAATTTCTTTGCGTTAAAAGTTTCAAGGGTGCGGAAGAAATCCTTTCGTATTGTATCATATGTTTCACATTAAATAATAAAGTGGAATTCGTTTTCTATATCTTTATGGCAGGTGGGGCATATTCTCTCTTCTGGTTTGGTATATGGTCTAGTGTACCTCCCGCTTTCGATTTGTAAACAATGATTCACCTCATTCTAAGTCTGGTTAGAGCCATCCTATGCTTGATATTGGAGATAACCACGAGGGAGGGGGGGGGGAGATACCTAGGAGTTTTGTATCTCTATTGTTTACATGTGTTTCAAAAAAGGTTGTCATGACGATATAAGACAAGGCATGCATAGGATATTGAGCATTACAAGACCGAAATTAATTGTCGCTGTAGCATTGGGTTGCAGACGGATGGGGTTAAAAACCGACAAAAGACAAATACTACTGGTCAGTTTCGTTGATCCATTTTCGAATACCGTCGATCATACGTTCGGCCTTGGAATGTCTGATATCAGGAGCCATTACCCAGAGCGTCCATCTCCCATCCATCTCCCATCCATCTCCCATCCATCTCCCATACATCTCCCACACATCTCCCATCCATCTCCCATCCATCTCCCATACATCTCCCACACATCTCCCATACATCTCCCATACATCTCCCATACATCTCCCATACATCTCCCATACATCTCCCATACATCTCCCATACATCTCCCATACATCTCCCATACATCTCCCATACATCTCCCATACATCTCCCATACATCTCCCATACATCTCCCATACATCTCCCATACATCTCCCATACATCTCCCATACATCTCCCATACATCTCCCATACAAGCTATATGTCACAGCGCGTTAGATTTTCAGGCTATATTTAGACTAGTTCAAGTTCGCGCGAAAAACTCATAGCCAATCAGTGATCAATATGATTAGCCTATCAGAACTCGCCAAATTATTGCACTCTTGAAGTTCTAAAACGTAAACATGGCGGATGAACGGAAGTGCCAAGCGAAGATTCAACAAAAAGCCATATTGGATCATGCTGTCCGTTACGGAAACAGCTTTTTTCGCGGGAAAACGAAGTTAAAAATAGCCGGCAAATCTAACGTGCTGTGACACATATCCATACTAGATGGACGCTCCGGGTAATGGGCTCCTGCCGATATCCAATGTCCTATATTTCTATGTACTATCTCCGTGACAGTACGTTTTGAAATAGGTGTATTCAAGAGCCCATAACCAAGAGCGAGAATCTCCCATACTACCTCTATACTACGGCATTTTCACAAGTTAAGTTATTTTTAGAACGGTTTTCCACTATTCTTGGGTTGCAATCATTCCTAAGGGAATAAAATCACAAAAGCGTAGCCGCATGTTGTTGGTAAAACAAAAGAAGCTAATGGGGCATCTTTTGTTCCGCCCACTAATTGGCGGCAAAACTAATCTAAATAGCCCAACTTGTGAAAACGCCATGTCATATGGACGCTCTTGGTGTATTTCGATAACTATCACTGGAGACAAAATATTTACACGTGCTGTGATTTTAATATTTGCATTGCTTGTTGCTGCATCCTCCGTTCTTCCAGTGTTTTGAGGTCTACGTTAACGTTGGCCGTAAGTCCGCCTTATGCGTGTCAGATCTAGATAATTTCGTAAGGGGAGAGGCCGACAGGGGAAGAGGAGAATAGAACAGGCCCGCTCTTCTTATCCCGGCTCTTCTTTCCGTTCTTCTCGAGGGCCTTTTGACAAGCTTTAGTTTTACAAATTCTAAAAGAGATTGAATGCGCTATGAATATGATCGAAGCCAGGGAATCAATCGAATCATTTGCATACTTTGTATAAGGGATTGAGAAACAAAGTGTCAAATTCTGCCAAAAAGGGTTATTTCTCTACTGTGTTACTTAAAATACGCCACTACTTTCCTCTAAAATACCACTATTATTCTGAGGTAACACTGCTTTTAGCCAATCGTAATATTTTCATAAATAACTTCTTTCAGTTAATAAATGAGACGTTTCTGTTATCTGGCACCATTTACTGTCTGATTTGTTTATATTTCTCCTTTTCTCGCCTTTGAAGGTTGAAGCTCTGACGAAGCTCCAGTCCCAGTTCGCTCCCTTATTTCCGCGCATGGCCTGGGACTCTGGTTCATCTGAATCCCACGATGAGTGGTTCATCTCTCCAATCCCGGCAGACTTTGCGACCCGCTGTATAAAGGCCGCTCAGGACTTCGTTGTTGTGAAGGAGCAATTTACTGATAACGAGACGTGGAGGACGGTAACGAGCATAACGTTTAGTAGAAAAGAAACCAAATGGAAGACGTATCTTGCCTTCAATGCCATGAAGTCCTTCTATACGTCGAAAGAATTCCCTATGTATTCGTACGCTTTGGAGAAAAGAGCAAAAATACCGAAGTGTGCAGCAGTGCAAGCACTTCGAGCGAGCACTAGATAAACAACAGTAATAACTGTCATATCACAATTACCGGTTGAGTTAAATAAATGTCACTTAAAGAAAAGGTTTTAATTGTCCCAAGATGCTCTTTAGCTACAACTTGTCTCAAAATATTGAAAGAAAAGTTATTCACGGAGAGACTGGGACGAGTGCGGGGGTTAAACAAATGACTGATAGAGCGTGAGTC
Source organism: Actinernus sp. WN-2022 (assembly GCA_030867875.1). Classification (NCBI taxonomy): domain Eukaryota; kingdom Metazoa; phylum Cnidaria; class Anthozoa; order Actiniaria; family Actinernidae; genus Actinernus; species Actinernus sp. WN-2022. Next base: position 62,537,196 of record JAOWCC010001634.1, read on the forward strand.
CATTCTTCTTAACGCTCCTTCTCAATAACGTGTTTCACTTGTGTTTCACTTGTCTTCTCATGCCCCGCCCCTCCCCTCGACCGCCTTTCGTTTTCGTAACGTTGTGACGTCATCTATTAAGAGGACAGACGCACGGTAGAATGACAATAAGTAATAGATACAGAATGAGTGGCCGTGCTTTATCTATTAAGAGGACAGACGCACGGTAGAATGACAATAAGTAATAGATACAGCATGAGTGGCCGTGCTTTATCTATTAAGAGGACAGACGCACGGTAGAATGACAATAAGTAATAGATACAGAATGAGTGGCCGTGCTTTATCTATTAAGAGGACAGACGCACGGTAGAATGACAATAAGTAATAGATACAGCATGAGTGGCCGTGCTTTATCTATTAAGAGGACAGACGCACGGTAGAATGACAATAAGTAATAGATACAGAATGAGTGGCCGTGCTTTATCTATTAAGAGGACAGACGCACGGTAGAATGACAATAAGTAATAGATACAGAATGAGTGGCCGTGCTTTATCTATTAAGAGGACAGACGCACGGTAGAATGACAATAAGTAATAGATACAGAATGAGTGGCCGTGCTTTATCTATTAAGAGGACAGACGCACGGTAGAATGACAATAAGTAATAGATACAGCATGAGTGGCCGTGCTTTATCTATTAAGAGGACAGACGCACGGTAGAATGACAATAAGTAATAGATACAGAATGAGTGGCCGTGCTTTATCTATTAAGAGGACAGACGCACGGTAGAATGACAATAAGTAATAGATACAGCATGAGTGGCCGTGCTTTATCTATTAAGAGGACAGACGCACGGTAGAATGACAATAAGTAATAGATACAGCATGAGTGGCCGTGCTTTATCTATTAAGAGGACAGACGCACGGTAGAATGACAATAAGTAATAGATACAGAATGAGTGGCCGTGCTTTATCTATTAAGAGGACAGACGCACGGTAGAATGACAATAAGTAATAGATACAGAATGAGTGGCCGTGCTTTATCTATTAAGAGGACAGACGCACGGTAGAATGACAATAAGTAATAGATACAGAATGAGTGGCCGTGCTTTATCTATTAAGAGGACAGACGCACGGTAGAATGACAATAAGTAATAGATACAGAATGAGTGGCCGTGCTTTATCTATTAAGAGGACAGACGCACGGTAGAATGACAATAAGTAATAGATACAGAATGAGTGGCCGTGCTTTATCTATTAAGAGAACAGACGCACGGTAGAATGACAATAAGTAATAGATACAGCATGAGTGGCCGTGCTTTATCTATTAAGAGGACAGACGCACGGTAGAATGACAATAAGTAATAGATACAGAATGAGTGGCCGTGCTTTATCTATTAAGAGGACAGACGCACGGTAGAATGACAATAAGTAATAGATACAGAATGAGTGGCCGTGCTTTATCTATTAAGAGGACAGACGCACGGTAGAATGACAATAAGTAATAGATACAGCATGAGTGGCCGTGCTTTATCTATTAAGAGGACAGACGCACGGTAGAATGACAATAAGTAATAGATACAGCATGAGTGGCCGTGCTTTATCTATTAAGAGGACAGACGCACGGTAGAATGACAATAAGTAATAGATACGGAATGAGTGGCCGTGCTTTATCTATTAAGAGGACAGACGCACGGTAGAATGACAATAAGTAATAGATACGGCATGAGTGGCCGTGCTTTATCGCATTTACAAACTCGAGCCGGAGGCGAGCACAGACACGAATTCTGTATCTGGTTTATCAAACGTCTAGATGTATAGAGTCGTGTTTTTCAGTTATTTTGGCGATACGACCTAATCGAAGCAAATGTTTATGCAAATCAGGACGAAATCTGTATCAGATTTACAGATCACTTATCGCACATTTATTTCCTTTGTTTTACCTTCATGAATTGTTAATGAGTTTGGTAAAACAATTTAAGCAAAACATGACGTCATCTGTAATTTGTCATCTATAGATAACCCGAGGCAGCGTGTGGAGGATACTCTTCTTAAGTTGGAAGATCCAAACCTAACAGCTGCAATGGGTCCCGTAAAAGAGCCTCTGTGTAATAGCATATATTCACATTTTTCCAGATGAGCTGTCATTCGATTTGACATACACCATGCAGTCATACATTATCGCAAGTACACTGTTTGCAGTGCTAATTGCCTCGTCAATGGTGGTCCCGGTCACAGACACGGTGGTATCGTCTGCGTACATATATAGATTAGCGAACTCGTAATTGGAAATTGTATTGGGCATATCATTGCAAAATATCGAGAACAGTATCGGTCCAAGGACCGATCCTTGTGGTATACCATATGTAACAGCTTGACTGCTAGAATACACCCCGTTAACAACACCCCGTTAACAACACCCCGTTAACAACAGCTTGGATTGAAACGAGGAAACGGTCATGGCATCACGAATGTCTGCGTTCGTGATGCCATGACCGTTTCCTCGTTTCAATCCAAGCTGAAAAAATATCTCTTCTCCCGTCTTTGAAATCGCTTATTATTTATTCATTATTTTTTTCATATACGTGTTACCTCAATACTGGTATAAATTGTTATCTTAGTGTGATTTTCTCCATTCTGTTTTTTTTTGTTTTCGCGCTACTCCCACTTTGTTTTATATACACATATATTGTAAAGAGGCAGCCCAATGCCACATAAGCCTTCTGGTTTCCTTTTGGGCTTCCTCGCCATTTTGTTAATTACTTTTGTAATCATTTATTATTTTTTTGTTGGCAAATAAAACTGTTAAACTGTTAAACTGTTAAACTGTAAACTGCTGCCTAGACTTAAGATAGTCTCTTAACCATGAGCGGGTGCTGTCCGACACTCCGAAGGGGTAAAGCTTGTGTAGTAGGACGTCATGATCTATTGAATCAAATGCCTTTTTGAAGTCGAAGAATATTGCACAGATGACTCTGTTTGCGTCAAGAGCCTTCCTCCAATGTTCCGTTATGTGTATCAGTAAGAGCTCAGTGGAGTGTGCTTTTTTATACGCCCACTGATATGGATTGAATAGATCGTTTACGTCCATGTGACTTGTGAGGGAATCCGCAATTGTTGTCTCCATTAACTTGCTTGGTACGCTCACTAGTGAAATTGGTCTATAGTTAGTCCTGTCTTCGGCATCATCCTTCGGAATACAGGTGAGATCTTTGACACTTTCAATTCCATGTGCTAGGAACCTGATACTGCGTTGCCGATGACATGAACAGAGATGTGAGTGACGGCACGATGGCTGTATCTGCGAGCTTGAGCAGTTTAGGTTCAATACCGTCCGGACCGCAGGCCTTGTTGGGATTCAACTTCCTTATCATTTTAATTTGGTGACGCCCTTCTCCGTGATACCAATTTCGGTCTCTACTATATAGGACTGTAGCTATATCAGCTGCATTGGCCGGGTGAGAGCACTCGAGGCGTGGTAGTAGTTCCGCTGCTAGTTTTCTCCCACTGTCGAGAAGAGTGTGTTTAAAAGGTCTGCCTTTTCTGCATTGTCTGTTGCTATAGATTTATCATCACGCTTGTTCGCGACGATTGGTGGATGTGTAATTGTGGAGGAGGCGTCATTTACTAGTTTCCAGTATGACTTGCAGTCTTTCACTATTGCAAACATATCCTTGTAATACACCGTCTTTGCCTTGCGCACGTCTGCAGTAATACCGTTCTTAAGGGATTTATATTCGTCCCATAGCTGGGTATCATTGAATTTCATAGCGCGTTTGAGTGTTTTGTATCTCAGATTCATTCTGTGCCTGATCTATGGTGTGATCCAAGGTAGTGACTGGCTGCGCAACTTGAAGCTCGGCCGAGGGGCGTGGTCTTCGCAGACCCCATTGTACAGTTTGGTCCAGGCCCAGTAGATGTCGTCTAAGTCGTCAAAGACATTACAGACCGACCATGGAGCACATGTAAGATCTTTCATAAATTCATTTTGATTGAAGTTCTTGTAGCTTCTAGCAGTTACGATCTTCGGTGGTGGACGGCGCACTTTAACATTAACTGTAGCTTGGATCAGCCTGTGGTCTGATATGTCGAGGTCGAGATAATCTGTTGACTTGATAAAATGTGTCTGATTAGAGCAGACCACGTATATTAATGTAGCAGAGTGATCAGTTATTCTGGTAGGTTCAGAGTTAAACACTTTGAGGCTAAATTGGGCTAGAATATTAAGTAGCCTATTTCCGAGGTAGGATCAGCCGCCTCAGTTGAGGTTTGTTCAGCAAATCACAGTTCAGATCAAGCACAGGTTTTTGTATTTCACCCATGTTTTCTCCAGTGTCTCGATAATGTTCTTGAAGAAATCGTTATCACTGGGAGGCCTATATACATTTCCAAGTATGAGTGAGCTCGATTCAGTACTTATTTTGATCCAGATTGCTTCAACTTTTTTATAGTCCAATGATTTAAGGTGTTGAACAGAAAGATGACTAGCCGTATAGACTATACTTAAGCAATAGACTACGAATTTCAATGTGTTTACTGGCGAAATAAAGCACTTGGGATGTTGGGAGAACACAAGAAATGCTTGAAAATCACAAACCGAAGGCGCGTGATTTTCAAGCATTTCAAATGTTCTCCCAACATCCCAAGTGCTTTATTTCGCCAGTAAACTAGCCTGCGAAGCGGCGTAAAGGGCGAAGAAGAGGGAAAGAGGAGAAGAAGGGGAGAAGAGGGGGAATTGGGGAGAGGAAGAAGGGGGTGGAGTAAAAACGAAGAATCTGTTGTTTAAGGGCTATGACGTCAAGTGAAAACCAGCAATTCTAAATATAGCCACATCTACTCCTGTGCTGGGGCCCAGCCCATGACATAGGAACGCTCCTCGTAATGGGCTCCTGCTGGGTCATGATATTATAAAACTGAATACAGGTACAGCTTGAGCTAGGACGATCTTTTCATCAGCGTTTACCACGAAACCCATTTGGGGTAGACTCTGATATTTTAAAATAAGAAGGGTTAAATTAACTACACATCCATACAGAATGATCGAAAACGATAAGTACAGCGAATCTGAAGTAGTTGATTTCGTGTAAAATTTCAAAACAAAACAACATGGCGGCTTCATATGAGAACATGGCAGGGAGATATCTTTAGCAACGGAAATAGCTCGAAAGTAAAGAGTTGCTCTTACTATGGCACAGTGTACATGTCTCTTTTCAATTTCCGAAACACTTTTTTCAAAAAACCTTAAATATTGAGAAATTTAGTAAAGTTAGTTGACGAAATGTTGCGGAAAATCAGTTGCATTCTCGATATCAAAACTATTGTTCTAATGGAGAACGTTGATTGGCCAAAAGTCGTAAAATCTCGTGACGCACAAGATAATGTAGGTCATTTTAGCGCGCGCTGTCAGTGTGTAAGATAGATGGCACTAAATAGGATCCGCAAAACCATGTGAACAATGCAAATTTCTGTCAGCGCTAAACAATATACTAACACAAACCCTAACCCTAACCCTAATCGGTCAGGCTTCTGAGTGAATTTAGGTGTTTTGATTGGTCAGTCGATTATCGAAAAGCCTTTCAAGCGCTCCGATTAGATTATCAAAAAGGTATGACGTTTGAACTATCTCACTGCGTGCCGGTACTGGTTTTACAGCAGTATTCTAATAAAGGTGCAGGTTTAATGTTTGATCACTGAAACAAGTTAATAATTTAATCGGCTGGTGGGCTCGGTCTGTATGATCACACGCCCCTTTTTCCACTTTCGAACGCTGTCCTCATCCGGCGCCATAAAAAAAAACAATGTTCTAATTGACATAACCAGTTGAATGTTTTTCTCGGCTCCTGTAGCCGTTTGTCTCGCCTGTTTTCGCCTCTCTCCATAAGGAATTTCTAAAATAATCGTGCTTTCTAAGGGCAATCAAATATTCCACCATTTCCACTTCAGACCAATAGTCAGTATTGGGCAGACGCGTTACTCATGCGCCGCCGATTATTCTCCAAAAGTTGTCCATTATCTGATTATACCGTTTAGCAATGCTACAATGTTGTCGCTATCACGGTGGCCCTGAACTGACATGTGGATAACGCGACACTTGTTTTCAGTTTTCCTTCTTCAGCGCCTTTTTAGCAACCTCGTGACCAGGGTCTTCTCGGTCAGATCCAAGATGGCGGCGAATGGCGGCTACCTTGGATCTGACCGAGAAGAAACTGGGGACGAGATTGGTTGCAGCTTGCTCGCCTGTCCCCAGGTGTGAAACAAATCGACCTTGTGTTTACCCGTATGAATCAAACCGTTGAGGTCGTTCAAGTTGTTTTCCATATGAATCAACTGTTCGTACACCGGTATAAATAAAGCCCGGGGGGGGGGGTACTTACATGAAAAATGGGTATGTATGTGAGGCCAAGAGACTCAAACCCTGACCCTATTTGACCCAATCCGAGCTCCAAAACCCTGATTGCCCCCTTTTTAGGGAAAAAAAACCTTATCAGGGCTCGAAATTAAGAAAAAAAGGGAGGCGTAATTTTATGCCCAGCTTAAAAATTTTAGGCGTAATTCTCCAAAATTTTACGCCTAAGTGGAAAACGTTAGGCGTAAAACGAAAAAATCTAGGCGTATTTACGCCCGTATCGGGCGCAATTTCGAGCCCTGCTTATTGCCCCTTCTTTAAATTGTTTTAAAAACACGGTCGGATATATATCCCGGCCGGTATACCGCGTACCGGGATTGCATGCAAAATACGGAACATTTTAAGCCGGGACGTGGTATTGGGTAAACAAATCAGCAGATGGAGTACATAGATAAGTACTGAAGTACGAATTAGCGGCGTCACAATGTAAGGGAACCTCAGTGCTTGCATGTGGACAGGCGATCAAAATGCGGCAACAGAATGTATTTTTTTCGACATAGTAGCTAAAAAAAACTGAACCCTAACTGCCTAAAAAATACTGAACCCCGACCCTGACTGCACCCAAATTATACTCCAATCCTGACCCTGATCTGCCCAAATCAGGTCAAAACCCTGACCCTACCTGCCCAAACTGAGCTCAAAACCCTGACCCACCCGGGCGGCACATACATAATACGTCACAAACAGGAGTACCCCCCCCCCCCCCCGGGAAATAAAGTACGATAGGTAACTAGTTCCTGTAAAAACTAGTCGGTTGGTCTGCGGCGTCGGCGGGGAAGATCAAACACTGGTATATAATCAACTAAAGTCGATTGAGGTATGCTAACTGCCGTGGAAAGCGAGTAGCAGCACCGCTACTCGCTGCTGCTGCTGCTGCTACTCGCTTTCCACGGCGGTTAGCATACCTCAATCGACCAGTGTATAAATGAAGTAACCGGGGAATACTTTCAGTACTTTGCACTTGGATTTTCTTCAATCGTTATATAGATAGGTAACCATACATTCACTAGACACCCCGCTAAACTTACTGACGATTTTACAAATAAATGTAAAACCTTGTCTGGTTAACTGTCTATTCACTCCAACACCAAAACAATTATTAACATTGGACTCTCACATTTCGGTTTCAGTTTGGGCCTCAGAAAAAAGGCATGAATGTCCAATGTTTTTACCTCATTTTCCTAACTTTTCGGATGTATCCAAAGGAGGATGTTTCACCAGCATGTTTTGCAAATTGGCACTGAGGTCACGTGACAAGCGGGGTTGGACTAGGCGCGCAAAGCATGCTGGTGAAACATAAAGTACTGTACTCCTCGGGCTGAGAACTTGAGCCTGCAATAAAAGTAATTATAAAATAGTTTCGATAGTACGCGCGCTCTGATTGGCTGTAAGCCGTGTTTCTATAACTCTATAGAAACATAGACAGTTGAGCGCGCGCTTGAGCTAGTTGTGAGAATTTACATTTTGGTTATCAAATTAAGCGAGCGTTTCCGTGCTTATAGTCGTTAATTTTATAAAGGAAATAGAAAACATTTTCCCATTGTTTCTATAGAGTTATAGAAACACTTGTGGAAGTTTGGAAGAACTCGAAATAGCTGTGGAAACACTCGCCCTTCGGGCTCGTGTTCCCACTACGATTTCTCGTTCTCCCAAACTCCCACTCGTGTTTCTATAACTCTATAGAAACACGGGAAATGTTTTCTATTTCTTAACTAATATCCTGGAAAAGGCGACACCTTTTTTCCTTTTAGCGACTTTTTAGCGCCTTTTTTCTTGAGCCCTTAGTACCCGGTGAAATGCTTGCAGCAGCATGCATGCTGCCAGGTCTTGAAATGATCTCATAGCTCAGGAATTACACTCTTGTGGTTGTCTTAAAAACTTCCGCCTTTATTTCCTTGAAAAGGCCATGGAGGGAGGTCGAATTGTAAATGTAAAGGTATCGTGAATGTATCGTGTGTACGTTTCACACGTGCATATGAATAAACATAATTACACTCAGCCGTTGTTTACATTCCTTGACCTTATAAGTCTTGGATGTCCTAATATGGTAATATATTGTTCTTTCGAGTGCCCGTATGTTTCTCCTCGTGTTGTTGTTTTGCTTTCTACCGTCTTGTTCGATTCTCTTGTGCAAGGCCGAGAAAACCTATCAATCTCGCTCCACAAATCATGTCTTCACCCAGCAGAGACCAAGAAAGTGATGCTTTAGCTCTTCTTGCTCTGAAAGCAAGTAATCAGTCACCGGCGAGGCCGTTTTGGTCCGCTGTTAACACCGTTACTCCAATAGCAAAACTTGAAGGACGGGAGTTCGAATACCTTGTACGGCAGAGTAGGATAATTATTGGCCGAAACAGCAGTCTTGGAAGCGTCGATGTTAACATGGGACATTCCAGTTTTGTCTCTAGAAGACATCTGGAAGTGAAGTATGAATCATCGAGCTTTTTTCTTACTTGCAATGGCAAGAACGGGATCTTTGTTGATGGCGTTTTCCACCGACGTGGTGCAGCTCCATTGAAACTAGCTCCATCGTAAGTGTACAAATAACTCGGTTAATCCTCGTTGTTATGCGTTAAAAATCCAAAACACTAGCGGTTTGAAGTATTTAAATGACTGAAAAATATTCCTATTTTTCCAGGTGCGTTCTGAGGTTTCCATCTACGAATATAAAAATCCGGTTTACTTCGCTAGTCAGCGAGAATGCTCCGAGGCGGGTTCCAAGTCCACCGAAAACAAAGCTGCTATCACCCCTCAAAATCAATATTCCTGACCACGATGGGCCTCTTTCATCGCCAATACCTTCACCAACGGGAACTATCAGGTATGGCCGTCTTTATTATATCCTCTGAGTATAGTTTAGGTACAAAGAATACAGAAATCTGAGCCTCTCGACTTGTGCATTTTTTTCACCGAGTACGTTGTTTATGTGCACTCTTACCAAAGGCAAGTTGACATATCTTACCTTCTAAACCAAATTTCAGTGATTTTACTTTTTTACGAGTTAGTGTAAGTGGCTCGAAGAGCTGTGCTGTCATTTTATTGCCATATTTATTTCAAAAACAAGTAGTATTTGGCTGAAATCGGGGTGAAAAATCATCGCAATTGCTCCGATGAGTCCGAATGATCGTTCAGACAGCGATTGCGAAAGACCACAACAAACTAATGTTCATGTTATTACCACGTGCCTGGCCTTGGGAATTTTTGCTTGAATTCTGGTCTTTTTCCTCAAAGTAAATGTACGAGTTTAATCTTCGATAATTCATTTAGATATCAAACTTTAAAAAAATGCATATCAAGTGCATGTTTTAGCAACAAACGTTTTTGATTCCGCGGATTTTTTTGCGTTGGGCTCTGAAATACAGTTAGGCTAACCCCTGTTTTCTATTCATGGTAACCTGGCTTTGTTTTCAGGGTTAAATAAGTTGTTGCATATGATGTACTCCTTCTATCAAACTCTAAATACATCTTTCTTTTCCTTATTATCTTTGTGCTTTACCAGAACGCTAACACCCCCTTTTGTAACCATTTTGTGTTCCCTAGCTGTGTTATAAAGACACAATGTTGTGACTCGCTGATTGTGTTTATGTTTTCGAATGTACAAAAAATTGAAAGCACCGAACAATTTTTTGAGACGAAATGAAGTGTTTACTCGACAGAATTAGCTGCAACCTAAAAGCATTCTCAGTCAGACATGCTCAACTCCACTCTTTTAATATAAGACCTAAATATTAAGTTAAATTGAGTGGGAAATTGTACGGTTTACCATTTCGTCAACTTTTACTGTAAAAGCCAAAATTGATTGTGAAAGCGCTCATCTTTACTGTTCAGTCTTCGTATCTTATCATGTCATTGGTTCGTTTTAAGTTTGAACCATATACAGTTTGTGCGAATATTGTTCTATCAAGTTCTGCCTCCACAGGAGAGGATCTTATCGTTGTTTCAGTTGATTGTTTAATATTTTTATGCACCAAGATCTTTGATTTCTTTGTTTGTGATTAAAGATTTGAATAACACAAGCAGGTTTTTGCCAGGTGGAATTTCTACCAGTACTAAATACTAAAACACTGAAACCATTGAGACCTTTTGTGTTCGATGTACGTGTAAAAAACATAAAAAACACCTTGTTGATTTCTTTGCTTATTTTGTCTGGTGCCACATGATGTACATGACTTGAAGGCAGCATATTCAAAGGGCTGATTATATGTTTTCAGACCAATTGTATAAGCTTGCAATGCTTGATCATTTCAGTTTAGAAACATACAATTATCTAGTATGTATTTGTAGTAAGTAAGATTGAAGGAGTATTTGGCAGCGAATGCTAATACAGACTGTACTTTGGTAATAAAATGGCTAAAGTGCAGCCTACACACTTTATTGACAGCTGATGGTGTTGTTTCAGCCTTGATCTTTTAAGGTTGAATGCTTTTTCTCAATTGCCGTTTACCATCCAAGCAATCGAGCTAACAATCTAAACTCATGGCCCCTCATGATTTCAACCAGTCATGTTTAGGAGTTTTATAATTTACCACTTTTTCTTATTAATTAAGTGATTAAAAAAACGTTCAATACAGTTAAGCCATGATATTAATATATAAGCATCTTATGGGATACTTATTGATTTGGGAACAATGTTAATGATTGAAATAAAATAATGGGGGGGGGGGGGGGGGGGTAAATGAAAAATGACCAGTAACAAACAATGAATAGGAACCTTTATACATAACCATGATGGCAACATATACAAATGCAGGGCAATGACACATGAACATCTATGTACCGCATACGTTTTGGTCATTCTCTGCAAAAACATGAGAGAACCTCAGATTGTATTTTTAGTAGAGGACACAAATACAAGAAAGCCAGTCACACAATGTAAGTATATACAGTTAGTGCTTGAAATTACACCGATTCCCAGTCACACAAGTCATGCCCTTTTAAAATTTTGTCATGGATGAAGAAGTCCTGTTTTGGGGGATGTCAATCATTTCTTTCCATGACAATTTCAACTAATTTCCAACTCCGAGTGAGTATGGTGTGGTAGATTCATGAAATACATTGTAATTGACATTGCTTTCTCATATTTAAACCCCAAATTTGCCAAAATATGAATATTTCTCAGTCCATTCTATACTTCTGGATACTCTTTAGGTGGCTTATATTTTAGAAGAGTTTATAATGTTTGGTAAAACATAGTTTGAAATCAATGAACTTTGCCACTGGGATCTTCCACACCCTGGTGAAAAAGGTGATTTTCTGTGACTGAATGAAAAAGAATCATCTGCTAAAACTTGAAGAATTCAATCTACAAACAACTATGTATTATACTTCTCAAATTTGACCCAGTGTTCTAGGGTTCCCCCCCCCCCCCCCCCCCCCAAATCATGCCCCCTGGGGGAGGGGAAAGACCCCTGGTGATTTCGTCCTCCCCTGGGCGAGGTCCCTAGTGTTTTCAGCCCCCTCTTTGGCTCCCCCTCAGGGATTTTGCTCCCTCCCCCCTCCTTGAAAGCTTTTTCACATCGAACAAACTAAACTAATGAAGGCCAAAATGGTTGGAAACATGATTTGTTCATTAACTTTTGAATTAGGTCTTTTATTGCAATGTACTTGATTATAAATAGACGTAATAATTGTAACACGTACCGCTTCAATAAATAGTAGCTGTTGAAATCACTTTGAGTCACTAAAACTGTCTAAACGGAAAAAAACAACCTTGCAATAATTGAACGCAGTCCGTAGCATTTCTTAAATGAGTGAAATCGCTCTAATAATAATAATAATACTTATAGTGCAAGTGTAGTTTAAATTAAAGGGGAAAAAAGAAAAGTAATGGCCGTCAAAATTTTATAGTCTCTTTAGATGGGCAAGCTCGTTGTATGCAGGGCCCGAAATTGCGCCCGATACGGGCGTAAATACGCCTAGAATTTTTCGTTTTACGTCTAACGTTTTCCACTTAGGCGTAAAATTACGCTGAGATCCTCTTACAAAGGTAAAAATTAATCGGAAGACAAGTCTTATTTCTAAATCTCTAAAACTATCTGATTTTTAAAAAAAAAATACTACCATTTGCAAGCAAGCGTTTGGTGTAAACTTTTTTGTCTGTTTTGTTTGAAACGCATAGTAAACTATGCGTTTCAAACTTGAAACAACAGACAAAAAAGTTTACACTTAAACGCTTGCTTGCAAATGGTAGTAAAATACAAACAATTTTTTGTAGAAAGATGAGAGAAATCGTCTCTGCTTGCCGCTCTATTTGTCTCAAAGCCGGCCTAGACATGTACGTTTGCCTCTCAGCCTAGACATGTACGTTACACTTAAACACTTGCATGGCTTCCTGCGAAACTTTGCGTGACCGCATGGAAAAAAGGCTGCCACACCTTTGTCTTTCTCTGTCTTGTTTAAAAAAGCGATATTGAACTCAATGAGTTTAAAGTTGAATGTTTATTACAAAAAAAGCAAATGATTTGCAACATTTTTACGCCTAAATTTTGGAGAATTACGGCTAAAAAATTTAAGCTGGGCGTAAAATTACGCCTCCTTTTTCCCCTTAATTTCGAGCCCTGGTATGTATTTCTGAGAGCACTAGTGTCTGAAATTGTTTTTTGCTAGATGCAAGGACCACTGGCTCAGTACATGTAAGTTTGTTCCAAACACAAATGGCTCGAACAAAAGGAGAGTAGCTGTAAGCTAGTACGTTAACATAAGGTTGGAGATGAGCATGGAGCTTGCATGATCTAGATGACTGTTTTACACATAATGGCAACTCTATGTCAACTAAACCATTCCTAATTTTATAGAATATAGATACTTGATATAGTAGCCTCCATTCCTAATTTTAATTTTATAGAATCCTAATTTTATAGAATATTGATACTTAATATAGTAGCCTCCTGTTACTTTGGGAACCTGACTAAAGTGAACTTGATTAAATAAAATAAATTAGTGCCACTTTTTGTTTCAGTCTGTTTACCCAAAATGGTAATTTATGTTAATGAGCTATTGATAAACTTTTAGCTTGCACAAAGCACACCCAAAACAATGCAGGTCATAGACTGTTGTCTCACTACTTGTTTAATGAACTGTGGGATGAGATTGATGTGAAATGACTTTTGCCATTTCTCATGCTGACTATAAAGCCATATTTTTATCAATCTTACTTTAATAATAATAATGAAGGATTATTCTATCGGTACGAATTGTATGAACGACTGTACGAATTACTAATTAGCTCTAAACACCCTAAACCCTGGTGGAGGGTTAGGGTTAGGTTTGTAGTCAGGGTTAGGTATTATCGTTGTACGAATATGACGTCACCGTACGAATCGTACAATTCGTACCAAAGTAATAATTATGTTACTTATATAGAGATAGGTCCGCTAATAATAATTATTATTATAGAAGAATAAAATGCTGCACCCATCCACTTTAATTACCTCGCCTGATCGGGCTTAACTTCAGCTACTCAATCATCCAGTCGCTTAACGCAATGTGTCACACTTGTTGATTTCAACACCACTGTTTATTCTATAGGTGACTAATCGTCGAATCCAGTCCCTCTTGTTATGCGCACATGCATTCTGCTAACAAAATCAGACTTTGAAGCATCTTTCGAAAATATAACATGGGTGATTATTAAACCAGATGAGGATGAAACTGTAACACAGATGAAGTTTGTGTTGACTCAGACTTCATTCTTTTATGAAAACTGCAGCAACTCAAGGGAAGTAAGGAAGCTAAATCCAGAAACAAAAATTGTTTATAGACTTAATATTATGGCTCCACTTGTGCTTTGAAACAAACTGTGTCAACCGAATTGACTAAAATAATGGCGAAAGAAAAGGAAATCACCTCTAACATTGTATCTAGAAAAGATTTCTATATATGATTCAAGAGCTAAATAATATCTCTGTCAGTAAAGTAACGAGTGCAGAGAATCTTGGAGTAACTGGCTTGTACTCATTAGACTCAGCTTTTCAAATGGAATAAAACATTTGATCCACTGGCTAGAAAAAATGGAAATGGCTCAAAGAAATGCTTTATTATATTATCTTGTTCTCTCATCAAAGAATTGCCCAGAGGATATGAAAAGACACAAAAATGGATAAATGATCGAGAGCTTATACACAGAAATAACTCAAAACGTTATCAACAGTTATGTTTTCACTTTGCTGTTTCCATGCGGAACAAGTGTCGATAAAAAGCAGATTTATTAAAGTTAACACCCCACTCCAAGCAAACTCATTCCTAACACTATTATAAATCAATTTAATGGTCCTGTGAACTAATCCAAACCCTAACCCAACATTTAAATAACCATAACACTATAACCTCAGTAAAGCCAATTTGCATGCTCACTAATTCCGAGTGTTGAGAGCTAAGTCTCTAAACAATTTAACAGACAATTATATTGCTTCTTCAATGGGCCTGTGAACTAATTAATCCATAAGTACCTAACCCTACATTTACATTGTAAAAACACTCTAACCGTCAACAAGGGGTGCTCACTAGTGTTGGGTGTTTAGAGCTATAGTCACTAATTTTGGGTGTTTAGAGCTATATAGTCACTAATTTTGGGTGTTTAGTTATAATGCTTCTTCAATGGTCCTGTGAACTAATTAATCTATCCCTTCATTTAAAAACACCCAAACCATCAACAAGGGGTGCTCACTAATTTTGGGTGTTTAAGAGCTATAGTCACTAATTTTAGGTGTTTAGAGCTAATTAAGTCTCTAAACAACAGACAACAATTATTATAATGCCTTTTCAACGGTCTTGTGAACTAATTAATCCAAAACCTAACTCTACAGTTAAAAACACCCTAACTGTCAACAATGGGTGCTCAGTAATTTTGGGTGTTTAGTCAGCTGTAGTCACTAATTTGGGGTGTTTAGGTCTAAGTCACTAAACAACAGACAAATGTAATGCTATCCAACATTTAAAGGACCCTAAAAAATAATGGAAAATAACCTACTAGGTACATGTAATAATAAAAAAAAAATGACTTAGGTTGATTTAAAATAACCTTGGTTGTTTAAAAACAACCTGAAATGAAAAAACAACCTACTGTACAACATATACATAAAACAGAAGTAAAGTATACTGCCATAGAAGGGTTCAAGTATACTGCTGTGGTATACTTTTAGTATACTGGTATAGTATACTAAAAACTACCATAATTTAGGACTCAGGAATGCTACATGAATATTGCATGAAAAACTGTCCAGGTGATGCCTAGTATGTGAAAAACGTTTTTCCTTTGATATTCTTTGACAGGATATATTTCTTGGTCATCCTTCCTGAAAGGAAAGTAACACAAAGATAAACATTATACAGTGTACAAACTCTTGTTAATTTTTACAAAAAAATACAATTAAAATCGGTAACCAACAGTTGTTGACATTGCATAATTTCAATCAAACTGACAATCACTTGGGATTACGTCTTGTCCCAGGTTAAACTTTATGTTTTGAAACAATACTTCAAGTAACTAACAGTTTAGTTTCATCCATTTTCAATCATATGATTTAAGTTCAGATCTACAGTACCGCCCAGAAACATATGTACATTTGTTCGCGAAATTTTCGCGAGCAGATCGCGTGCAGTGTTCGCAATCTGTTCGCATTTTTTTCGCGAACTGTTCGCGAACTGTTCGCAAATTGTTCGCGAAATTTTCGCGAACGCAAGGTGTTCGCGAACAAACATCGCGAGCATATACAACTGTAGCCCAAAAATTTACACGCACAAGAAGTCCCGCAAAAACTTCTTGCGGCGCCAGAACCCGCAAGAAATTGCAAGCGCACGCAAGAAGTTTAACGAGTTGATAACTGCCTTTTTGCGGCTACACTGCAACAACGTGCAAGACGTCCACTCAATGTATTAGAACTTCGCGATCGAGATGCGAGTACAGCGCACGCTAATTGCTAATTTGTGTTTTGTTTACATTTTTGCACAGCAAATTATATCGAGAGCCTTTCGGTAATATTTTTTGATGAACTCATTTTCAAAGACAACAAGATGTATCTTAATATTTAGCTTTCGTTTATGGTAGTGTTTCGCTGCACTCTACGAAATATCGTGCGAAATTTCGTTTGGTATATTCGCGCTAAACTTCGCTTCTTCGAAATGTCGCTTCTTCGAAATGTCGATCCTTCGAAATGTCGATCCTTGCCTGTCCAAGATCAAGTTACTTTTTCCGGCTCACTCGGTCAATTCGACCAACCTGAGTTGTAAACTTTATTCGGACTTTGATTAACTGAACTTTACGGCTCACTTTCGAACGGTACAGGAGGACAACTGTAGAGTTTACTTCAGTTCAGTCAGTATAACTTTGAACCCGAATCGAAGACCGATAGGGTAATAACCGACATTACTATAAATCACACGTCCCAACTTCGGAAGTGTTCAATTTTGTAAACGTTATCCGTATATCTACAATAATATTCAGATCCGTCAGCTTTCCAGATCTTTGTAAAAGTCATTGCATAAAGTTTTCAAGTAAATTTGGACCATGCAGTTATCGAAATATCGTGAGCCGTAAAATAAACAAAACAACGGCTGCTCGCTTTAAGTTCCCTCACAGGCAGTGCGTCAGGCCCGCTTTAAAGCTTGACTCACTCGCTGAGCGCAAAGCATAACACCAAATAAACTTTTGCTTCAGTGTAGTTTCACATTTACGGCAGATCCCTTGTCTTGTTACTAAGTTTCGGCAGAATTCATTGTAAATGTTTGCGTTTTAAAATCTCAATTCTTCTTGGAGTCTGAATTTCCACGTGCAAATCAGTCAGGCGTGAAAGTGTCAGTCTGAGTTTTTACAGAACATCAACAGAGTTTCGAAGCAACGTTTGTCGTATTGAAATACGTGCAAAAACTTCTATACTCTTACCAGAAAACTTCTGCTGGGAAAGTGCAATTCCTTTTGAATTAAAAGAGCTTTAATGCATCGGATCGGATCAGTCAGTTCGCGTATTAATGGCTCACGCGGTATTTGTGTCAGAAATGAGACACGCGTCTGGGTGACAGTTACGATTGACGGGGACTTTTATTATATAAGAATCTTGACTTTTTGATGCCTCTCGTACGCAGAGTATTTACTAAAACCATCTTACTGTACGTTTGTAAGCTGTTTGTCATGAATTCGAATTTGTCACGCGTTAATCCTGGTGAAAGAAAGGTTAAAATACGAAATTGGGCAATGAACACGCGTACGCTTCGAAATTTCGTCGAAGTTTCGGATCACGATATTTCGATAACCTTGTCCGAATTTTCGTTTGACAATAATATGGGAAATATCTACAACACAAGCGTGATGGCTCGATTTCGTAGCTTGAAGAAGTGATGATCCACGGAGTCATATGACTAGCGAGATGAATGTCAAGAGTTGTTCGCGATCAACTGCGAACACAGAAGTTGTTCGCGATCAACTGCGAACACAGAAGTTGATCGCGATCATTGCGCGAAATTTTCGCGAGCAATTTGCGAACACAGTGCGAACAATTCGCGAACATGGTGCGAGCAATTCGCGAACAGATTGCGAACACTGTTCGCGATCTGCTCGCGAAAAATTCGCGAAAAATGTACATATGTTTCTGGGCGGTACTGTATTATATTCCAACAATAAGAGCATCCATTCAACCAAGCCTAGCTTTGGCTGTTGACAATGTGACAAGTCAGCAATAAAACTCTGAAAAGTACCAACAGTTAGACTATAATTATTTTAACACATAACATACATGTACATGTACACCAAGAAACGAATCAGCAGCAGGGGTGTATTTCTTACCTTTTCCTGGTTTACAGAATGCTTTGTTTTTCTGCTTTTTGTAGATAAACTCAGACACACACTGTAGAACTGTCCACCATTATTCATTTGACGGGAAGGATTGAAAAACGAGCGAAAACGTTAGCATAGAAACAAGGCAATCGATTAGGCATGCTGGGAAATCCTCATGAGCAACAGCAAGATGGCAGACTATGCAGGACCATCGGATAGAGCTCGATGGAAACATCTGAAACATGTTGCCCCAACTATTTTTACTGTCAAATCTGTTGTCAAAAGGCTAGGCTCATTTAAATATCTCATTGAAGAATACTCCAAATAAATCGGCCGAAGGTGCCTCCTTTACATACTAAGAACTGAAACCATGTGACAGTGGCAGTGAATAGCATGGATTGGATTAACCAGCGTGCACCATCTATGGGAAACTCTAGTGGTGATTAATTAAACAATGTAGGTATAGCTATAACGGGAAAAGAATGTGTGCGATAGCACACAGTTTTGAGTTGGGAAATTCAGCAAAATATTGTGGATTTAATTATTGGACAGCTGGACTTAAGCTTATATTGTTTAGACTTTCACTGTATGCCTGATTATGTGTCTGGTATTTTAACTTTACTCTTTTCTGATAATTATATAATTATTTATAATAATTATTTATTATTTTCAGGGGTGGTTGCAGTAGTGTTTGATTAATTTTTCAAAATATGTATTGTGTAAATTCAACCACGAACTATAACAGACTTTCAGAACTAAATCCTAAACCTGGTTGACAACAACAAAAAACCAGATGTTGCACACAATCTGATATACATGTACAGTCCCGCTCAAAAACTTTGCAACCACCACTAAATGCCAAACGGCGCTAACGGCTTTTAGCGGCGCTAGTGCCACTAACTTTTACCGTTAGTGCCACCAAACCACCAAACGTCTAGCGCCGTCGACGGCTAGCCACCAAACGTCTAGCGCCGTCGACGCCTAGCCACCAAACGTTCTGAGCCACCAACGGCTAGCCACTAAATCGTTGAGCCGCCGACGTTTCAAGAAGTTTATTTTGAAGCCTTTTATGCGCTGAGTATTTTGCATTTTGAGAAGTTTAATTATTTTGAAATGTTTGTCAAGGCCGAGTTTTGAGAAATTTCTTTTGAAACGTTTGTTTTATTAGTCAGTTCATCAGTTTCCGTGGCAGTACTGAAGGAAGAAGTATTCAACTGAAATAAATTTACCATCTAGTGTCAGCAGCCGAGTTTTGAAACGTTTTACGTCTACTAGTCAGCCGTACATGTATAAGTTCGATTCATCGACTCTCACGAGTCACAGCGCAGTCGGCCCACTGAATGTAGAAGTTCATTGAACTTCAACTAACTTTACCGTCCCATTACGGCTAGAAAATTCTTGTTTATGTTCTAGACCACCGTAGAATGCCATGTATAGTTCCTAATGGGGTATTTTATTAACTCATGACAAAGTGATGAAGTTAAAAACTCCAGAAGATTTGATACAGTGTGATCTCACGGCAATTAACATTCATTTGACAACAAATTGGAAAACAGCCAAAACATCTCACTGTTAGGCAGAGATCGACTCAAAGCATTTCCCGCATCAGGTGAAACTGTTCAGACACGAAACGAAAATGAAATAAAAACTTACAAAACATTTTATTCTGAAGGTAGAAAATGTCTGGTGCGATCCAGGCAATTTTAAAGCCAAACACTGACGGCCTATAAATACGATGATTATTCAAATCAGTTCGTGGAAAATGTCACGCTTCACGGCTGTGTCGTAGAATTATTGAGACCTTTGAAAAACGCATCCTCCACATTAATAAAAGAACTCCAGAATATTTTATTGGACATCTTTTTCATTTTCCATAAAGGTTGAGTCCATGTAGTTGTGTGGTGAATTAAACTACAGTCACACTTCCCGCGAAGTTCACGGCGTGACACTCCAGTGTTCTGTTGTGTCAAAAATCAGACAATGTTAGCGCAGCAAAGCGGTTTGAAGCAACATGTGAAGAATGAAACAGGAAGTTAACTGTTCGCTGTTCGAGTTTTTTTGAAGTGATTTTCTTTAGTTATTCCAGGGAAAATCTGTGAAGTTCCCAAAAAATGTTTTCGATTCTGTCAGACACGATGCGACTACAATTATTGTTAATATGCTAATTTTCGACTTCAGTTTGTTTACATTCACTCACACCGCAGCACAGTGCAGTGAAAACTTTTTCAATCGTGCACTGACTAACGGCTAGCCGCCAAATGTCTTGAGCCGTCGACGGCTAGCCACCAAATGTCTAGCGGTGTCGACGGCTAGCCACCAAACGTCTAGTGGCGTCGACGGCCAGCCACCAGTTTTTACCGTTAGTGCCACCAAACCACTAACGCCCAGCCGCTAAAAAAATAGCGGCGCTGGTGGCGCTGACGGTTGCAAAGTTTTTGAGCGGAACTGTAACTGACTCTATTTCAGCTACACAATTGAAGGGCTATGTGCAAAAAGGGCGTAAGTGACTCTTGATCACATTCTAAATTCTCCTTCAATTTCTTTGTTTTCTAAGGGAGAATTTAGAACGTGATCAAGAATCACTTACGCCCTTTTTGCACACAGCCCTTCAATTAATAATCCTCGTGTAGGTGATGATTGAAATATTTTTATGAAGAAATGTACAGTACACATAATTATTAAATGTGGTATACAGTTTTTGTACTGCAGCAACAAGCAGTATAAATGCAGTATACTTCATTTGTACTGCAAGTTGGAAGAGTTGTCTTGCTAAAAGTGTGCAGTACAGTTACAGTACAAGCAGTATAAATTTAGTATACCTCATTTGTACTGAAAGTTGGAAGGGTTGTCTTGCAGTATATTTGCAGTATACTTTTAGTATACTGAAGATTAACAATGCCGCGAACTTCGCGGGAAGTGTGATTTTATTGCATTGTAGTTTAAATCACCACAAAGCTTCACAACTTTACTGGCAAATGATAAATGTCTACTAAATAGAATATTCTGGAGTTCTTTTTATTTTATGTGGATCGGTTTTCAAAGGTGAGGAGGTCCGAGTCTTGAATTCCGCGACACAGAAGTGTGACATTTTACGCTACATGTAACTGATTTGAATAATCAATGACGCCGCAGTGTTTGTTTTGTATTGAGATCGCACACAAAAAATTATCTACAGATAAAATTTTCTTTTAGAAATCGAGATGCTTACGGAATCAAACGGTTTGAAAATTTTTCACTTCATTTACGTATCTGAACAGTTTCCACATGATGCGAAAAATGGTTTGAGTCCATAGTTCTCGATATTCACAGTTTTAATTTGTTGTCTGTTATTTAGCGTGAGATCAGATCGCACGAACTGTATCGAATCTTTTGGAGTTTTGATTTCAGCTTTTTTACTTCATCACTTTGTGAGGAGTTAATAAAACATCCAAACCTGCACAGAACAGGCTAGTACGAGAAAATGCCGTTTTGCCGTTTTAGTGAAAAAGGTTGACAAGTGGCATTTTTGAAAATACCAGCCTTATATTTTGGCTACTTTTGAATAAAGAAATTGAAGAAAAATGCAGACTTTTTCAACAAAAACTAAAGAATTTGGGTCTTTCTTCAGGGAGCACATAAATTTATGCTTTCCTTTGCCATCTGGGAATCCATAAATTTATGCTTTCCTTCATCAGTGTGGGAATCCATAAATTTATGCCTTCCTCGGTAATAGCTAAATTTTAATAATCATATAAGTTGTTACAATTTTCAACTTCTTAACTGAAAACATACTTTAAAAAAATATCAAACTAGTAAGAATAAAGGGAACCAACTTGAAGAATATTGTGATCTGTACGGACTTTTTGGTAAATGGCACTTTTACCTGCTAGACTGTACATGTATGTCGGCATGTATCTCGTTTTATAGCGTTCGGAAAAGCATATAAAGGGGATCGCGCGTAATCCGAGTTGCTAAACTCGTTGTGTGACTTGTCTGTAGCTAACAGATGATTGCCGAAACCAACGGTGATCGTCGAACTATTTAAATGCCCAATGGATGAATGTTTTGATCGATCTAACGGATGAAAGTTTTGATCTAACGGATGAATGTTTTGATCAAACGGATGAAGGTTTGGATGTAACGGATGAATGTTTTGATCAAACGGATGAAGGTTTGGATGTACATGTAACGGATGAAGGTTTGGATCTAACGGATGTTTTTTTTAATTTTTTATTTAAACATATATAGACTCAGGCAGTAACCCCAAGAGCAGGCTGCTCATCTATGGGGCTCACGCGAGGGTTAACGGTTACATAATCAGAAGAAAAACTTAACAATAGCAGTGACAATAGTGACAAACATAAAGAAAAGTATAATAAGGCAGTTGGAATCAATACAATAAGACATTTAGTAGTTTTTGACGAAACGCATTGATTGTTTGATATAGGACTGAACGCTCAGAAATAAACGTTTATTTTCGTCAAGAGTCATACTGACCGATCCGTCTGAATTTTTTGAGATTCAGACAAATGGCTCCAACGGTCTTTCAGTGATTGTGCAGCAGCCAAGAATAAGGGAGGTCGAAGGGCAGCGTATCGTGGGCAATTTAAGAAATAATGTGCCACAGATTCATAGACAGCCCCACAAGCACAAGCTGGTGAAACAGAACAATTAATTTTAAATAGATGATAGTTAAGTGCACAACAGTTTAATCGAAGGCGAGTGTGCAATATCGACAAATATCTATCTATACCTACATTAAGGTAACTAGTATTGGCCTGTGAAAAATATAGATTAATTAAAGATTTTTTAAACAAACCGAGTGATTCTGTTGCTCGTATTGCTTCGTCAACACTGTTCCATAATCTTATTGTCGAAGGAAAAAAAGATTTCTTATATTTCTCAGTTCGGGTGGGGAATAGGGAAAAATTATTAGCAGACCTCAAAGCCAACCCGGATCTTTCTTGGACTGTTAAAGGAACCAGATCTCGCAAATAGGATGGGGTAAAATTACGAACAATTTTGAAATACAAAATAAGCTTATGAATTGATCTTCTGGTTTTCAAATCGTCCCAGCCGAGTTCATTGAGTAATCTCTGTCTACTTGTGCCCCTCACTGCACCCAAGACCACCTTGGCAGACTCATATTGCACGAACTCTAGTAGATCACTTTTATTGTCATGGCAACCGTCCCAAAGTACATCTGCATATTCCATGATTGGTCGTATTAACGATTTATACAATTTTTCCAAAACGTCTCTACTGATTTTGAATTTTAATCCTTTCAAAAAATTTAGTTGCTTTGAAGCCTTTTCGTAAACATTTAGAATATGGGGTTTCCATGAGAGATTAGCAGCAAGTGTGACACCCAGGTGCTTGTGACTACAAACGTCATCTATGGGGGCATTGTCAAAAAATAGAAGGGGATGCTGTCGCTTGTTCCGTTTGGTAGAGAATATTATAGATTTCGTTTTGCTGGCATTGATGGTTACCAGCCAGTCACGAGCCCAAGATTGAATTTGTTCAAGATCGTAATTGATACTAGCGGCCGTAAGGCTGGAGTCGTTGACCACTTGAAACAAAGAGGTGTCATCAGCATAAAGATAACAGTTACTTTGGACATTCACCGAAATGTCGTTAATATAAATTTAAAAAAGCAAAGGGCCAAGGATGGAGCCTGTGGAACACCTGCTTCGATGTTACCCCATTCGGACGACTGGCCATCCACAACAACTCGCTGATTTCATCCTGTAAGATAGCTGGCTATCCAATTAATCAATGGTCCTTTGACGCCTAAAGATTTGAGCTTACAAATGAGTCCTTTGTGCCAAACTTTATCAAAAGCTTTGCTGATATCTAAGAAAACCATTCGCACCTCATTACCAGAATCTAGAGCCTCGTAGATTCTGTGCACAATATAAATCAGCTGGTTCACAGTAGAATCTAACGGATGAATATATATCTAACGGATGAATATATTTATTAGTCAAACAGCATGGACAGATTTTCTAATGCTTGTTTTAACAATTTCTCAAACCGTTCAAACGCCATGGTCAAAATTTCTAACGGATGTTCTAACGCTTCTAACGCCTTCTCAAACCGTTCAAACGGCATGGGCAAAATTTCTAACGGTTGTTCTTACGATTTCTCAAACCGTTTTAACAAATACCTAACGGGTGACAAACGGTCTGGCCCGTTTAACGGATATCCGTTGTGTACGTTTTCCTGTGAGAGGTCACAATTATAGATTATGGCAAGTGCATTGGACAAATTTGAATATGATTGTGGAACAATAGTTGATAATTTTAGATTGAAAAATGAAACAAAGATAATAAAATAAACAAAGTGCAACAATATAGAGCCATAGAGATTTTTAGTTTGCCGAACTCACACAAACTAATATCACTAGACAGTAGTTCTATGCATCCCCTCACAGCACTTCACTTTCTATTAGAAACTTCTAGTTTTAATTCATTTATTTCATAAAAGAATGATACAAGAAAGATGCTTCGCACTATTAATCAACGTTGATAAGAATTAGGCTTATCAACTCTTGTAAATATGCCATGTGTGTTTGAAGTTTTTAGACTCAAAGTAACGTGTACTTAATTAAAATAATGAAGATCTACTTGCAGAAATTAGCTAGTGAATATTTTTTTCAAGTGCTCTCAAATTAAAAGATCTACTAGCATTTTGTGAGTTTGCGAGGATTTATTTCTAGCCCTGGCATGTACATTGTACTTGATCACTCTTCCATTGTTTAATTTCAGTGTGCCTAACTCATGCCCTGCCAGCCCAAGCAACTTCAGGGAGAACCAAAACTTTGTCTCCAATCTTCAAGCTGTTGCAGAGTATGCAGTGCAAGCTGCCAGTGCTGCCACAAATGGTTCATCGAGTGAAAACAAGTCTTCTGGTGCAGCTGAAGGTGGCAACAAAGAGGACGGCAAGCCACCATACTCGTATGCACAGCTGATTGTGCAGGCAATCCTATCAGCACATGATAAACAGTTAACACTCAGTGGCATCTATGCGCACATAACCAAGAATTATCCTTATTACCGCACTGCTGATAAGGGCTGGCAGGTAATGCAGTTTATTTGTGTATTTGTTTGTAGTATATATACATAGTTATACCATGGTAGCCTAATTGGATTCTTTTGTTCTCCAATTAAGGCACATTTAAACCACACATTTTCCCTGATGGGAGGGATATTTAGAAATATGCATTGTCTCGAAATTGGGAAATTTCAGTCTGTTGGGAAATTTCGAGACAATGCGTATTTCTAAATTTCCCCTGCATGCGTAATGAGGGAAAATTAGAAGAGATGCGGGCTGGAAGTGAGAGGGTCAAAAGCATCAACTCCTGCTCCCTTCTGGCACGACTAGCCCTGTGCTCCTGGGTGAAAAATAATGAATCCACACTGACCTGTCTTCATTATACCTGTCAACGTAATCAATGTGCGATGAGCTGTTTCAATCTGCGTGTTATTCTCTTCATTTCTCAAGCCTGCTTCTTCCATGTGGGATACTTAAAACCATAAACGTGCATGCTCTTTGAATATTTAGTCAACCGCATAATTTCATTCTTCTAAAAAACAACACGCTTGTCCCCAAGGGAAGCCAGGGTCGTTCAATCAATGGCACTCAGTCAAGCATTAAACAAAACATATTTTCTCTTTCACTTCTATTCTAGTTATTTATATATAGAGATGGGATTCTTCTTTATACTGTTTATATGTGTTTATTAAATAAGCTTAGTGATTCCTAAGTTGGCCTTAGAGCCTGTGAATCAGTATGATCCTTAGGTTGAAAGCTAGTTTAAAGGGAGTGCCCACGGTTACAGTACCGCCCAGAAACATATGTACTTTTGTTTGCAAAATTTTCGCGAGCAGATCGTGTGCAGTGTTTGCAATCTGTTCACATTTTTTTCACGAACTGTTCGCAATTTGTTCGCGAATAGTTTGCAAATTGTTCACGATTTCCTTGCGAATGGAAGGTCATCACGAGCATACAATACAGCTCAAAAATGTACATGCACAAGAAGTCCCGCAAGAACTTCTTGCAGCGCCAGAACCTGCAAGAAGTTGCAAGAAGTTGCAAGAACACACAAGAAGTTTAACGAGTTGATAACTGCCTTTTTGTGGCTACACTGCAAGAACGTGCAAGAAGTCCACTCAGTGTATTAAAGAACTTCCAGATTCGTGTTTTGTTTACATTTTTGCACAGCAAATTATATCGAGAGCCTTTCTGTCATATATTTTGATGAACTCATTTTCAAAGACAACAAGATGTATTTTAATATTTAGCTTTCGTTTATGGTAGTGTTTTGCTGCACTCTACAAAATATCGTGCAAAATTTTGTTTGGTACTCTGCGAATATTCGCACGAAACTTCACTTCTTCAAAATGTTGATCCTTCGAAATTTCGATCTTTGCCCGTCCAAGATCAAGTTACTTTTTCCAGCTCACTCGGTCAATTCGACCAACCTGAGTTGTAAACTTTATTCGGACTTTGACTAACTGAACTTTACGGCTCACTTTTGAATGGTACAGGAGGACAACTACTGTAGAGTTTACTTAGTTCAGCTCAGTTAGTATAATCAAGCTATAAGAATAGAAATCGGATGTTTTGAACCCGGTTTGAATCGAAGGCCGGAAGGGTAATAAACGACGTTACTATTATTAAAATTGCACGTCCCAACTTCGGAAATGTTCAATTTTATCTGTATATCCACAGTAATAATTTATTCAGATCCGCCAGCCTTCCAGATCTTTGTAACAGTCATTGCATAAAGTTTTCAAGTAAATTCGGACCATGCAGTTATCGAAATATCGTGAGCTGTAAAATAAACAAAACAACGGCTCGCTTAGTTCCCAGACCAGCGGTGCATGGCCCCGCTTTAAAGCTTGACTCACTCGCTGAGCGCAAAGCATAACACCAAGTAAACGTTTGCTTCAGTGTAGTTTCACATTTACAGCATATCTTTGTCTTGTTACTAGGTTTCGGCAGAATTCATTGTAAATGTTTACGTATTAAAATCTCAATTCTTCTTGGAGTCTGAATTTCCACGTGCAATCAGTCAGGCGTGAACGTGTCATTCTGATATTTTACAGAACATCAACAGAGTTTTGATGCAACGTTTGTCATATTGAAAGATGTGCAAAAACTTCTATACTCTTACCAGAAAACTTCTACTGGGAAAGTGCAATTCCTTTTGAATTAAAAGAGCTTAAATGCATCGGATCAGATCAGTCAGTTCGCGTAAATGGAAATTAATTGCGCCTTCCCACGGTATTTGTGTCAGAAATGAGACACGCGTTTGGCTGACAGTTACGATTGACTGGGACTTTTATTATAGAATCTTGACTTTTTTACGCCTCTACGCAAGGTATTTACCAAAACCATCTTACTGTACCTTTTTAAACTCTTTGTCATGAATTCGAATTTGTCATGCATTAATCCTGGTGAAAGAGAGGTTAAAATACGAAATTGTGCAATGAATGTGTACGCTTGCCAAAATTTCGGGTCACGATATTTCGATAACCTGGTCCGAATTTTTGTTTGACAATATGGGAAATATCTACAACACAAGCGAAGTGTAGCCTGCTTGCAGGCTCTGGTTGATTTGGGGTTCCTGTGGTGTGGGAGAGGAGGGGGAAGGAGGCGAAAGAGAAAGGAGAGCCTGCAACAAGACCCTGTGTTTTTGAAATTTCCCGTAACAGAATCTTGTCGAAAATGTTGATTTTAAAATTGTTTGTGAAACGTGTAACTTGCAATGGTATGTGACGTCATGGGGGCAAATTTCAAAAACACAAGGTCTTGTCGCAGGCTCTCCTTTCTCTATATCCTCCTTCCCCCTCCTCTCTGCCACCACAGGAACCCCAAATTAACCAGAGGCTGCAAGCAGGCTAGAAGAAGTGATGATCCACGAAGTCATATGACTAGCGAGATAAATGTCAAGAGTTGTTCTGCGATCAACTGCGAACACTGTTCGCGATCTGCTTGCGAAAAATTTGCGCAAAATGTACATATATTTATGGGCGGTACTGTACATTCCACAATGACACCATCAACCATTGGTCCTGATGGTGTAGTGGTAACACAGCAGACTAGTATGCCGAGGCTGTGTGTTTAAATCCCACTCAGGGCACATATTTTCTCTTTTACTTCTATTCTAGTTATTTATAATTATGTAGAGATGGGTTTCTTCTTTATACTGTTTATATATATATAAACAGTACTATTTGGGAAAAATATACGATACTAATAACTCTATTAAACAAGCCAAGCACAAATATTTCTCAGAGAGCCTAGAGAAAAGTGTCAATGACCAACGAAAAACTTGGAAACTCATAAACAAATTGCAAAATCGTCAAAGCAAGCAATCTGCTGTTGCTGAAATTAAAGTTGGTGATCAACTCATTAACTCTTCTACCAATATCGCGGAGGCTTTTAACACACACTTCACAAAAATTGGGGAGGACTTAGCATGTGAAATCTCACCTACAAATGTTGACCCACTCTCTTATATGGATAACATCAGCCATTCGTTCTCCTTCCAGAAAATAGAAATCTCACAAATAATCGAACTAACGTAAACACCCGTGTATAAGCCGCACCCGTAGATAAGCTGCACCCCAAGTTTTGAAGCTTGAATTTAGGAAAAAAACTTTTTGAAAAATACAAAAAATAATTAGAAAATCTTTTATCCGAGTTCATAAACGCTTGTACTTGATGCCAAACTTCTTCCAAAAAAAAGGAATAATCTTTTGTTGGAGTTCATAAACGCTCGTACTTGAAGCAAAACTTCATCAGATTGTCATAAATACATAATCGCAACTTGAATTCGATCGAATATGGTTCAACTTGCCTTGTCATTTCTTGTGTATATTTTAACCTGCAGTCTTTAAATCACTCCAGAATTCTTCCGCTTTTATTCTCCCATTAACTAACAACAATTCCAAGGAACCGCTTTCCTTTAATCGCTAGAGCAAGAAAGGTTTTCTGGCGAAACTATACTTGCCGAGTAGGTCTGAGGTCCGCCATCTTGGATTTTCATTAACTAGTGCCAATCTGCCACGTGTAAAATTGTGAAGAATGCCTGGTTGTTTACATGTAGATGCCTGCTTTGAAAATTAGCGTGTTTTGGAAGGTAAATAAGCTTAATCACGTTTAAATATTTACGAAATTCTAATATATTAGGTCTTAGGTGGGTCTTAGAAGAGTTTTTGCTTTAATTCTTTCAAACTGCGTGGTTTTTTCCCAATGATTATGCTTAAATTGCTATATTACACGATCGGATGCGATTTGAACCTGATTGTAATATACGCACCGTCGCATAATAAAAGCTTCATACAGGTTCATGATAAATGATGGCTCCCTCGTATGTACGCTGACGACACTAGCATAAGCTTTGCTGCTTCTACTAATGCTGAACTTGAAAAAATAATCAATAAAGAATTACTAAATGTCAACTACTGGTTGAGGGCTCAGTTTAAATGTAGCCAAGACAGAGTTTATGGTCATCAGTTCATGACAGAGGCTCAAAACACAAGCTAACTGTGATGTCAGTGTGCATATTGAGGGAAAAGAAATTAGTAAAATCCATTCCAGCAAATCTCTCGGACTTAATATCGATGAGACACTGTCCTGGACCAAGTACATTGATATGATCTCAAAAAAGATATCCTCTGGTATTGGCGCTCTAAAGCGTGTCAGACCTTTTATTACGGAGGATACTGCAATCAAAATATACAAAGCGTTGATTGAACCTCACTTTGGATATTGCAGTGCTGTATGGGATGGGCTTAGTATAAAACTAAGTGATAAGTTGCAAAAATTGCAATATCGTGCAGCTAGGGCAGTAACAATATCTAGCTATGACACCAGCTCAGACCCATTACTCAATTGGTTGGGATAAAATTGCAGTTGCACGAACAAAGCAGAAAGCACATGTCATGAACAAAACCTTAAACAATTGCACTCCAGCATATTTGCAATCTTGAGATGTTTTCCTATCAACACTTGAGTTACGACATGAGAGATTCTCATAACAAACTACAACTACCAAAGCCAAAAACTGACTACCTAAAATGCAGCTTTAGCTATTCTGGAGCTGCCATATGGAACAGGCTTCCCAATGAACTGAGAACACTAACGTCCCTCTCATGTTTCAAGAGAGGCGTTGAGACCTATTCTCATCACCGGACTCCCACACGGCAAACACGTAAACCAGTTTTTATTGAGTTATGTACTATTTTTAGAATGTGTACATATTGAGTGATATACTGTTTTTAAATTGTATTTAGCTTTGTACTGATGTTTTTAACCATGTATAAATAAAATAATTATGTCAGTCTGGCAGTCTGTCTGTCACATATACACTCGTTTTCAAAAACATTGCTTTTGATATATATACATGTCTCTTGTATTCCCATCAAACATCCAATGTCAGGTCCAATAGGCTATTAACAGGCACAATAGGCAGACAGCCATTGTTAACTCAAGATATGTTTTCAGATTATCTAGCTTTGATTTTATCCCCCAAAAAATAATTGTGGAATAATCACCTTGATATTAAAATTGCTCCAATTTTGTGTACAATTTCGGCATATTTTGTATGGAAACTTTCAAATATGAATATTTAATTTAGTTAGAATTATGCAGTCTACACAAAGAATTAAAATGGTAACCTCGATTTTTGACATCGTAAAATTCGAAAGCTAAATTAATAACTGAAGTATTGTTTTTTACTGTGGATAATTTCTTAGATTCAAACCACATGTAAGAGCAAGAAGAGGACAAACTTTGTGTGTGCAGTTTCGCGTCCTTTATGCTTGGTCTCATATGATTTCACTAAAAATTCAACTGATATTTTTTGTTTCAATGAACAAACTGTATTGCATTCAATCAGGAACCTGTTTAAGCATTGCATTGCCAAAAAAGTGTGACATTCCCATTGAACAATGCAATTAAAAACAAATG
This sequence comes from Actinernus sp. WN-2022, assembly GCA_030867875.1. NCBI lineage: Eukaryota > Metazoa > Cnidaria > Anthozoa > Actiniaria > Actinernidae > Actinernus > Actinernus sp. WN-2022. Next base: position 62,568,308 of record JAOWCC010001634.1, read on the forward strand.
GCAGGCACAATGAGCTTAAACAGACTACTGATTGAATGCACTACAGTTTGTTCATTGAAACATAACAAAAAACAGTTTAATTTCTAGAAGTGAAACTTTTGAGACCAAGCGTGAAAGAGTGCAAAACTATGCACACAGTGTTTGTGCTCTTCTTGCTCTTACATGCAGTTTGAAACTAAGAAATCAACCAGGGTAAACAAAATATTTCAGTTATTAATTTGGCTTTCAAATTTTACGGTGTCAAAAATGAACTGTCTTTAAAATCGAGGTTATCATTAAATTCTTTTATGTCCTACCCGTATTGGTAATGTAATACTATACAAAGCACATGGTAAGCACGTGCACAATGCATGCGGAGTGGGAGTCTATTATTCACACCCCCTACAGGGGCTTACAATACAGCATGAGGTCCAACTCTTGTGAGATTAGTCTGCTGCTTACACTCGACCTAACAGCTTTGTCATTTTTCAACCCTCCTCCTCCCCATGGTCCGTGCCACCTTCGTACTTGTGTTAAGGGCGCTAAGTCGCTTTTAAGTCCCCACCTTTGCTGGGCAAATTATATTTTTCTAAAATTAAGATCTGTAATGATATAAATATTAATGATAATTCTAACTAAATTAAATATTCATATTTGGTAGTTTCCATACAAAGCCTTGTAAAAACAATTAACCGGAACTGTACTCAAAATCAAAGCAATTTTAATATCAATGTGATTTTTGACAGTTATTCATTTTGGGGGACAAAATCAAACAAATATAATCTGAAAACCTTTATTGAGTTAACAATGGGTATCTGCTTGTGGTCCAGAGCTATTGTGTCACTTAATAGTCTATTGTACCTTGTCTTTTGAAAAGACCAGCAACCTGACATTGGATGTTTGATGGGAATGCAAAAGACATATATATATATATTATATATATTACCTCTATCGGAAACATTTGAGAAGCATATCATGACACTTATTTTTCTTTGATCTCAGGTGTTATACTTTTGTAATTCTGTTTTAAAGGAACTTGAAGGTTCACATTGATTGACATGGCCGCTTTATTGATATTAAGGCTTTTTCTACAGTGTAATTAACTCATGACATTTTGATGCTAATTAACTCGGCCATGACCTGTTGTGATTTTTTCAGAATTCAATTCGACACAATCTGTCCCTAAATCGCTACTTTGTCAAGGTCCCAAGAGCTCAAGACGAACCTGGTAAGGGGTCTTTCTGGAGGATCGATCCAACTTGTGAACAGAAGCTTGCTGAACAGGCCTTCAGGAAAAGACGTCAAAGGGGTGTGCCCTGCTTTAGACCACCTTATGGTATTGCCTCCTGCAGGTAAGGCTTAAGAAATACTGACAGAAACATCCTCTGCAAATTAGTCGAAGTCAATATACCGGTATTTTTTATTTAGGCTGTTGGGTACTGGAATATACATAGAGGGGTCAGAGGTCGTGTGTGTGTTGGTTAAGTTAGTGTATGGGTTTGATAATGTGGACAGGGTTTGCACTACTCCTGGAATTTCAATTTTTTTTCCAGGGCCCTGAAAAACTCCTAGAAAATTCTTCCAGTTATCATAATAGCAGGATTAATATAACACTAAACAACTCATCTTCAGACTTGTCTGTGTGAATAATTAAGCAGATTATTATCAAGATTGCTTGGCTTTCAAGCGCATGCAGCACACTGACAGTCCCTTCTTACCTAATGAACACACTACTAATTAACAGCGTTGTACACTCCAGGACTACACCATATTCTGATGTTAATTTGTCCTATTTTTAAACGTAAGACTGAAGGAGGCAGAACATTTACAGTGTCTATGTGTCAGTTATGGAATATTTTATCTATCGATGTTAGGAAACAGCAGACTATCAAGTCTTTTAGGACCTGTTTAAGAAATAAGTGTCTTGAAAGCCAGCAGTTTTTAGAACATTTTAATCCATAATTTATGTTATCTACGTCTCGGCAGTCATTTCAACTTTTTAATCCATATATTATATGTTGAGTTTTAATCATTCGTCATCTTTTTTGTTGTTGTTGTCAATTTCAACTTATTTTGCCAATTTTAAATTTTATTCTTATCTCAACAGTTCTTGTATTTTAGCTTCTAGATATTTTAAGTCAATATTATATAATTTAGATACATCTCAATTTTTAGATATATTGTAATTTTTAGAGGTCGCGGGTTCAAACCCCGGCCGGACCAACACTCAGGGTCTTAAAATAACCGAGTAGAAGGTGCTGCCTTTGTGAAACAATCTCGTTCACGAACTGCAAATGGTTAGACCTTCACGTCTTCTCGGATAAGGACATTAAATCGTAGGTCTCCTGTCGGCCTCAAGTTTATCAGTCTTTCAAGACTGTTACGAGTTACCAACGTTAAATAAGGTCGCTTTACCTTTACCTTTTTAACGTATAGCTATTGAGGGCCACAAGGTTATTAGTGTTATACACTATTTAGTGTTTACCTTCCATAAATATAGGCTTTATTATGATTAGTTGTAACATTTGATGAGCAAAAATGCAGTCCTAAGAGTTTACAAAGACTAGTGTTCTGTTTATTGTTAATGTCTCTTATTTCATTTTCTCTATTATTTTTATAGATCAGCTCCAGTGTCTCCTACCCATGGTCTTCGACTTCCTCCTCCTTCTACCCCTCCAACTCCTCTTTCAAGGGAGTCTTCCCCAACCAAGACACCAGTCTCTCAACCTGAGTTTACCCCCATCAGCTTCTCCACCAATACCAGCAACACTTCAATATCTTCACCAGTTTCAAGGCAGGCACTCACAGCAGTCACTCACAGCATCCAGTCCGTGCCAGCTAAGTTTGCCTTTCAGAATCTTGTACCAGCAAAGCTTATTCCTGCCTCTGCTTTTCCTGTCAGTGTCATCAAAGCTGCTGGAGAGGTTGCGAGAAGAGGTGAGGGAAATGAATTAGAAAAGAATGGGCTGTCGCAGTCCTCAGAAGATGAGTCTCCCCTGGGAAGCCCCAATAAAGAAGGTCCTGAGAGTAAGCCTGTTGAGTCCCCATCCCATAAAGGCCCTACTATGGCTTCTCTGACTGTTAGCGCAGGTAAGTTCTGACTCCATGAATGACAATTAAAAAATAGGCTTCAAATAACTTGGTCAGTTTTTAGCCAGCTTTGTTTTATTCCAAATATACAACAAAGCCCTAAATATGAGCTTATAATTGATTTTTAATTGCTTTTGAAGTCTTTTTTAGTTTCCCACAATCATGGGCAGCAGTGAGTCATCACATTGAATCATTTTTGGTGATTCATTCATCAAAATATGAAAAAGGTCTTGTTTCAGTAAGTTGAACATTGAACAACTAGTTTGTTTCTACTAAACAGTTAGACTTCAAGCTCAAAGATTATATGGCCAATACCATAAACATCTGAAAATAACCCCCCCCCCCCCCCAATATATATATATATATAAGCCCCCTAAGAATTAGATGAAAAAATCCTTCCCATAATAAGCCCCCCTCCCAAATATAAGCCCATGGGCTTATATTAAGCTGGTTAGGCCAGACAAAATGACTTGTAGCAATGAGGCAATCGAATGAACAAAGTTACATAACTGCATGAGAGAAACTTGAAACACAACTGAAAGAAACTGGAACTTGTTTCAGTGACTTTTGTTATTTTCAATAATTATGTTGCATTAAAGCCTGTGTTGTGTTCTTTATTGTTGTCTAATTTTGGGCTTTTCAATATGTAGCTTGTGTTGTGTTCTATAATTATTGTTGATTTTCAGTATGTTGCATTAAAGCTTGTGTTGTGTTCTATATTGTTGTCTAATTTTGGATTGTGTTCTATATTGTTGTCTAAAGAGTTACTACACAACTTATTTCAGACGAAAAATTTCATCCACCATTAATTTTTTGAAGTGCAAAATTCCCTCCCGAATATAAACCCTCTCCCAAAATAAGCTCTCAAAATGTCCTTTGAATAAATATAAGCCCTGGGCTTATTTTTGGAAGTTTATGGTAGCTGACTCAGAACTATATATAGTAATACACTCATTGATAGAAACTTTGAGCTTGTAGTCTTAGTCTGTTTTCATATATGTGTAACTTTTCATGCGCCAAACTTAACAGATGAATTAAGTATGGCAGAAGAACGGCATCTGAATCAAATGGGTTCAACGTGTTTCCAATTAAATGCTTCAGATGAATCAGGTTCAGCAGATGATGTCGCATTATGCAATACTGGAGTGGCACTGATTCAGACACTGAACATTTAATAATGACATAAATTATGATAATGTCACAACCTTCCTATAGTTCTCAGTGGTACAGGTCATCCCTCCAATGGCTGCAGGGGAATATTAAGTTAATCTGAATTGTGTTTGCCATCTGAATCAACCATTTAAATACAGGGGGAAACATCAAAACGAGGCTAGATAGGCATAACTGGCTCAAACAAATAAAACCCCATATATTGAAATCTCAATAATTAGTACCATTTTATGCTATCACCCCTTGGCATAATCTCTTTAACATGATAGCATTCAACTGTTATTTACTGTTCTATTTACTAATCAAACCAGATTTGCCATTTGGGAATAGGGGCTATACATGTACATGTAGCTGTAATAAAATTTAAAGTTAAATTGAAACTTTCGATATAAAAATATTCCTTGTATAGGGCTCGAAATAAACTTCTAAATTGACTAGCAAATAGTAGTATACAAAGTGGGGGGACTGGGACACACACAACAAATTTCAACGAACAAATGCAACAAAAAAGCAACAAAGAGCAGCAAACGATTGGGACACGTACAACGATTTCCAACGAGCCCGCACAACGAAAAAACAACATATGACACAAGAAAAAACAACATATAATAAGACCCTCATTTTTTCGTTGTATTTTTTACATTTTCAACGTCCTATTAGAGAAACGTGTTTATAAGGTATTATTTACTACTATAGTTCATTTATCGTATTTATGCATTACATTAAAGGATTGTTGTTATAGGTATTATATCAGGGCTAAGCATATATTAACATTTGTTCGAACACTTGGTTTATAGTGAATTTATTGTATTCTAACACCCTATTAGAGGAGTGTTGCTATTAGGTATTATAACATATATTGTCATAATCATTATTTACTATTATAGTCCATCCATCATATTTCTACACCATATTAGATCAAGGTATTACATTTCAAAACCCTATTAGAGGAGTGTGATTACTAGGTATTATAGCATATATTATCGTAATCGTTATTTACTACTATAGTCCATTCATCATACTTCTAGATATTAACGTATGCTGTTATCTTAGTACGTATTAATACCATACAGATTAGACAACCGCGCGTGATTGAAGAACCTCAACGTAAACGTCACGACTAAGATACCAATCAGACAGAAAGTATATATAGATATATCACACGATGACTGAGATAATAACTTGCGATTGGTTGATGCGAGGAAAGGACACGAAATGTATAAGGAAGATTTCGAAGACATCAGAGTATTGTGCCCAACATAACTTTCAGATATTAAAAGGCACCATCCCATTCGTTCCATGTTCGAATTGCGGTAAAGGATGTCGTACGAGTTACGGGCTTTGCTCAAAGTGTGGTGCAACGGAGCGGCGTTATATTCGCGATAAGAAACGATCTAAGGAATGGCTTTGCTCAAAGTGTGGTGAAACGGAGCGTCGTTGTATTCGCGATAAGAAACGATCTAAGGAATCGACGAACCTATTAGATCCAAATGTGGTGGAATCGGACAACGATCTCGATAAGTTGTTGGTGGACCTCGCAATCGGTGAGAAAGATCTAAATGTGGTAGAATCGGAGAAAGAGTAGAAATCACGGTACGAAAAAAAGAAAAAAGAATGAAGAGAAATTGTTATGCGACCTCTCTTCATTTTTTTAACAAACAATTGGACATTGACAGGCATATGGTATACAACTAGTATGAACGACCTTATTAGATTACTTGGTTCAGAAATTTGTGCAAGCCTACATATCGAACCACGGTTACATATTAACACTGGTGAAACATGTTCCGAATGTCTATGCCCGATGGAAATGCAAGGAACGGAATTCATATGTCCCACCTGTGGTCTTGTTTCCGAGACTGAATCATGTGAAGAAACAACTACCAATCTTACTACTAGGTTACGCATAGTAGGGCCGGATAGCTTTCGGTATCAACATGATCTAGACCGCACAATCCCAAAGCAAAGCGATAACAAAGAATTGCAACTACGAACGATAATGCGAGAACTAAAGGCATACGACACTATTTATAAACAAAATTACGACCTCTCGTTCCCCACAAATGTATTAGTAATCGTAGCCGATGCATTCATTCAAGTACAGAAAGTTTGTATCAAACGTAGCTATGCGAAACGAACTATTTTAGCTGCTATACTTTATCAAGCATGTATACAATGTGGGTTAATTAGATCTAAAGGAGAGGTCGCTCGTTTTATGCAACTAAACGATAAAAGCATATGTCGTGGAAATGTCTTTATACGTTCTCTACATGATGACGATAAGATCGATATAGATTTGAATACCGATCGAATAGCTCCTCACATTACAACGACTTTTGCTAAACTCGACCCCCAAGGAGTACCTAAGAATGTCCAACAAATAGTCTATGAGATTGTTCATAAGGCAATAGAAAACAATATAGGTACCAGCTCCATACTTAGAACTAAAGTCGTTGGAGCGAGTTACGAGGTACTACATCGTTCGGGATCTCGTATGTCTCTTATTGACGTTGTTAAACGGTGTGGTATACATAAGAGTTCGGTCGTGCGTTTTATCAATGAGTTGATTGCTTACCATTCCTACTTTGAGCCCATCTATAAAAAACACGGTCTAACTAGTGATAGGGTTTGATTTCGTAAAGTGAAAATAAGAGCCACATTCGATTCTTATCCCACTAGACTGCCAAGTTTTTCTCGCATTTCCTTTTGCACTTCTTGTTTGAGTTCCATTCGAATCTGTTCCACGTTTTTTTCACCACCCAAAGTCTTATGACGAATTTCAGACCTCATAATCTCGTATTTATCTGCTTCAGCGAGGATTAGACTGTATTCAGAGTCGGATATATTTTCATCACGCAAGGCTTTCGATACTAGATCACGAATCGTATTAATTTTCGCTTTTGCTAACATAGTGGTTTTCTCATGCTTAGATACTTTTATTCCTAATTTTTTAGCTCCAATGGTCGTAGATGCTGAAATTAATCCGCATAAGCCACCAATAACACCAAGTGGTAAACCAATCACTATTCCAAAACCAGTTAAAGCTACTCCCAATCCAGATCCAGATAAAATCACAGATAGACCTCCTGTTACCACTGCGATACCATGAACTATTCCTTGAGAACGCGCATATTTCTTACGTACGCCTTCATAGTGTTTTTCTTGAATTTCGATATCCGAAAGCGTATCTCGGATTGTTTGTAGTCGAAAATTCTTGCCAGTGAGCGATGGATAGATAGTTGGTGCTGATGGAAAAAGTGGTTGAATTGAATCGCCGTCCATCGTATATGTGATATATGTATGATTTACTCAATCTTCAATACGAAACGTAGAGGCTGCTTGTTGAAGTCTACGATATTGCCTTTCTCATCGCAAACTGCGAGGTGAATGTAGTTTCGTACCGTTCCTAGGGCTCGAATGGGTATGAGGGTTGGTGGAAAGTAAGTTGTTTCACCAAAAACGTGGGATGTCGTTTTAAAAGTATATAGGATTTTAGATGGCTTCCCATCAAGAAGTGAGAAATCTGAATCCACCACATCACAGTAGATAGATATGTGATTAATATCTTTTGGCACCAGGACGTATTTTCCTTTATTGACAGTTGCATAATCTGTCACATCTTCATTTACTTCGATACCAAACAAATCGCAGACATTCTTAGTGAATTGGATTGGTTTCTTGACCTTCATAAGCCAATATTTCCTAAATGGATAGTCTATGAATTCCAAGTAACCAGCCTCAACTGCGGGATCTAAGTAGGTTATCAAATTTTCTATCTTATAATGCCCCGCCTTAATTTCAAATGGAAACGTCAAACTATTGGGGGTAATCCACTTAAAGCCCCCTTTCTCAGCTAGGTTCCACCAATTATGACTAATAGTGACCTCAACTAGCGAAATATTATTGATAAGAATAGGGTTATCGAAGTAGACCGTATGGTCAGCCGTAGGACATGTGACATTTAAGATAACCATTATATATTAAAGGTATAAACTGTATACGTATAGCTTCAATAGTTATGATGCCTTTCGTTGTGCGGGACGAAGATGATGGTCTATCTGTAGAGATTGCTAAGGGTGGTCCAAGGCTTTCGAAATCTGAGCAGATAGCGCTCCTTACCGATGAAAATGAAAAAGTCGCATCATTGAATACCGATCTACTAGCGAAGTTCAAGAAAAGATACCCACATGCAGATTTTCACCAGTTCTATACATCCACGGATATAGACGACCCTGGCAAATATTCGACGAGTATTTGGTTTCGAGATGGGAATCATGGTTATGTGGTTTATGGTGATGATATCTCCAAACTACCTGCTACTATTCAAAAACGCATCGATAAAGCGTTGTGGGGGATGGTTGATGGTTACCCATTTGCGTTGACACTAAATAAAAGTGTGAAATATCCCATCGCAGCAGTTCCTTTTCACGAAAAAGCACAAGATATCGATTTAACTAATCTATGGATATATGTCACACCTACGAAAAAGTTCGAAGCAGGCGTTCCGAACATATTCAAAGAGACTGTCGTAAAGCATATGACAGCAAAGGAGTCCCATCATTGGTTATTGGGTCCAGATTTTAAATATTGGCCCCAACAATTGAATTTTGCAACGTGGTGTGCAACTTCTGGATGTGGGGTGTCGTTATTCGATCCTACTTTCAAAACGTATCCACCTATCGTTCAAGGGTTTTTACGATTTCACGTATATTTCACGATACGAAGAATTCTACATGAACTTGGTGGTGCTCATGGAGTTCCTCTACCTGGTGACTCTGCTTTCAAGCAAATGGATAACGTCTATAGCAAATCAGCTCTTGAGAAATTATGCATCGAATTTGGTATATCTCGAACACCAGATTTCCGATGGCACGGAGGTAGGAATAACGGATTAGGAGATGTATTCCTTTTGTACGATGATGGTTTCAAAAACGTCCACGTAATCAGAGGTTACGATAAAGAAGCAGATAATTGGCCAAATCACAATAATTTATTTGCAGACCAAGGAGGTAAGGAGGATCAGGGCGATCTTATGGCATTCATTCGGAACGATGAACATGAAGGAAAACAATATAATTGGTTTACGCCACCAATCGGTAAGGGATTAACGGATGCTGGATTAGGTAGATTGAATCGATCCGTTGAAGCTTTTGGATATTGCGTTCTAGCTGCTCAAAATGATCTTTACCATTCCATCATAGATAGTTTCAATGTCAAAGAAAAATTTAAGAGATTAGTCGAAGACGCTATTCTCGAAAATGGTTTAGTGGTAAGCTATAAAAACTATCTTACGGCTATACTACACACACATAAGAGATTAAACCTAGCAATAGCTATAGGGGTACGATTACTACCAAGCAACCTCGAGTACTACCTCGGTAAGAATGATGGTTATAAAAATCCAATCCCGCGCGCCACAGAAGGTATGGTGTTAGGCGTAAATGATATTAATACAGATGTTCTCGAAACCAAGTCCCCACCAGATATGAAAGGGAAGAAACAAAAGAAACGATTACCACACCAAGTTCCACAACAAGTTCCACAACGAGTTTCACATAGTATCTTACCGAATCCTACTCCACAACATGGGATCAATCTAGCGATAGTATCTATTGCAGGAGCTGGAATTGCATGGGTGTTATTTCGTTAACGTCGTTTGTATTGCTCTATTGTGATCACCACTATAGCTACGATGAATAACCAAACGTTCTCTGCTAATACTCCTAGAGCTTTACCGGCCATAGTAAATATGAAATTCGCAATTGATCCAATCATTCCAGGTAGTATCTGTCCAAGTTTCTTTCCCATTTCCTTTAACAAATCACCCGTCGTTTTTAATCCCTTCTTTACTGTATCTGCCACTTTGTCGATACCATCTTTTACTGGTTTCGGTACGGTTTTCGATAGCTGGGAAACTATTACACTAACGATAGCACCAATAGCAGTTACCACCGCAAGAACAGTCATTCCATACTTCCTGAAAATGTATTTAACCCTTTCACGTAGCGATATACGTTCTAGTATGGCTTCTTCTTGACGTTCAAGTAATTCTCTTGCCTTATGGATAAATGTTAATTCTGTCTTAGCTATTTCTTTCTGAGCGTCAGTCGATTCGGAGTCTTCAAGAATAGATTCGTTATTTGCTTCCCGATCAGCGAGTTGTCGTTCTGCAAATATTACTTCATTAGCAGCCTCTTCATTATGTGGACCTAAAGCATCTTTGAGAGCTTTCCTCATCTTCACGCGTAATTTCCTATCATCATCATTACCGACGAATAGACGTTTAAAGGGTTCTTTGCTTCCAAGTTCGCGAACGGTGATGTTTCCATCTACTAAGGAGATTTCTATATTATGCCGAACACCAGCATCCGGATATTGCCCCTTTACTATGTCAACCAGCATTTCTTTTGCCGAATCTCGAATTGTTTGTTCGAATGTGAATCCTCGAAGTGGGTCACCTTCTATAGCGTAGTCATGCAAATTATCCATGGTAATTGTCTCACTACCTCCGGCTTCATCTTGATTGTCACTCAATAAGTAAGCCACGTATCTTTCATTTGCTTCTCGTTCTCGTTGTCGGTCTTCTTCATCTCGTTGTCGTTGTCGTTCTTCGTATCTGTCGGTATTATCCTCAGGTCTCACATCGACGTTGACCCTATCTTCCATATTGAACATAACTATATATCTTGGTATATTCAACATGATATCGGCGAAGTTAATTCCTAAAGAAGCACTAAGAGTGCCACTCACACTCAAAGCTCAACGAACCTTATATAGAAAAACTTTCACTCCATCATCTGCTAATCCAGGTGAGACGCTCTATGTGGAAGTTCCAACGATGGGAGAAGATATCGTATTAGTACCTGGTAGTTTAGCATTATTGGGTGATATCGTATTGTCTGGTGGACATGCTAATAATCGAGTCGTTGCAAATGTTGGACGTTGCTTAGTTATGCATCGAGTTTGTAAGATAGGAGCTGAAATAGTAGAAGACATTGCTCGATCGGATCTATTACAAACATATTCCGATATCTATCTATCTACACAAGAGAGAGAATCGAGAGTACAACAAGGTATCCAATCAGATAACACAAATAAGCTACGATCTAAGGCTGGTGATGCAGGTACTTCAGATGTTGGTGAGAATGCATTGTTAGCTGCATATGGTTCAAAATATAGAATTCCGTTAGACGTTGATATTCTTACACAACATGGAGTTCTATATCCACATGCATTAGAAGACACTATTTCATTCGAATTAACTCTAGCCCGCTCTATCGATATAATCGTTGGATCAGATTCGACAAAGATAGGTACGTACAAGCTTACCAACATCCAGTTAGAATACGAAGCAATCAAGAATGAAACGCTAGCTAGGAAGGCATTTCACGCATATGAAAAAGGTACTGCATTCCTATACGATCACGCAGTTCACTTCAAGTTAGTACCTATCGCTAAGGCATCAGATACTTTGATATCTCAGAATATAAATGTTCCACGACGATCATTCGCTGGATTACTCTTTCTATTCGTAGATCCTCCCACCGCCGGTTCACGAGATAGTGAAGCATTCGTAAATCCTGATATTTCAAAGATAGAGATAGACGTAAATGGAGTTCCAAATAGATTCTTTCCAGGAGGTATGTTAACACCAGATTTTTGGGAGTCCGCAAAAGGATGGTTTGGTACTTCCGAGACCTCTATGACTCCTACCAAATTTTACAATAACAGATTTGCCATCCTAGTCGATTGTCGTACAGCAAAAGATTCCTCTGCTCATGGCGATGGAATGGCACAAACTGGCGGTGGAAAAGATATCGATATTCGTATACATAGAACTTTAAAAGGAAGTGGAAACGTAAGCATGCATATCTATGTCCTTGCGGATGCTCAGCTTAAGATATTGAACAGATCTTTACATAGTATAACATACTGATGGATTCCTTGGTAGAACACATCCCATTCAACTCACTCATAGTAGGTCCAACGAATTGTGGAAAGACTGCATTTCTCATAGAACAACTTCGTGGACCATTTCGTGGTAAGTTCGATTATACAGTATTAATTTGTCCTACGTATGCCCACAACAAAACATATCATGGATTTGCTAATCGAGATCCGCATTTTTATGTCATATCACCATCTCAGGATGCTATCGATACCACATTAAATATTTGTGCAACCTTTTGGTCAGGTACCAATACATTATTGATTCTAGATGATTGTGCCGCATCAAAAGATGTAAAACGAAGAACTGACAAACTAGTAGATTTAGCATTCTCTGCTCGACATATAGGACTATCTATTTGGGTACTATCCCAACAATTAACGAGTATATGTAAACCATTTCGTGAGAACGTAGCTATCGTAGTAGCATTTCATACTGCATCGGTTATAGATGGAAAGAGGATATTTGAAGATTACGGAGGCTCACGAGAATGTAATGAGTTACGAACGATACTTCGATCTCATAAGTTTGCTCGCATATGTTTCTGTTTGCGACATCCTTTTGCAGTAGTGTTAGAGATACCCGCACCTATAACATATTATCATGGATGAATACGTTAAAGAACTGGAAGGTGAGGATTTAACAGGTCCACCACCCAAATTGGAATTTTCAACCGAATTGGAGGATATCGAAGAATGGCGGGAAGAACTTAAGACCTTAGCTGTATTAGGTAAAACGAAAGAATGTCTAGGACAGAATTTCTCCCTAACAGATATAACTAAACTATCTGAGAAGGACGTAAAACGTTTACATAGTAGATACCAGGCCGTAGTAGCAAATCAAATAACAGTACACTTAGTAGATGGTGTACTACGTCAAGTTACTCGCGCAGTCTCATACGTAGCTGCGCTCTCACACGTAGCTACACTAGACAACCAACAAGCACTGTTTAAGGATCTACAAGAAAACCAATTAGCCCGTCATCAGATATCTATGGCGGCTGGTCGATTAGCACTTAAACACGGTCGATTTGTAGCTCTAGCTAGTGTCTTGTTCAATGTAGCTGATCACATAGTCATTCCTGGTACACCTATTGAACCTTCGCAAGTAACTACTATATCAAATCAAGATGGAGGAACAGACGGATCAGATAACTGCGAATCCACCAACGACTGCACCAACTAAAGTGAAAGATCCAAAGAGGGTTGCTGCTGGGAAAGCATTAGCACTAAGTAATAAACTTGCTAGAGAGGCTCAAAAGAGAGAGATTACACGTGAAAGTGAATTACCTAAAGAAATCAACGTAGATGAAAGTTGGATGAAAAATGTGTCTATCAATACTACTATCGCAGTTATTGGTACGGGTGCTGCATTAGTTGGCGTATACTATCAATACAGAAGATATAGAGATGACACTTCTAAGAACGTTAGTACGATACGACCCGCGAGTCCTGTAAAGACTACGGTACCAGATATGGAGTAACAATTAAAGACTAGAGATATACGATATATATTAGGATGGATAAGGAATTGATGAAAACAGCGACCGATGCTGCTATGATAACTGGAATAGCTGCTGGTATTGGTTGGATCGTAAAAAAGGCTACCAAGGAATCTATGCTTAGTGATCCTTCTATTTCTATCATAAATTACGTGAAGTGGACTGCTGTAATAGCTGGTAGCATATATGCAAAACAATATCTCGAGAAACAAAAGATCGTACCATAATGGCGACGTTAGCAGCTATTGGAATGTCTATTTTCGGAGCAGTTTTGAATGCAACGGCATTTACTGGTGGTGGAGTGCTTGCTAAGATGTTTGGTGGGAAAGATGAAACTGCTAATATAGAACGAGAGAGACATGATAGGGAAATGGAAAAATTCGATGCTGATAGGGAGGCATATATCGAAGAACGTCAAACGTTGTCTGATTGGACGCACAAACAGGAAGTTGTTGAACGCGATTCTCATAATAATCAACTCGATAGTAACCGAGCTTTCATACAATCCGATAAGTTACGTCAGGCACTGAAACGACTCGAAGCAATGAAAGAACCTCGTTTCTCTGACTACTATCAACCATCTAACGCACAGAAAACTAGTGAGTTGATCTATGTTGGTGGTGGAATGCTAGTCGCTGGATACGCTATTAGTCGATATGCCTTTTAAAAAACGAGAATTTTTACGATCGACGAGATACTAAAAAAGAAAAAAAGAATAAGAACTAGTTGGTTAGATAAGTTCTTATTCCTTTTTTTCTTTTTTTCTTTTAAGTTGAAGGTTAGAATACATAGATATATAATGGATGCTAAACTTGCGAATATCTTCTATGGTCCTATGGGCTATTGGAAAGGTTATGCTGCAATTGGTAAGTTATCGGTGGCTGCAAAGGTATCGGAAGATGTAGCTAAGGGTTGGTTAGAGAAACAAGCCATGTGGCAAATATATCTATCACCACCACACTATATTCCACGACCACATTGGACTGTATCGAAACCTAATGAAGTTCATCAAGCTGATTTGATCTTTCTACCTCACGATCGACCTGGACGTGGAAGGAAACTATATAAGTATGCTTTGGTGGTAATCGATGTAGCTTCTAGATATAAAGAGGCTGAACCTTTAGCATCGAAAGATAGTGGGGAAGTGTCTGCAGCATTTGATCGGATCTACAAACGTAGTCCACTAGAATGGCCAAAAACATTACAAGTAGATCCTGGTAGAGAATTCATGGGACGTATGTCTGAAACATTAGAACTACATGGTACTAAAGTCCAACGAGGTGAAGCCGGTCATCATAGGGCACAAAGTTTTGTTGAACGAGCAAATAGAACGATAGCTGAAAGATTATTTGGATATCAATATGCAAAAGAGATGGTACTTACATCTGAAGGATCGGATGCGCGTAGTAGAGAATGGGTATTGAGGCTTCCTGATGTTATCAAGGCTATGAACAATGAAGTTACTCGACTAACAGGTAAGGAACCTTCAAATTCTATAGAGACACAACAAGTAAGCATAAAGACTCCTACATATTCTCGAATTATTGGATTGAAAGAAAAGCGACTACCATTCGATGTTTTAGTTCGATATCTATACTCACCTGGAGAATTGGAAGGTGGAGTAAAACGAGCAACTGATCCTGTATGGAGTTTACAGACATATTATATTTCTCGAAGTGTGGTATCATCAAATCAACCTGTTCTATACTATTTAGGAAAAGATGCACCAAAGCGAGGGTTCGTTCGTGAAGAGATACAAGTGATACCACCAGATACAGAACTACCACCAAAAGGTATTCTAAGATAGAAGCAAGTCACGAATAAAGTCGTCCATATCTTCATCCTCTGTAATGACGTTTTTACGATTGTAGGATAGTGTATCGATTGCGTTCGATATTATATTGCTAATAAAATCGGCTACTTCTTCATTATCTGGAAAAAAGTCTCCATGACCGTAGGCTATTGTATCTATTCCGTTTGCTAAAATACATCTCTTACTATCGAATGGTGATAGAGATACTTTGTTCATATGTATGCCGTACATTCTATGACCTTCACTTCGAAGCATATCCATACCATGGCGGAACACTTTCTTGTCTAGTAAGCACTCCTTGTATTGTTCATGTCGAATACGATGTTTCACAACTGCCTTCTTCGTACCTTTAGCTTTCCGAATCTCCCCACCATCTACTTTCAAGATCGAGTAGAGCTTTGATCGTAGTCCAACGTATTCAACAATGGGAATACCTCCACATTCGTCTTTCATTTTACCAAGTACTTTCTTGTTGGATACGTCGTATGATGGGTGGTCTTTACTGTAGTTGCTCGTATCGTAGAAACGTTTAATGGCTTTCATGTCTGTATAGATGTCCTCAGTTTCGATGTGTAGCAATAGGCTATCGGTATCTGTATATAGTAGATTACAACGTTGTCCATACTGCCGATTGAGCTCGTTGTAGTAGAAGTCATACATTAAATGTTTTGAGAGATCTAGAATCGACATTCCAACATATACTGGACGGTTCAGTAGTAACTTGCTTTTGTAATTATGTACGGCGGCTAGATCATTGTCAAATATCGTAGAGCGAGCATAACTAGGTTTATTCAAGAGACGTTGTAGTCTGATTCCTTCTGAGGAGCGAATTAGTTTGATATCTACACGCTTTCGTAGATTCTCCATTGTCTTACCAAATACACTATTGTTCATTAATTTGTAGAGTTCCTGCTCGAATGGGCTCTTCGCTTGTTTTCGTAATTCTGTATTCATTCGTATGTATGGCTCCATCCATGGTGATTGATCGAATCGTAGTGCTCTATGGATCTTTTTCAAACGCATGCCAAGAAATAGATATAGTTGTAGATTGCGGTAGTGGAGCACGTATCGTTCTTTGTTATACAAGTTAGGTACAAGCTTTTCCGCTTTCAAGGATCTATTTCCTTTGTATAGCTCCTCGAATAGATTTGTCTGATACTCTGAGAACCAAGCTTTATTCACTTGCATTCTTTCAGGAGCTAACGGATAGCTGTTATGCATATCGTGAAGTTCTCGAGGGTATTCAAGGTCAACTTCGAGGATGTAACCTACATCGGAATCGGTTGCAAGAATGGTGATTTGCTCTTCTGTTGGTGTACACCATTCAAAGCCCCCCGTTGGTAGTGGCTGACTCATCGCCCATCCATATAGGTTGTTGGCATCAAGATAGAGTATATAGCTATTTGGCTTATCGGGGTCGAAATCGGGCACGTTTGGATTGTTTGCCTTGGCCTTGCGTTGAGACACCATGGATATACCGCCACGTAAACCTTTCTCAATGAATAGATGCATGTCGTAGTCGGTTAATAGTTCAAGCTCCGCTCCGGTCTTCTTTAACAACGCATCCCACGATAGACCAGGACTCGTATAGTAGTGAGCTGGATCTAATCCGTAGTTTTGCATACATGTTGCACGAAAGGTCTCAAATACATCTGCTAGAAGAAGTACGTCAGTTTGGAGGTAAAGGTCGTGGTAGTCACCTAATGTCTTACAATCAAATACGTTCCAAACTTCTAATGCATGTTCATAATCTTCATCGGATATATCCTCTAGGCTTAGCTTGCTATAGAATGATTCTTTCGGCGGAAGAGAAGTCTCAGTGAATCTATCCCAAGAGTCCATGTACTCATATGGATAAACGCCTTTGCGTAGTAGCAACTTGTTTTTCTCTGGGTCTGGTGTATGCTTTGAAGTTTGTCGAAAGGTGTCTGGGGTAGAACTTGCTACCAACTTGTCAAGAGAGGATGGTAGAAATTGTATGCTATCGATGAACCGTAGGTTGCCAAGTGAGAATGAAATGTATTTCTCCATATTATTTGGAATGCAAGAGATATCGCCCTCTGTCTTGGAAATAGATTGCATCAGTAGGTGAGAATCGTATCCACGTAGATTGTGGAATACAACTGGGATGATAGGTGAGATACGTAATTTGAGATTACATACCTTATGTGCTGCGCCTCGAAACTTCCCAGTGATGTGACAATGATCTCGTACTCTATCTTTACCAAATAAAGGCTTCTGACAAATATGGCAAATCCTTGCTCGATCGAAATACCTCTTGTTTTCCCACGACATACATAGTGGTTTGGCTACTATGTCTTTGATCTTTCTTTCTTCATCTTGTACACATCGTAGAAAGCGTTCGATCGTATCAGGACCTCTATAGAAGACTGGTGGTTCGCTGTGGCCGTCAGAACGTACGACGATGTAACAAAATCCACAGGGAATATGTTCTTCCGTTTTAAGTGTATTGCTTTTCGTAGGATCTTTAGCGTGTCCTTCGATCTTGGTGGTTAAAGCCTCAAGGTCTGCATAGATAACATAGGGAACTTTGAGCTGTTTGTGAACGTTCTGAAATGAGACTTTGTTGTTCTCGTTGGTGGGCATCTCGATTCGAATGGCTCGGTCGTTAGTTCCGTTACACTCTGGGATGTGATTTGCAAGGAGGTCTTTGGTAGTATATCCATGTAGACATCGCTCGCAGAAGTGTTTCCTACACTTATGTTTTGTCTGATCGAATAGTAGGCGGTTGAAGTCCTTGATCCGGCAGTAGTGTTGCCGACCGCTATCTGGGCACTCTATAAGCAAGAGGTTAATACGCTTTGAAAAGGTCTCCGTTGATATGTGGTGTACAATCAAACACTTTTCCTTTGGATCCCAACCATACACGTTGATGGAGATTTCGTTTTGCTTCTCCAAGCGCGGTATTTGCGAAATTGGTGTTGGTGAGTCCACCCCTTCATGTTTTGGCCAATCTTCCTTTCGATAGTTTGATATTCTCTCGGGGTGTATTGCAACTGGATGCAGCATTGCCGTTATCGCCCAAAGTGCGCAATGGTCATCATAGTTCTTTACATTGATCGCGGCTTTCTTATTTGCGATTTCTGTAGGCAGCGGCAAATACGAACCTCCGCGTAGTGGTTGGT
This sequence comes from Actinernus sp. WN-2022, assembly GCA_030867875.1. NCBI lineage: Eukaryota > Metazoa > Cnidaria > Anthozoa > Actiniaria > Actinernidae > Actinernus > Actinernus sp. WN-2022. The sequence goes on from JAOWCC010001634.1 coordinate 62,586,955, forward strand.
ATCGAGCGATGTTCACCCATAGAATGTTGACTTTATCTATGACCCAGTTCGATCCTCGACTGATCCATTTCTCAATGTGGTTGTAGATCTGAGCGTTCGCTTCTACCATTACTCCACGGGTATCAGAACTGTTGGTCAGAACTGCTTGTGAACTCCGAAATGTGATTGTATCGTATACCGAACCTTCAGGTTTGTCGAGACGGAGAGTTATATTCAAAGCTATCTGAACCTTAATGTTATTTAAGTCTTGTAGCTCTTCATCGATCTTTTCGGTAGTCTGCTTTCGCACGCGGGTAAGGAAAGCAGCTGGGTCTGCCCCTAGAGGATTGCCGTCGGGAACGTCCATCTTCCATCCTCGTAAATAACCCTTAATGGTCCTGGGTGTTCGTCTGAACGTTAGTATATGTTCAGCCATGGTACGATATAATAAACTTGTAGCCACACTCCTCTAATAGGGCTGTGAAATGTAATACCTTGATCTAATATGGTATAGAAGTATGATGAATGGACTATAGTAGTAAATAACGATTACGATAATATATGCTATAATACCTAGTAATCACACTCCTCTAATAGGGTTTTGAAATGTAATACCTTGATCTAATATGGTGTAGAAATATGATGGATGGACTATAATAGTAAATAATGATTATGACAATATATGTTATAATACCTAATAGCAACACTCCTCTAATAGGGTGTTAGAATACAATAAATTCACTATAAACCAAGTGTTCGAACAAATGTTAATATATGCTTAGCCCTGATATAATACCTATAACTACAATCCTTTAATGTAATGCATAAATACGATAAATGAACTATAGTAGTAAATAATACCTTATAAACACGTTTCTCTAATAGGACGTTGAAAATGTAAAAAATACAACGAAAAAATGAGGGTCTTATTATATGTTGTTTTTCTTGTGTCATATGTTGTTTTTTCGTTGTGCGGGCTCGTTGGAAATCGTTGTACGTGTCCCAATCGTTTGCTGCTCTTTGTTGCTTTTTTGTTGCATTTGTTCGTTGAAATTTGTTGTGTGTGTCCCAGTCCCCCCACTTTGTATACTACTCAAATGTCTGCTAGTTGGATGTACTCAGAGGGTACTCATGGTGTGCCAAAGGCTGAGACAAGTAAATATTTGATCTGGACAAGTAAATCTTTGATGTGACTTGCCCCTCAGACAAGTAGATTTCTGGTTGCCTGCAAACACTCAAATAATCAGACATAGTCGAGCACTTTTGGGTTTCTGACAACCAAAGTGCATTTCTAAATTTTTATCTTACCTTGGTACTGGCAAAATAAAATGGCACGTACATGTACTCATATTCTAGACATACACAGGAGCTCATTACTAGGAGCCAGCGTGTTTCCATATCAGGCTATTTTTAAGATCAGGTAACCGTAATTTTATGCAAGAGTGTACCAGGCAAACAATGTTTCCTAATAATTTATGAAAAGAGATATTGTTATTGGGTACTATTGTTATTGTGTACAATAAGAAAACCTTGCTATTGTGAAAAACATAAGCATTTTATGAGCCTTGTGCTCTGGGGTGGTATGGGATGTATTTAGATTGGGTGTCTAAAAATAACGTGATCTGGAAATGTGCTTACTCAGCTCCTGACGTACAACATATCACTTTATATAACTTACTTTTAATCGTGCATCGGGTAAGAATCAGTAACAGTCCATGCAAGAGGTAGGCACAATTCTATTGTTCATCTGCAATTTGCTTTCCCCACTTCAGTATTTTCTGTTTTTCACACTGACAACTCATCAACCCTTAATTATAAATGATAAATTTCTAAAATCAAATCCACTAAAACTGCATTTCGTCCAATCAGAAGAGTCCAAAACAATAACCAAGAAAACGTTCAATGTTAAAATGTTCCCCACATTGAAAGTTCGTCGTATTAAAGCCATTCAAATATGTTTAAAAATGAGGGGGAAAAATATTCTTCGAGTTTAGATATATTTTAATGTTTAAGCCAATGAGGTGGAAGATTGAAACAATACCACAATTAGCACCTTTTTACATACCATACATTACCTATGCCTACGCGGACCATTGCTTAAGCTTATAAACTCTTGCAAATATTCCACGTTTGTTCAAGGTTTTCATACTCCAAATTTGCCAGTGAAGATTTGTTCAAATCAGCTAGCATTATTCTGAGTTACTAATAATCACTCATGATTGTAAACTGCATGGCAGCACATTGCGCCACAATAGCAGTCCATATCACAACAATAACCGTGTGAAGCGCATTTATATCCATATAGAATTTGCGCTATATAAATGAATACGTTAATTTTCGAGTTTGCAAGCGTTAATTTAGAGCCCTGTTTGTATTATTTTTTCTAGCTGGTATCCTCACCCCTGCTCCCACACCAACAAGCGTGTCTCCTACAGGGCATGAGCCTTCGTCTAAGCCTGCTGTACCAAAGCTTCCAGCCCCCCTAGTGGTTAGCAACATCTCTACACTCACTCCTGAGTCCTCCCCCCTAGGGGTGTTGTCTCCATCTGCTACCACAGCAGCTGTTTCCATGGTAATGAATAGTGCCAAGCGTATGCTTACTACAATGCAGATGCAGGCAAATAATGAACATGAACCAGAAGTGAAAAGATTGAAAAGTGAGTTTGAGGGAAGAAACACAGAGAAGTGAGCTTTAGAAGAGCACTGACGAAATTCTATGGTATCTACTGATGGGATGGTGTGTTGGCTAAAAATATTAAACACAGAGTTACCAGTCAAGTTTTAAAGACATTGATATGAGCAAAGGAAGAGTATCAAGGACCAACCATGAATCAATGATACCTGTCTGTTATTGAGGGTATTTTATGGTTGAAGAAAGTCTTGTGAGATTCTGACATTTGAGAAAGAGAAACAGCAACTCATCATGACACCGCACTGTAGGTTTGGAACTTTGTGTTTCATTTAGACTTCACCATCAAGTTTGACTTTGCAGTATATGTTGACATGGTGCTGTAGAAGAGCAAGCATTTACAAATACCTCGTGTAGGTGAAAAACAAGTTTATATTCAAGAGAGCTTATGAAGCTGTAATTGGAACTGTTAACCTACCTTATAGTGTAGGTGGAGGCATTTCCACCTGAAGGACGCACCTGACTAGGTGTAGACTCAACCTGTTCGCCATTTTCTCTACTGGTAATTGCACACCACAAGCCTTTTCATATATATGTATGTCTATGCCATATATTTGTTTTTCGTGAAGTACATTTGCATCACTCAGGATTTGACTGCCAATCTGGTCTGTATTAAACTAATATAAACTCCAGGAATTAATTTTGAGATAGTGTCGTACTCGACAAGCTTTGCTTGTTATTTTAGAGCTGTTTTTGATTGAGTGTCGAAAAGTAATTAGGTAATTGTTTTCGAGTTTTATTGGTTAGTTATCCATGATTGCATTTACTTTTCCTCGTGATTGGTCCAAGTAAAACCAATCGTGATTGGCTCATTGATGTTTTTACTTGCTCGTGATTGGCTCATTGATGTTTTTACTTGCTCCTGTGATTGGTTCATTGTGTGTTTACTTGCTCCTGTGATTGGTTCATTGTGTGTTTACTTGCTCCTGTGATTGGTTCATTGTGTTTTTACTTGCTCCTGTGATTGGTTCATTGTGTGTTTACTTGCTCCTGTGATTGGTTCATTGTGTTTTTACTTGCTCCTGTGATTGGTTCATTGTGTGTTTACTTGCTCCTGTGATTGGTTCATTGTGTTTTTACTTGCTCCTGTGATTGGCTCATTGTGTTTTTACTTGCTCGTGATTGGCTCATTGTGTTTTTACTTGCTCGTGATTGGCTCTGGTTTTGGTTTGATGACACTCAATTGAAAACCGCTCTAATCCCAAGTTAATTGCTGCTGAAAAGCTTTTGTGCTTTACTTACTGAGTGGATTTATTAGAAATCAGAAGAAGGGAGTTGTAATGTCTTTGGACTGTGTCTTTTCGAGTGAGTTGAGCTTTTTTGCAACCAAGGATTTTTTTTTGCAAAATTTACCTTTTACGTGTACAATGTACAAGTTCTTCTTATTTTTGGAATTGCTTCCCTTCCCATTGTTTCTAATAGTTCTCCCAAGTTTAGCTTTTTAAGTACTCTTTGAGGGAGTGTACAAGCAGAAACATACGAATTTCTGTATATACTTTGATGCCTTTTTACTAGTCAAGCTTCATTGTGTAGAAGAAAAGGTGTTGTTTCTTCGCTGACTACTAAGTTTCTTTTTTAAATTTGATAAAAAAATATTTAAAAGGCGATTTTTTTTTTTCAATATTAACAACACATTCCAACAATCTATGGAATATTTTTTCTTAAAATAACTATGATTGACCAAAGATGTGGAGATGAAAATCCAATTTCAGAATCTCGTCCAGTTATTGAAATTATTGCAAGGAAAAAAATGTTCCTTACATTGACGAAATCCTATTATAGGGTTTTATTCAAATACCCAGTTTACAATTTGCAAATTACATGTAAACAGTGGATGTTCCCCCGCATCTACTGCGCGACTACTCTAACCGGGGTCACTTTGACAACGAGAACCAATCACATTGCAGAATGAAAACAAAGCATTCCAACTAATGGTCATATGAGCCAATCAGTGTCGAGTACAAGACTAGCATTTTAACTTGCTGAAAGCTTCGATCCGGTAAAAGGCAGTTGTGAAGTCTTCTGAATGACGAAGAACGCGTGGACATGCTAGGAGTTCTGCAAGTGTGTTTAGTTCTCGTGGTCTAAGTGGGCCCGGTTTCAGTAGTTGCACTGTAGCCGGAATGACATTCTTATCAGTAGACACAGCTATAGGATGGGTGTAGTCAGAATATCCTTGAAGCTACGATGGGTAACTAGTTACTGTACAAACTAGTGTTGTTCTACGTCGGCGGGGAAGATAGACACTGGTGTGATCAACTACAAGTCGATTATGGTATGCTAACCGCCGTGGGGAGCGAGTTAGCATACTTTTTTTTTTTTTTTTTTTTTTTTTTTAGGTTTATTGAATATAAAATCGCACAGCGTGTGAATTACCTTATATTTTACAAGTAATATATATGAAACTAAGAGTATAAAAATGGGAAACTGGCACTTACAATCATTTACACCGGGAGACTGGATCCGGTTTACAAAAAAAATATATTACTGTGTCCTACAAGCTGAGTTAAAATATCCTACAATAAGTTAAGCTAAGATTATTATTATACAATTGAAAATGAAGAAATTAGTTAGGACTTATTAAAACACATCGCAGGAAAAAAGCTTCTCTTATACCTTTCGGTGCGACACTTAGGCAAACTAAGGTTTTGGCTATTGCGCAACTCTCGGCCGTGCGCGCTTACTCGAGTGTCCGGCTTCGACTTCAGTTGATCACACCACTGTTTATCCTTGAAGCTATATGACAATTACCTATAGGACAAAGTGGCGTACATTTATGAAATAGAGTATATTCCCATAGACTGAAAAATTAGTGAAGAATATAGAAAACATTATAAGCAGTCAAAAGAATGACGCACAAAGGTAAACCAAATAAGAACAGTGTATCATGACAGTATATTTATATAGCAGTTGTGCCATTATACAAGTATACAATAGTTAACAATTATTCCCCGAAGTGGAGGTGACTAGCGGTGGAGTTTACCTCTAGTCAACGTCACTAATAGCCTGCTATGCAGACGTATTTTCTTCACTCTCATAAATTCGAAGAAAAAAGTAACGTCTGCTTACTCGAGCGCTTAATTAGTTTCCAATATGCACACCTCTGTGTTATGGACCAATCAGATTCCTGGAAAGTGACGTATGTTGCATTTAAAAGGAATTCAGACAATACATTTGCCATTGACCAATCACAGGAGAGTGTTCACTTGCGCGCCAATTCACTAAAATTCTAACAATGGCTTTGATTGGGCAGAAAAATAAAACAAACGTGCTGACGTCGTGCTTGCATATTGGAAACTAATTAAGCGCTCGGGTAAGCAGACGTTACTTTTTTTTCTTCGAATTTATGAGAGAGAAGAAAAAACGTCTGCATAGCAGGCTACGTTACTAGTATACCACATAAGTGAAATAGCCATCAAATTAGTCAAAAAGTTCAAAAAGCAGTTAACAAGTGAATTATTCGCACGCGGGACATTGATTCACTCTTTTCACACAGCGGCCATGTTGGATAGAAATAGTAGATTTTGCGTGGCTAGCCTCGCACTGAGCAGATTCAGAACGAGTTTAGCCCGCAAAAACAAAGGTTTTTATTCTCCTGGGACTCAACATGGCCGCCGCGTGGAAGGGTGAATAGCGCATGCGCAGGACATTACGAGTTTGAGTAGCCAATCAGCGTGCGAAAAGCACTATTCACTTGTGTGGTATATACTAATCATTGTTAAACTCGGACACATTTTTTTCAATCAGTAAATATGAAGAACTATATATTGATAAGTAAGTGATACATTAAGTAAATATAAAGAAATCGTTCTGTAAATGTAGATACCGAATTATATGTGACAATGTTTTGTAGTAGATTTTTAGTGTAAGTTAAGTATATTATTTTCTTGACCATTGAAGGCTTGTGGTGTGTTTGGGTCTGAAAAATGGCGAACAGATGTCTGCAGAAGCTGGCAAAGCTGTTTCTGTTAAGTGGAAGACTAGGTGGACAATGATACGAGGTTGCACCTATAAGCCAGATGAGCATGATTCCTGCCATAATGAGATGGCTGAGTTAACGTAGCTATATAGTGTGTAGTTAGACTGCATCGTATCGTGATAGATTGAGAGAGTAATAGGGCATACATGTATTTATGTAGTTTTGCCTCGGAAATTGATACACAGCCTGGAGCTGTTTCACAATTATTGCATGCCAACACTTCTATTGGAATTATCAAATATCTGGTCGTAATCTTGTAATTCTCAAACTTGTGAAACATTGAGGGGTGATTTAAGACATTTTCAGAATGTAACTGAATGGTTTGGCCAATTCGAGGAGCCAAAAATAGACGGGGTTATTTTAAAGACGTATGTGTTGTGACGCTTTAGATTGGTTCTTGGTAATTGATTTTAATCAACCAATAAAACCCTACGTAAGGTTAAGCGAATCGCAAGGTTCGATAGAAACAATAAAATTGTACGCGCATGCTCTTCTCGATGTTTTGTTGTGAGTATTTTTCTGTAAGCAATTTTACTCGTAATCTTTATAAATTCTTTATCCAACAACAACCAAAGGAATTGGTAAAACGAAGAAAAGAACATTAATTTTCTTAAATGACGTAACTTTGACGATGTTGAAGCAAACTTTGCCAATGTTTAGGTCTTGTTCGTTGCAGAATTAAGGCGAAAACGTTTGTTTGATAACAGAACACTGGGCAGAAACTTTACTTTTTGGCATTGTTAACTTGTTTTGAAGGAATTCACAATGTAAAGTTCACACTCGGCAAGTCGTAGTTTTAATCCCTTGGAGGCCTCGTCACAATAGGCCATTTTGACGATGTTGCGCACGCATCAGTTGAAAAAATAGACGCAAACTGCTGAGACTCGTTCTGGTCACCAGCCTTCTGTTGTTAATAACAGATAGCCATTGTTCTAGCTGGGCGCGCAACATCGTCAAAATGGCCTACAGACTTAACAGAGAAACTCATTCCAGTCACCAGAGCTACTAGATATATCCACCCCAAGTCATACCTCTTACCATGATTGTTGTTACTCTTTGTATTAATATTTATTTGCATTAGTTTCAACTTCCTCCCTTCTATCTTTAATTCTAAAGTATACTTACCCCAATTATTCACCTCGGTGTCGGTGAATAATTGTTTTAGTATATACCACACTGCAGGTAAATAGCCAGCACCAACTAGTTATTTTATTTTCTGTCAAATGGACAAAAACTCGTGCGAAGTGATCGCTGCTTCGCTCGGGGATGAATATGAAATCATATTCACTGTTTGAGTAGCCAATCAGAGCGCGCGAAAAGTGATATTCACTGGTGTGGTAGACTATATACTAAAGTTTAATATCTACTTAGTTTTTTTTTTTTTCAATCCAATAATTTCCGTCTGAGGTACCGGTGGTCCTGGCTTAAGATAATCCAAAGGTGTTTTTTTCAGGACTCGCCTCTGTATTTCTTATTATGTTTTATTACTGTACATTTCCATCATCTTGTGAGAAAATAAAATGTATCGGAGAACAGAACTTTCCTCCAACAAAGTTTTCCACCTCTGACCATAAGGCAGTGGAACAGTCTACCTGCGGAGGTAGCGACAGCCTCCACTCTGGACTCCTTCAAAAGGGGTGTCTGTGTACTGTTGCACTAATTAACATCTTTGCGCACCGCTGACTGTGCACCGAGCACATTTTCACATTTTACTTATCTATCTATGTCTGTCTGTCTATTTATTTGACTTCCAACAGTAGATATACAAATATATTTATTAGCGTTACGGAATGTACACAAGTGGGTAGGAATTAATGCAGAATGTTGTTATGTTATATAAACAAGTTACATAATCCCGTTGGGATTGCGTTGAGGGTGTATAAGAAGAGTGATTAATATGTAAGAATCATTCGAAGGCGTTTCTCTACCTTGATACCTAAATTTATGATGTCGGACCCAGAACTGGTAAGCAAAACCGAAACTCCCGTAGTCTCCTCAAAGAGCAACTGCATGGTTCTTCGAATTTGGAAGCTTTGCTGGCTGGACAGTTCCTGAAGAATACAGAGTCTGATGAGCTGGCCGAAGATTTTAGTGCTGAAAAGAAGCTACGTCGTGTCGCAGAAAAGAGAGCCACGTGCGAGGATCAGAGGGAATAAACAGTACAGGATGTCTCTCAGCGCGGTATCAACCCTTTCGCTACACCACGAGTCTTCAGGCAAAGGACAAGTGTTCAGCTGCGGGAAGCTTTGACACTTGGCGAATTTTGCAGCAAGTCCAAATAACCAATAGCGGTGCCTCGACAAGTACGACCACAACCAATTGAAAGTGTGGTGGACAAGAAGTACGAAGATACTGTGCACAGGCTAGGAAAAGCTAAGTATAATCTGTCGTCTGAAATTTCCAATTCTTTGACAATGAGCACGCTTGAGCGTAACTACGCGTAATACAGCGGAAATTGTGATATCTGAAAAAGGTCTAAGGAAGACTAGTTCACATGTTTGGGTTTTGGGAGCACTTTATAGGAGCTCAATTCATTCAGCAAACTGTTTTTGAGCAATACAATTTTCCGTTTTGTACTACTCCCGCCCTGGCGCGGTTTAGTAACAATAAGTTAGCAATTCAAAACAGTGAATTCGTACAGAAGGCTACTATTGCTCTGTTAGATGTTGAATCAGTAGTGGAATGCAGCTTCGCCCCTACGGTGGTAAATCCATTGTATGTTTCGATTCAGTCAAACGGTGAAAATAGGCTTTTATTAGAACCTTAGATATCCGAATGCCTGTTATTTGTAGATGCCAAGCCTATGCTTGATCGTCTGTTAGATCTTTCGTCAAATTGGCTTTATTCGTCTGATATTAAACCTGGTTATCACCATATTGAGATTTTCTCGCTAGATCAGTAAGTGTTAGGTTTTTCCTGGCCATTCGGCGCTGTTACGAAATACTACACGTTTACGGTCTTGCCATTTGGCTTGTCAACTGGTCCAAGTTCAAGTCCTTACATATTCACTTAACTTATGAGACTGCTAGTGAAATATTCTCGTTGTAAAACGTTTAAATTAGTTGTTTACCTAGATGATGGTATGGGTGTTTGCCAATGTTTTGTATTCGACCGGCAATTTTTGTCAAATAGGGTTATCACCATACTAAGATTTTCCCGCTAGATCAATAAGTGTTAGGTTTTTCCTGGCCATTCGGTGGTGCTATGAAGTACTAGAAGTTTACTGTTTTGCCATTTATTTTGTCTACTGGTCCTAACATATTCACTACTGAAACGTATGAAGCTGTTACTGCAATATTCGCGTATATTATATTGAGTATCAAGATAGTCGTTTACCTAGACGACGGTAATCAATGCTAGACAAGGTGGGATTCCTTTGTAATCCTGGACGCTTTTTATGAGAATTCACTTCTAGAAGCGTAACACACCGACGAACCATATTAGTCGAAATCACTTGTGAATACTGTCCGTCTACCAACTAGAATCGTTCATACAGACGCACGTACATGTACGTGTCAGTGATGTCGGTTGTGCTGCCTTTATATCGATGGTAATGCATAAGAATTGGGACTCACTAGAAATGAAACCATTCGGCAAGCTTCACTTGGATGGAAATAAAGAATATGTTAATTTTGCCCTGTATCATTTTGTACACTTACTATCCGATACTATTGTCAAGTGGTTCATGGACAATTAAGCAGTTCAAACTTGTTTATTCTGGCAGCATGAAAGATCATTTGCACAAATTAGGTGTTAGATAAATGCTATTGTGCCAAAGTAAATAACGCTGACATCGAGCCAGAATGGTACCTCGTACTCTCAATAAGAATGCGGATTATGTTGTTGTTTATTAAGACTGGAGAGTGAAAGACTCTTATTTTGTGCAGCTACGTCTTACTGGCCGGGACCTTGCTCCCAATCGACTGTTTTGCTAGTTTTAAAAACGGTAAAGTTCCTCGATTTTATTCAAAGTACTTAAATACAGATATGCTAGGCATTGATTCCGTGGCCGCAAGTTTGGCTGGTGAATTCTAGCTGCTCGTTACGTTGGTACCGATATTTCCCAGTACAGAAAAGAATCGCAAAGCATGTCTGCTACTGCCAGTGTAAAGGCAATATATTAGTTTCTGGTATGACATTTAGACAATTTGTCATTGATTTTGTCTGTTGAGAATGGCAGTTTAATAATACAACTCAATACGATACAATGTTTTTATTGCTCGATGGAGCATTTATTACCGCTAATTATTTTAACTGGCCGGGCTATAGACTGCAAGAGTACGGCAGTATCTTAACTGGTCTAGACTGCTAGCCAGTGTAAAGGCATTAATTCTACTAGTTACGGTTTACGGTAGACATTTTGCTATTGATTTTGTCTGTTGAGAATGGTAGTTTAACAATACAACTCAATACGATACAGTGTTTTTATTGCTCGATGGAGCATTTTATTACCGCTAATTATTTTAACTGGCCGATCTAGACTGCTAGAGAGTACGGCAGTATCTTAACTGGTCTAGACTGCTAGCCAGTGAAAAGGCATTAATTTTACTTTGATTTTGTCTCAGGTTGAGAATGGCAGTTTAACAATACAACTCAATACGATACAGTGTTTTTATTGCTCGATGGAGCATTTTATTACCGCTAATTATTTTAACTGGCCGATCTAGACTGCTAGAGAGTACGGCAGTATCTTAACTGGTCTAGACTGCTAGCCAGTGAAAAGGCATTAATTTTACTTTGATTTTGTCTCAGGTTGAGAATGGCAGTTTAACAATACAACTCAATACGATACAGTGTTTTTATTGCTCGATGGAGCATTTTATTACCGCTAATTATTTTAACTGGCCGATCTAGACTGCTAGAGAGTACGGCAGTATCTTAACTGGTCTAGACTGCTAGCCAGTGTAAAGGCATTAATTCTACTAGTTACGGAATACGGTAGACATAATTTGCTATAGTGATTTTGTCTGTTTAGAATGGAAAAGTCTTTGAACACTGGTTTAATATAATATAAAATCATTGCTCGTTTCTGAAACTTAGCACACGATCTCTGTTACTGTTGGAGCATAGTTTTACTGCTATATAACAAGCCCGTATAGACAGAACGGCAGTATAACAGCACTGGCTCATTAACTTTATGTTCACTGGAACGACACACTGAATAGCCTGTTTATTATAGAGAAATGTGGTTTGTGCATCACGTTGCGGCCACTGGGCCTGTTCTAATATATTATTGTTTTTTATCTCCTTTTACAAGGTGAACAAGCGTTTAATTTGCATTGAAAGTTAATGGCTTTATGGATCCACAGTTACGGAAGTTAGCAGCCGCCCCTGCGTGCTGTTCAAGCGGAAGCTAACACAATGGACATATATTCAAGAGCCTTCAATAATTTGGGCCTATCCGAAATTTCTCCTCTACCGTCTCTATGAGATTTCAGTTGCGCTGTAAGATTATTACTAACAATGTAATTGTCCATATTCAGTACAAGAGCCTCTATTTTACGGAAATAATTGGGCGTAGAAATTCTACAGCTTTACCAGCATTTGCGCTCCAAAATTAGTACGTCAGTTATATTCTTTAAGCCGGTAAAAAAGGAAATTATCTGAACTAACTCCAAGAAGGGGCCTGTTACTTCAGAAATGAATGTTACCGTGAATTTTTCAGACTTCACTAAACCGCAATTTGTGTTACAGCATACACCGCGTTTCACTGAGTTAGCCAGTTTGTACTACTGCGATGTCAAATTTTGCGATAACAGTTCTGTCGAGCTGTATATCATTGCTGAAGAGTAAGACTGATATTTATAGGATCGTTTCACAAGTGTTTATGGCTGAAACAGACCTTATTACAAGTACCATTACACTATTGTTTAGGTCAAAGTAAATAGTACTGATCAAAAGATGGATACGTACGTCAAGACAACCTTGTTCTTTGCTTTCAGTTTCTAGAAGTTTGAATGTTTAGCTTGCATCATGGTCTTTCTTTATCATCGAAGGTCGGGCATCAATAAACGAGATGCCCATCCCTGATCTGTTGTTTGTGTTTAATGCAGTTTAGCTATTAAATGTTTTATGCTCGTTTCAGGGTGATAAGAGTATAAATATATTTATTAGCGTTACGGAATGTACACAAGTGGGTAGGAATTAATGCAGAATGTTGTTATGTTATATAAACAAGTTACATAATCCCGTTGGGATTGCGTTGAGGGTGTATAAGAAGAGTGATTAATATGTAAGAATCATTCGAAGGCGTTTCTCTACCTTGATACCTAAATTTTCTTCGGGATATATGTTGAGAACAGAAGAAATTACTAACTACACATCTATACAGACGTGATTGGCCATGCAACATTATATACTGCTGTAATTATACGTGTCCGACAAGTATCAATAAACGAGATGCCCATCCCTGATCTGTTGTTTGTGTTTAATGCAGTTTAGCTATTAAATGTTTTATGCTCGTTTCAGGGTGATAAGAGTATAAAGAACGAAACATGCATGTAGTAGACGTAAATGACAAGTTGAGGAGAAACTAAAAGAGGAGAGAGTAAACGGGTGGAAACACCTATGAAATGAGTCCTCCAAATTAAACTAAAATATAGGCAAAAAAGGCAAAGATACAATGCTAGACGCTAAAATTAGTGAAAGAAAATACATAAATAAAGTACGAAAAAATAATTACAGAAAAGAGAGATTGGTCTCTACATGAAGAACAGCGGCATCTGGAGATCCTAGTACAAGTGTCGAGGAACTCCAGAGACAACACAAGCCTCGAAGAGAGGGAGTGCTTGTATTCAGGAATAATTTGAAGAAGGAGAAATTGGTTGGAGAAATTATGGTGTTAGCACGCCAAAGAGCCTGGGAATGAGCTTGATGATTAGCAATCTCTCAGTCGATTTATTCAATTGATTTCATACCGATATTAAAGTTTCATCAATCGATGTTTAAATTGGCGTGCCTAATATTTTCCAGGTACGTCTCCATCACCGGTTTCATTCCACCGTTCGTTCTCCGAATCATCTCGAAAAAAATACGAGGAGGTGGCGGATTTCTTCGGCACTCATTCGTCACTGCTCCCGAAGAAAAGCCGTTCAGCGAAGGCTAAAGTGACGAAACCCCGGCTCGGTACATACTTAGTTAGCTGCAGAAACCGTCGAATTTTACTACGTACAAAGCGAGGAAGGTAAAATGCTGAAAGTTTGGATTTTCGAAGAATTACGAGGCCTCGAATACTCGTCACATGGACTAATGGCGACTCTTGTTTCCTGTCATCTCTTTCTTTTAGCAGGGGAGAAAAAACCCAGAAGTGACTCTATAAAATAAACACATCAGTGATGAAGAGGAATAACTTCACAACGCAAAGGTAAGATTTCATAGCTTTATTGACCATTTTAGTACAGTTTCAGATTTGTCTAAAAATTCCCATACAATCCTTCTAAAAATCATTAGCTTGGGCTGCCTGTGCTTAAGACCAAGTGTATATCAGGAAACATCTCGTGCTAACGACACTTGGCTGAAAGAACGCCTTCTTGGAGTGCTCATCGATTCGCACCTGCATGACCTGGGCCTGTCACGTCGAAATGCTAAGGAAAAGCTCATCCAGAGGATAGCTGTGCTGTCTCGCATAAAGCGAGATCTACCAGTCAAGTAGCGCATCCTATTCTACAACGCAAACATCAAACCTTTGCTTGACTACTGCTCAACAATATGGGGAAACTGGAGTCTGCCATTTAGATGATCTCTTCAGCCGATTCAGAAACGCTATGCGCGCACTATCCTCGATGCTCCAATGGACACTAGATCACTATTTGTCTCTCTCTTTTGGAAAGAATTTAAGACAAACGGGCGCCTGATTATCTCCTTAACAAACTATCATCTTTTAAATTTACTTCTGTATGCAATACGAGATCTGATACTCTGCAGAACATTTTTCTATTCTCACTGGGACAATCGCAAACAAACACCATAATTACAACTCTCCGTGACTAGTATACCTCAAGAGACCTGGTTGTGCAACCGTATTGTCGTCCCCGATATAAATATAACCTTCGAGATCCGTATATTCTCGTCATTTCAAGGAAAACGCGAAAAGCGGACGAACATCAACTTTTTGAAGTTATTCAGTCATCGCTGCGCTCAAGATAAGAGGATATGGCTAAGTGCCAGTCGCCCCGGCCCGTGGTAAGATCGAAGCCGGCAATTCAGTATTGACGGCGCCCAACAGGAAGACAACGTCGCTGGTAATGCACCAGAAATCGAGAACCAACCACAACCGGCAGCACATGCTATCCCTTAGAGGTGGACCATTAGAAATCCTTGGAGGGGGTGGGTACTCCAAAAATAAATTCGTGCAAGGCTAAATGCCCCCCCCCCCCCCCCAACAAAATTCCTGCAAGCACTAAAGCAAACAAAAAAATTCTTTCAAAGGAACTGATCCATATATGCATTGTTCAATTTTTGTTTTGAAAAAATACTAGCAATTCAGTTTTATCAAATATAGTTCTAAAGATTACCCACACAGTCTGTGTAAGTGATTCTCAGGTATTTCCAGATGAAAACGACCTCCCCAACCCTCATAAAACTAGTTTAGTCACTGTTGTTATGGAAATATCAACTGGCCTTAATTACTGAAGGCTCAAATTATTCTCTGATGCCAGCAGTTTTTGCAACCGAGTTTAACGTCAAGTTTAATTGAGTATGCACATTCTCAAAGATTTTTAATACTGAGTCTGTGCCAGTAATTTCGAACACATGGAAATACTTTCATGTATTGTCTTGTGCAAAACATCATGGACAATCAGAGACCGCGGAGGGGGTGGGGCAGGTTGGGCTATAACCCTACCACATTTTTTTGGGAAATGTGACAAAAACAAAGATTTAGCGAGAAAGTGCCTTGGAAAACGAATAAAATGGCATTTCCGAGGCTCTAGATTTCAAAATTTCCTGGGGGGCATGCCCCCTAACCCCCCCTAACAGCTTCTGCCTTCGGCGCTGGTTGCACTGTATGGTTGTTTTGCAAGTCATCGATAATCAGTATCTAATAGTTAAATAGAAACAAATTTAAATTGTAACCGGGCTTGGTTCATAACATATGGCCGTATAGTTGTCATTTTTAGATACATGTCATGTAACCTGAGTTTCAGGCGCTAAGAGAACACTAGGCAAAAGGCTCGTGTTTAGGTTTCCGCCTGGGTGGCACCTCAAAGTGGGACTGCATGAGAAGGTTGAAGCGCCGATACTACGTTCAGTTGCGACGAAAAAGTATTCTCCTGGCCGCAGGGGTGAGCGTGACGTGCAGTGGGACTTGTTACGGGAGATGTTTTAGAAAATCGCGTATTGGACGCCAAAAACTAACAGACTAAAGACTGAGTTTTGTGCCGAGCTAAAAAAAATTCACGATATTTGTGTTGCTTTTCGAATGGTGAAAGTTACATTGGTATGTTAATCCTAAACGTCAGGGTAGACCTGATTATGTAACACCAAACCTAAGTCGGTTCAATGTCTGACTAAATTAACAAAGAAAAGCAAGAAACTAACTTTGTGCCACGCTAAAACAGTTCTTAGTCAAGAGTTTTGTTATTTGTGTTTATTTGTGACCAATAAATAGTAATTAGAGTGTTAATCCAAAGCGAGAAATATAATTACTCGGGCTGCCTGTGGCAGCGCCGAGTCTTAAAATGCAAGTCGTTATTATTTTTTATTTATTTTTTAATTGGTGTCAGACGGCTTCTGCGCATGCGTTAAAGGTCAAATTCAAACCAATCAGATTGCACTGTGCTGGTCACGCAACAATCGCCAGGTTAAATGTATTTACATAAGTGAATACAGTAAATCAAAATGGTCGACCCGCGAGGGCGAAAGCCTTCCAACAGGCTCAGGATATTTCAACTGGCGCTCTTGTTGACCATAAAAATACATGAACAACCAGGAGCCGTAATACATTCGATCAGCGCTGTTTGGACAGATCCAATGTACATTTAGAAACGTAAGCGAAATACAATATCCAAACACGTTTGGATATCAACGGGTATCGAATTATAATCAAAGGTTAGATCTCGTCAGGCGCGCTCAGATAAGAAAGTTCAAAGCTCTCAGACAAGGCGAGACAAGGAGATATCACTTTCAACGAGTCATTGTCAGAAATCTATTCCATCGTGGGCGGTCTTGTACAGCTAAGGCATGTTTTACGACAGAATAAGAGTCTTTCTACTGGATTGAGAGCTCGAGACATTATACATGTCGGCTAATATGGGGAAAACTGAAACAAAAAATGAACTTTGACGGCAGAAACCCTCAATTGAGCCAAGCAGCGCTAGCTGAAATAGGGCATATATATAATATCTGAGACGTTAAATTACGTTACTGTGAAGAGGATCAAAATTCAAGTTTTGTAGCTTGAGACTGTCTTCTGCCGTGACTCGTGAGAGAAATTGGAAAAGATCTAGCTGTTTCATTCAGACACTGGCAAATTTATTGAAAGCTACGGGCTTACTTTATGAGATTATTATTCATTGTAGAATGAAAGGAAACAGGTTAGCTGAAAGTTAAGTTCGAGGTAGGCTTCGACTTTCATTCCGATTCAGTGCATATGTGCACGAAGGTGGGTGCACTACCAAAAGATCCAAAACGAAAGTTCAGTTACGTAAGTACTGTAAGTAAACTCTTTTTGATTTGAATAAATTTCCTCTCAGTTTGTCTGTTAATGTACTTTTCCTTCTAATTATCGCTTTATTTAACATCTGATTTAGAGTATGCGTACCTCAGAATAAATTATTTGAAAGGTCAACTGAATTCTTGTGTCGATAAGCGCAAATGTTTTTTGTGAAACAGTCTGTGTATATGAGAAGCGGCTTAATAGAAGAGCTTTCTCATTTATAGGAATTACAATTGTTTTTCTTGCTATGAAATTTATGTTTCATTTCACATTTATTCATACAGTTTTGGCCGGACATTTCCCCGAGTTTTTGATCTATTTTCAATCAAATTCAAAGTCTGAATATGTCATTGTATTGCATTTATACACTTGAATTGCCAGTATTCTGTTGTTCGAATCCTGCGTTCTCATAGTCATGCCATAAAAGCGATTAATAGACCAGTCTGTTTTTTTGACGTTCTCACTGGCGAATTAAAGCACGACTTGATACTAAGAGGATTTCAAATGAAAGTGTATTTCATCTTCAATCTCATGTGGCCCGAGTGAAAGCCCAGATGGGCTCTTGTTCAAATTAGTCTGCAGTGTTAGTTTTTGGCGCATTTTCAAATATTACGCGTCAATTAGAAAAGTCCCTTATTAATGCCTACTTCTTTTTTATGGTGCATATTTAATCTAGGTGTACGAAAGCGGGTATGTAGCCATGAGGTTGTGTCTTCCCGAAGATAACAAGCCAGCAGTAGCTAAGGCATGCAATACGCATGCGTGCACACCGAGGTCAGTATACTTTTGCACGTCTAAATACCAATCCAAAGTTGTTTGTCCGTGCGGTGTGTTTGACTAGTCAAAATATTAAAGGGGCTGTGTCACGGTAATAGACTTTACAATCGCGTTCCGGGCCGGCAACAGCTTGTTCCACCGATTTTGATATGAACTAACGAACCTCTCGGCCATGTGAGATGCTTAAAATCAAAGCAAATATGCAAAAATGACTAACAAACAGTGTACATAAACAGTTTCCAGGGAAAATATTGAAAATCATTTCAATCAAGCATTGAGGAATGGACGTTTTTCCCGTATCTGACGTCATACATTACAAGAATTGAGCCACTATACAATCACACCGCGGCAAAACGGTATGCTCCGCTGGCCAAAAGAACGAAGGCGCTGCTATCAAATACAAATTACCGAGGGTTTCAACTTTTTTAGTAAATAATTTTATAACTTAGTAAACTCACAGTGAATTACAAATTAAGAAAACTTCAACCTGTTAAAGTCTTAGGCTTAGCTTTTAAGTAGTTTTCTTATTTTTTGACAAAACAGTTCACATATAGATACTTTAAAGGGGCATGGTCATCGGTTTATACGCATGCGCAGCAGAGACAGATAGTTTAGTTTTTCGTGGGCCACGGGAAACTCGACTTATCCGCCATCAATGCGAGCGTGGTATAATCTGGTCCAATTTAACAGCTTGTGTGGGCCATCAGTCCTCCAAACTTCGTACAGTATTTTAGCTGTATATATTTATTAGTTCTATAGCCATTTTTTGTTGGATTTGCGAAAATGAGCTAGAAAATTTCGAAAAAAACACGAAGTCATCGTGGCGTAAACTAACGGTATGTTTGTACTAGTTCGATTTATCGGATGTCATGCACTTGAAAACAATTTTTATCACTTCAAATGAATGTCGATTGTTCACATGGCTATCCTGTGTGAGCTGCTGTAGTTATTTGGAATCAGGGAATGTTTGAACGGTGCATTTCGTACACTTTTGCAAGCATAGTGTAGCGCGCTGTTTACTCGTAACGCAGTCTGAATTAATAACAAGCTTGTTTGTACTGGTTCGATCTATCGGTTTTTATGGACTCCAAAATAATTTTGATAGCTTCAAATGAATGTAGATTGCTCAGAAGACTATCCTGTGTGAGCTACTGTGATTATTTGGACATCAGGGAATTTTTAAACGGGAGTTTGCCTACTGTTTTGGAAGCATACTGTAGCGCGCTCGACCATAGAATGTTTATTTACAACGGAAGTCTGTTTATAACCTAACTAGTTCGATCTATCGGTTTTTATGGACTCCAAAATAATTTTGATAGCTTCAAATGAATCATTACCAGAAATCACGGACATTTTGCGACCGCGAATAACTGAACAGTGGAGTTAACACACGAACACAGAGCATGCGTACTGGCACTCGACCACAGGGAATCCAAATGCAGCTAAATCCCTCGTTTTATTATATTAGAGCCTGCATTTGGTCTAAACAGCGGTAATACCTCTGAATAGTAAGCTGTTGGTGGAGTGAAGAATGGCGGACAAAATGTCTTCGTCTCCTGTATGTTTTGACCTAAAAATGTGGGTTCCTTGGCAGGCTTCGGAATTGTAATGGCGGCTTCTTGTAGCCAAAAGTTAGCACTTTTCTGAGCAGTTTTGACCGAACCAAACTACGATGAAGAGCCTTCAAAAATGGCGATATCAAGGCTTGTTTATCTGTGGAAGCAAATTCGAAGACCAGGATTTTGCCTTCGTTGTTGGTTAGTGAGTACTACGTGGAGGTTTGAGATGTACTTCTTGGTAATTTACAAGGAATGTACGGCAGCCTGTGGTGATTTATGGCTAAAAAGACGTATTATTTTTTGACCGAAGGAAACGTGACTGGATTCATCAAATTTTTAAACTAATGGGTTTCTACGAGCCCTGAGTTTGAAACGCGAAGACCAGGAAAGACCAAGAAATAGCAAATACGCATGCGCGTAACGTTTTGCCGCGGTGTGCTATACAATGTACATAGCGGAAGTTGGTTGTATTCAATAATTGAATACGTATATCGATTGGTTCATAGAACTAAAGTTAACTATTGACTACAGTTCTCCTTTAAACAATCTTGTTCAATACCATATATGGTTCTATGTGATGTTGTTATTAATCTTCTTCAATACGATATATGGTGTTATGTGGTCTTATCAATCTTCTTCAATAACATAAGTGGTCCTATATGTATTTTTGTTGGGCATTCGTAATTAGCACCTCGTGCTCTTCCCTAAGGACTTGGAGTTGTTATTTAAGATGATATTTACATATAGTTTTCACTTGACGCCAACCAGTTTACATGCTTGGTTATCCGGGCCAACATTTTCTAGACATTCCTCTGTAATCCGGCCTTAACAGCGTTTGTACATGTAAGTTTTTTTCTTTTGACGACCCTTAACCTCCAGGGGTCTCGGCGAATTCGCTTTGGGTTATGACCCTTAACCTCCAGGGGTCTCGGCGAATTCGCATTGGGTTATGACCCTTAACCTCCAGGGGTCTCGGCGAATTCGCTTTGGGTTATGACCCTTAACCTCCAGAGGTCTCGGCGAATTCGCTTTGGGTTATGACCCTTAACCTCCAGGGGTCTCGGCGAATTCGCATTGGGTTATGACCCTTAACCTCCAAGGGTCTCGGCGAATTCGCATTGGGTTATGACCCTTAACCTCCAGAGGTCTCGGCGAATTCGCTTTGGGTTATGACCCTTAACCTCCAGGGGTCTCGGCAAATTCGCATTGGGTTATGACCCTTAACCGTCTCGGCGAATTCGCATTGGGTTGGAGTATACGTTTCCAGAATATATTTTTCCTCAAAGTGAGGTTTTAACCTGGTTTTTCGTATCCGGCGATTCATCATTAGTTTAATAATAGTATGTAATGTTTATACGGCAATAAACTTGACACAACTGGTCGGCATCCTCCTAACACGCCTTGCTTGATGTGTATGTAGAATATACAACATAAATAGTTTATATGCGGCGGAGCGCAGTGACAGAGCATAGAAATGATGTTGTTATCAATCTTCTTCAGTAGTATGGTGCTCTGTGATGTCTTTATCTATTTTCAGCTGGTACGCGTCAGGATGGCAGCAATGTTCAAAGAGCTACGGCACGGGTAGCCGGACTCGTCGGCCGGGCAGTACACTGTGTTACCAGGCACATCCTGCACTGGAAACAAACCAACAGGTCTTCTGGACACATCAGTGTAACATGGTGGCGTGTCCACCCGAGTGGGTTCCTTCTGACCGGGTAAGGAATAATCTGATTATCCTCTTTCCCGTCACTACTACTTTAATATGCATACGCATTGTACGCATTTGAACATTTTATGGGCATTTGCGCACTATACAACTAGTAATAGTAGTAACAGCAGTAAGTAACAGTAACAGTAAAAGTAGTAAGTAATAGTAATAATAATAGTAATTAAGTAATAGTAATAGTAATAGTAATAGTAGTAAGTAATACGGTATTAAGTAATACCGGTTTAAAGTATTACCGGTATTAAGTAATACCGGTATTAAGTAATACGGGTATTAAGTAATACCGGTATTAAGTAATACGGGTATTAAGTAATACGGGTATTAAGTAATACGGGTATTAAGTAATACCGGTATTAAGTAATACCGGTATTACTTAATACCGGTATTAATACCGGTATTACTTAATTCTCTCTCGGGGTATTCTCGGGGTATTACTTTTACTTAATACCGGTAATACCGTTATTAAGTAAAAGTAATACCCCGAGAATACCCCGGTAATGCCGTTATTAAGTAAAAGTAATACCCCGAGAATACCCCGAGAGAGAATTCCTTGTAATTTCACGAGCCGCGTATAGGTGAATGAAATTAAAAGGAATTTTGAAATCTCACGAGTGGTATTTATGCAAAATATCACGTACAAACCATGCTATTAAATGTTTATAATACGAGCTACGAAATTTTCTGGGGCAATTCCCTCACTGCTTGATCGTGCTCCGTCAAAAACCAACTCAGTAACTCATGGAGTCATTCTCAGACAGAAAAGGCATAACAATTAAAAAGATCTGAAAGAATAGAAAACGTACACATTTATGTGGTCCACTTTCCTTTATCAAGTCTTGTGAGATTCCTTTATACTGGGGGTCCAGCCATGCTGGGAATTTTCTGGTCAAACTTCTGCTTCTTCGAGGACCCCAAAACTAAACTGTGCTTGAGTCTTTCACAAAGATTTTGCAACAGTAACAACATGATTCTACACTTTTGTAAATTGTCAGTTCTGCATATTTGCTTGTTTTAAGCTTTCCAAGAATTTCTCTTCGCACTTTCGGGTAAACATGTCGGCCATTTTTCAAGACAAGATCAAAAAGACACTGGGTGCGTGCTTTCCAAATATGGCAAGAGCTACCATATATGAGTTTGTAATACTTACATATAGGTATTACAAATTACGCTGAAATGCTACTGCTCTCAACCAATGAAATGACAGAAATGTCTTAGCTTGTATTATAATAATTGTAGTAATACTGGTAGTGGTGGTGGTAATACTGGTAGTGGTGGTAGTAATACTGGTAGTGGTGGTAGTAATACTGGTAGTGGTAGTAGTAATACTGGTAGTGGTGGTGGTAATACTGGTAGTGGTGGTAGTAATACTGGTAGTGGTAGTAGTAATACTGGTAGTGGTGGTGGTAATACTGGTAGTGGTGGTGGTAATACTGGTAGTGGTAGTAGTAATACTGGTAGTAATAGTAGTAATACTGGTAGTGGTGGTGGTAATACTGGTAGTGGTGGTGGTAATACTGGTAGTGGTAGTAGTAATACTGGTAGTGGTGGTGGTAATACTGGTAGTGGTGGTAGTAATACTGGTAGTGGTGGTGGTAATACTGGTAGTGGTGGTGGTAATACTGGTAGTGGTAGTAGTAATACTGGTAGTGGTGGTGGTAATACTGGTAGTGGTGGTGGTAATACTGGTAGTGGTGGTAGTAATACTGGTAGTGGTAGTAGTAATACTGGTAGTGGTGGTGGTAATACTGGTAGTAGTAGTAATACTGGTAGTAGTAGTAATACTGGTAGTGGTAGTAGTAATACTGGTAGTGGTAGTAGTAATACTGGTAGTGGTGGTGGTAATACTGGTAGTGGTAGTAGTAATACTGGTAGTGGTAGTAGTAATACTGGTAGTGGTAGTAGTAATACTGGTAGTAATAGTAGTAATACTGGTAGTGGTAGTAGTAATACTAGTAGTAGTGGTGGTAATACTAGTAGTAATAGTAGTAATACTGGTAGTGGTGGTGGTAATACTGGAAGTGGTGGTGGTAATACTGGTAGTGGTGGTGGTAATACTAGTAGTGGTGGTGGTAATACTAGTAGTGGTGGTGGTAATACTGGTAGTGGTGGTAGTAATACTGGTAGTGGTAGTAGTAATACTGGTAGTGGTGGTGGTAATACTGGTAGTGGTAGTAGTAATACTGGTAGTGGTGGTGGTAATACTGGTAGTGGTGGTAGTAATACTGGTAGTGGTAGTAGTAATACTAGTAGTGGTAGTAGTAATACTGGTAGTGGTAGTAGTAATACTGGTAGTAGTGGTGGTAATACTAGTAGTAATAGTAGTAATACTGGTAGTGGTAGTAGTAATACTGGTAGTGGTGGTGGTAATACTGGTAGTGGTGGTGGTAATACTGGTAGTGGTGGTGGTAATACTGGTAGTGGTGGTGGTAATACTGGTAGTGGTAGTAGTAATACTGGTAGTGGTGGTGGTAATACTGGTAGTGGTGGTGGTAATATTGGTAGTGGTGGTAGTAATACTGGTAGTGGTATTAGTAATACTGGTAGTGGTGGTGGTAATACTGGTAGTGGTGGTAGTAATACTGGTAGTGGTAGTAGTAATACTGGTAGTGGTGGTGGTAATACTGCTAGTGGTAGTAGTAATACTGGTAGTGGTGGTGGTAATACTGGGAGTGGAAGTGGTAAAAATACTGGGAGTGGTGGTGGAAGTGGTAATACTGGGAGTGGAAGTGGTAATACTGGGAGTGGGAGTGGTAATACTGGGAGTGGGAATGGTAATACTGGGAGTGGGAGTGGTAATACTGGGAGTGGGAATGGAGGGAATGGTGGTAATGATAATATTTTTGCCAGGCAGCCTTCTTTAGAATTAGTTCCGACTTTAGACAAGTAACCGTTTGAGCCTTTTTCTTTGTTACAGATAATAAATCGGAACAAGATGGTTGATCAAAATTATGAAATATTTGAAGTATTTTTTGTTTTTTAAAATTTTAAATGCGTACGGAGTAACTTTAGGACATACCAGTGGCACCCAGATGTTTCGTCGGAGCGTGCTACTGCTAGCGTTAGACTGTATTTGGAAAACCATGCAATGAGGAAAAATGTATTCCAGTTTTGTTTACCATCTACAGACGGTCATGCCGGTATTGTTTCGGCAATTTGATCTGGCTCCTTTGACGTAGAAGCGTATAGAATCGTCTAATAGACTTATTGGGGATTTAGACACCTCAAACCTTGAAACACAGCGTGGGTAATGGAAAGTATGAATGGAATGCGGGATAACGTTCAAAGGTTTTAGCTGACGTACTTACAGTACACACCCACTTGTGTCCTCTCATGTCCGTATAACAAAAAACACTTCTTCTACGTCAGATCCAGCGCCCAAAGATTTGGAAACCCGCGGTTCCGTGTCCTGAGTGTGCATACCTCAATGACAATGATTTCAACTTCTGTCTACGGTGTGGTTACCGGAGTGAAAAAATTCTGCCTCTAGCTGCGAAGACCACTTTGAATATAGATGTTCCGACCATTAATGATAGAATTAATCAATTGGAGGCCGCGAAATCACGCAAGGGTTATGAACGCCAAAAGTCAGCTTTACATAATCAACTTACTAGCTTCCTAGCATCGCTTCCCGTCCCCAAGTCTTTGGCATCAGCTTTGCCTGCCGACATCAGAATATTCCTGGTATGGAAAGATAGCTCCGGAAAAACGGCCGTGTATCACGCTTCGTGTCCTCAGTTGGGGCAGAGGCGACCCAAGTCATGTGGCTGTCCGACTCGTCTGGCAGCAGGGACTGTAGATAGTATGATTGCGATCAATCTTCTCTCAAGCGGGCCTCGGGAGGGGGGGTAGGGGATGAGACGACCGGCTAGGTATCGCCAACCCAGCGTCCCATCCCTCCATTAAAGGTTACCTCAAGTGAGGGAAGAGCAAGCACAGGCACGGGTACAGCCACGGAAAGCGGTTCCAATCTTCGAGGATAAACTCATCAAGACCGCACAGCATATCTGCTCTAACATGAGAGATGCAAGTACTACTCCAACATCTCTATACATTTTTACGAGAGATTTATGTTTCTTATGCATTAACATCTTCTCGGGAGACCGCTCATCGGATCTGGGAAGAGCGCGAAGTCCAAGGAAGTTTCGTTCTTTCCAGACTGTTCTGGGCTGTTATTCAACCACACATATGAGAAAACGTTGAGAGGCAGTGGTAGTCACTCTTTTGCAGTACGACTCAGTAGGCACGCTGTGATCTGTCCTTTATCCAACTTCAAGATCTACATACATGTAGATGTTTGCCGTGTAATTGCTGTGGATATATCAAATGGCTTTTTGTTCCGCACCATTACAAAGCAGGGGCATGTTTCAGAGGAACCATTCTGTGGCAGCGCGGTGTACAACCGCCTGAAGGGATATCTCAGAGCCTTGGATATCGACGAAGGCGAGACACCCCATAGTTCACGTGCCGGATGCTCCATCACCCTGGAACTATTGGGAGTCCCTAAAGAGGATATAGCAAGGCACATTGACTGGAGTACAACGAGTTAAGAGGAAATCTGGGGCCAGAAAGCCCGGCATCCGTACCCGCGAGGGAAAAAAAAGCCCAACTCAACGTTATCTTTAAAGTGCCTATGAAGCTTATTTTTTTATTTTAGATATCAATTCTACATCAAGTGAATAGTAGAATGGTACAATATATCTTGCTTTAAATGCTGTGCCGCTGAGTTAAGGAGCTTTTAATATCCAAAATGCTAATTACATGACGTCAGGGGAGGCATCAATTATTATACATTTTTTTTTGTTACACTTAAACAAAATTTTAAAATTATCAGGGTTATACCCATGGTTGAAATAAAATAATATTAGAAATTTGTTTTTTTATATCAGCAGAAACGCCCATTCACAACCACTAAGAAGTGATTGCAGATGCCTCCCCTGACGTCATGTAATTAGCATTTTGGATATTAAAACCTCCTTAACTCAGCGGCACAGCATTTAAAGCAAGATATATTGTACCATTCTACTATTCACTTGATGTAGAATTGATATCTAAAATAAAAAAATAAGCTTCATAGGCACTTTAAGCACTGAGACTGTCGAGGCGGTTGCTACCTCATACAGACAGTTGAACGACCTTAGGAACTTCAAGCCCGTGTTTGAATAATTATGTTTTAGCGTCTTGAGCGCTCCTATATTGTACAGCAGGGCAACGCTGCCCTCACCCTCTTGCTTGGGCTTAGCTAGCTGCTTCCAAGGGCAAGTATACACACACCATCACACTGCCATAACGTGTATTCATTAGGAAAATGCAGCAAATTTGTGGCAGCGATGCGCCGCTGTATCCTAGGAAGAGCATAGCTTGTTATAAGGTCTGACAGAGTTAAGCCTGTTCGTGAGCCTCGTGGAGCTTCTCTCTGAGTTATGGGAGGAAAGCGCGGTTTGTCGTCTCTGTTTGAGCCGTAGGGTGAGCATAGGTTCTCTTATGAGCTATTCGTAACTGACCGCCGTTAGGGCAGTCGCTACCCATATCTTATCACCACCCGAGGTGATTGTGATGAGCGAAGGTCCCCAGTGAGAATGTATAACTATTGGCCTTCGATAAGAATAGACACAATTAGCATTTACAATTACATTTACAATTACATTTACAATTACATTTACAATTACATTTACAATTACATTTACAATTACATTTACAATTACATTTACAATTACATTTACAATTACATTTACAATTACATTTACAATTACATTTACAATTACATTTACAATTACATTTACAATTACATTTACAATTACATTTACAATTACATTTACAATTACATTTACAATTACATTTACAATTACATTTACAATTACATTTACAATTACAATTACATTTACAATTACATTTACAATTACATTTACAATTACATTTACAATTACATTTACAATTACATTTACAATTACATTTACAATTACATTTACAATTACATTTACAATTACATTTACAATTACATTTACAATTACATTTACAATTACATTTACAATTACATTTACAATTACATTTACAATTACATTTACAATTACATTTACAATTACATTTACAATTACATTTACAATTACATTTACAATTACATTTACAATTACATTTACAATTACATTTACAATTACATTTACAATTACATTTACAATTACATTTACAATTACATTTACAATTACATTTACAATTACATTTACAATTACATTTACAATTACATTTACAATTACAATTACAATTACAATTACAATTACAATTACATTTACAATTACATTTACAATTACATTTACAATTACAATTACAATTACATTTACAATTACAATTACATTTACAATTACATTTACAATTACATTTACAATTACATTTACAATTACAGTTGATTTCCGGTGTTTATAAACTTCAACGGGGAGAACAGCAGTTCTTTTGTGCTGGGAATCTTAAGAAATTATCGGGAATTGGTAGGCTCAGGGAGTTTATCGGGAAATCGTTGATATGTCGGGACAAAATGAAAATAAATCGGGACAACTTTTGAGAAAACCCACCACAGCTTAAACATGCTTCAGTCGCACGGAAGCCCCAAAACTACAAAATATATTCATCTAACACCTTGCCATTTTTATCACCCAGTAATATATTGTTCCTGCTAAAGAGCTACTGCATGTAGGTTTTCTTCTAATACACTTCCTTAACTGAGCGGCAGCATTCACTACCCATTAGGGACTAGTTAATAGACTATAATATATATTTAGCTAGCTAAGTAATCAGCTTCATCGTAATATTTGTTCTCTTATTAGGATTTATATTTATATTTTTTCATATATCGCTTTCGCTTTTTTCAAACTTTTAAGTGTGATCTTTGTATTATATTTTCAATCCTTTTTGTTAGGGCCACAATGGAAATACGGTATTTACTGTAATTGTACACCCTCTTTAAATAAAGTGTTATCTATCTATATATCTATCTACCTATCCAGCTATCTACCTACCTACCTATCTACCTAACTACCTATCTACCTATCTACCTACCTACCTATCTATCTCAATATATATCTAACTATCAACCTATCTACCTATCTATCTTAATATCTATCTACCTATCTACCTATCTATCTTAATATCTATCTACCTATCTATCTCAATATCTATCTACCTACCTACCTACCTACCAAGTTTTGTTTTTTGCCGTCTTACCGAAAAACCGGAGGTCAGTGACGATAGTTATAGTTTTGGATACATTTTAATTTAAGGTTTTACTATCGAACAACAACAACATGAAAACCTTTGAAATTCCTAGGACTAGTCAGTTTTTGCAAACATCCTGGAGAGGAACTGTATTGCGGAACTACTGGAACTCCAGTGCCCGAGAGGAGGAGGAGGCCAACACCTCCCCTCCACCCCGAAAAAAAAAATCAACCGCGAGCCGAAGAGGATATGGATTTTTTTTTTAACATCTTGTTAAAACATGCACAATTAACATTGTATCCACGAGTGCACATACAATACAATGCAATGCACTCTTGCTAAATTGCTAAAACACAATTAACATTGTACATCCACGAGTTCTCCATTGGAGGCTTCAGAAACTGAACTGGCGGCGTGGCCGAGCGGTTAACACGGCGGACCGCAATCCAGGGACCCTGAGTTCTCAACCACGTTTGTAAATAGCCAGTCGATTTGCCCCCTCGTCGACTGGGACTCTTATTCTGTCTAATATAACTAATACAGGAATCTCCGAATTTCTAACGAGACCTGAAACAACCATGGGGGCTGATCAAAGCCAGGTCCCGGCTAATCCACATATCGAATTGGAATTTAGCGTGTTGGCTTTTGCGGAGGGAGGAAAACCGGAGAACCCGGAGAAAAACCCTCGGAGCAAGGGCGAGATACCAACAAACTCAACTCACATATGGCGCCCCGTCCGGGAATCGAACCTGGGCCACAGAGGTGAGAGGCGAAGCGCTTAACCACTGCGCCACCCTGGCTCCCCAGGATCCCATGCACAAGCTGTTAGCTCTTACCTAAGGATAGCCTGATTTTCAGACGGTACGAGGTCGTCCGCTCACTTCCTCCCCCTCCCCGTCTGATGGACTTCATAGACTTTCGTGTTCCTGACGTCATAATGTCAACCAATCAGAGCGAACTTTACACTTTTGGCAAAGTCTGGAATTTAAGGAATGTGCTCGCATATTTTTCTGAATGGCGTTGGGGAAGAACTTGAGCAGTGTGTCGACCGAAATTGTAAAGTTTTCAGGATTTCGAAGCTATATCCAGAGCAAAAGAAAGCATTGGAATCATTCATTCATCGGAACGATGTGTTTGTGAATCTATGTACGGGCTTTGGTAAATCACTAATCTACGAAGGACGAGAAGGGCCACTTCCGACTTCCGACTTCTGACTTCCGACTTCCGACTTCTGAGTTTACGTAGTACTTTTAAGGAACGTTATTTTTCGCATGTAATCAAAATTGGCTTTGTATATGAGAGGTAAGAGGTGTAAACCACACACATATGTATAGTTTATTCGTATATTTCCGAGTTTGTAGGGTTTTTGACCCAAAAAAAGGATTTCCGACTTCCGACTTCCGACTTCCGACTTCCGACTTCTGAGTTCTGAGTTCTGAGTTCCGAGTTCCGACTTCTGAGTTTACGTACATGAGCAACATTTATAGCATTTTCAGTCCTATTCAATGAGATTTGAGATCCACAGTATAGCTTAAAATGGTCAATTTGGAAAAGATAGACTCACCCGAATCTCAAAATTTTTGAGATTTATGGTTCACGGTATAGCTGAAACTGTCATTTTGTTACACCGCCTGCAAATCCCTTACGATAAGGTAACAGGAATAAAATACCATCAGTTTCGTAATAATTTGTCCAGTCTTTCTTTATTTGTGATATAGGATTTAATGGCTAAAGTGAAAGTGTTATGTTAGTTTTGTAGCATTTTTAAAACAACCATAAAGCCACGTTGTAGAAGGAGCTGAATTTGAAAACACCTCTAAATGGCATATTTATATGGGAATATATTAAGGTTTTTTTAAGTAACACAATAAAATGGCAGATTTGAAAATAGGAAAATAGGTAGAATTTCACGAATCTAAGAAAGTGTTGTTTTCGTGAAACTGCACAAATGTACATAAAACAATTAATCACTTCAAAATATCAATTTTCCAGTGAGACAAATGAAACCTTGTTCCAAGTATCTTTAAAACAAGCCATTTGGCCCGTATTTCGGATTAAAGATGCCAGAGAAACAGCGTTTCTTGCAGTTTCGATTGAGAATTGTTATTTTGGAAAAACCGGGAAATAGTTTGGAAGAGGTTACGTGTACAAATAAAGTATGTATGTATGTATGCAAGTCGGAACTCAGAAGTTGGAACTCGGAACTCGGAACTCGGTGCTCAGAAGTCGGAAGTCGGAACTCAGAAGTTGGAACTCGGAACTCAGAAGTTGGAACTCGGAAGTCGGAAGTCGGAACTCGGAAGTCGGAACTCAGAAGTCGAAAGTCAGAAATCTTTTTACAAACAAACCAGTCGGAAATATACGAATAAACTATACATATGTGTGTGGTTTACACCACTTAACTTTCATATTTTTATTACATGCGAAAAATAACGTTCCTTAAAAGTACTACGTAAACTCAGAAGTCGGAAGTCGGAAGTAAGAAGTCGGAAGTCGGAAGTCGGAAGTGGCCCTTCTCGTCCATCGTACTAATCTTCCTCCACTTATAAATCTCATGCATTTAATAGATCTTAAACATTCTCCTAGGTTTTTGGCTTTTAGAAGACCAAATCTTTCATGAAATATTATGATTTTTCTGCAGGAGTGAACACACATACTGAGTATGTTATGGAAAAAGTTTCATGGCACTTGTTCAAAACGTTTTAAAAATAAAAATAAAAGCGTAAAAGTTCTAAGTTATGAGTAACAAACTTTACGGCATGGAATCCGGCGAGGCAGATATTTCTTGTATGCATTCTCATACACTTGTCCTGCAAATACTGCACGCAAACGTCCGTTAATTTAAAAAGTTCCTGCTCTCCAAAGAACCACAGCAGCTCAAATAGGATACCATTCTGAGAAATCGACAGAAGTTTGAAGCTGTAGAATGTTATTTTCAGTGCATGAAAGCTGATAGATCCAACTAGTAAAACCGCTACTGCACGACTGTTCTACGCTTCACGCTTCAATTCTTACGCGTGTTCGTATTGGCTTATTGTAAAAACAAAGGTTGATGACGTCAGGAACACGAAAGTCTATGAAGTCCATCAGACGGGGAGGGGGAGGAAGTGAGTGGACGACCTCGTACCGTCTGAAAATCAGGCTAACCTAAGGACTGTTTACATGGAGATAGGGTAACCCTCCTAGAAGAGAATGGGGATGATGCGAGTTGAAAAATGCGAGTTGCAAGAAAAAGTAAGAAAAATCAGATTAGAGTTCCCGCGATGGAAAATAGTTTTTGAGGGAGAAAAAGAATCAAATTTTCCGTATACAGGAACTCCGAGTTTCGACGAAACGTGGAACCCGGTTCTGGACCCCTATAATTTTTTTTTTATACCAGCGTTATACCTCGCTGGAAGTTTTATTTTATTCTCTTTGCCCTCACAGTTATTCAGAGTTAAGGCCTTTCTATTTCTAATTTACAATATTTCGATTGCAATCACAATTCAGTTCAATCTATTACTAGTTTAACTATTCACTTTCTTCTATCTCTGATTCTTCCTATGGCGGCGACCCTTTGGTTTATATATAAGCCATGCAACTCTCACATCGGTCCCTCCGCATACTAGACCGGTGCGAGAACTAAGATGCCCGGCAATAAATCCTACTTTATATCAGTTTAAACATTCCTAACGAAATTGTTATGCTATCACGACAGTTTAAATTCACATCTCAAGACAATTCCGTTATTCACTGCGGTCTGGCTTAAGTGCTATTCTAATATCTCAAGCAGCCATATTTGTACCTTTTTTGCTTTTTTCGATAAATGTTCAGTTCCTTTTTTCGCCAACTTAATTATTGTCATTTTTTCCGGTTCAATACTTTTCTTTTTTGTCCTCCTAGTTTGTTCATGTCATTTCCAGTTCGATAAATTGTTTTTTCAATCCGAAAAGTAGTTTATTCAGTCCTGTATATTCGATTCATGTCCGTAAGCCATATCCCATGCTTTTAGACGGTTCGAATTCTGTTCGTTTTCGGTTCTATATATTATTTTATACTCGATCAGTTCAGTTTTCTCCATTTCTTTGTGTATGGGCGTCATTTGAACAGTTTCAACATCGGGTTCGGTTTCTAGTTCTATTACTTCTATTCATGCACTCAGTTCAGTTTTCTCGGTTCATTTCTATAATCATGGGTTCAGTTCAGACTCTCTTCTGTTATCCAGTTCGCTCAGTTCAAAACTTCTCGGCTCTGTTCATCGCGGTTCTGTTATCTCGGTTCTGTTCATCTCGGTTCTGTTCATCGCGGTTCTGTTATCTCGGTTCTGTTATCTCGGTTCTGTTCATCTCGGTTCTGTTCATCGCGGTTCTGTTTATCTCGGTTCTGTTCATCTCGGTTCTGTTCATCTCGGTTCTGTTCATCTCGGTTCTGTTCATCTCGGTTCTGTATCTGGAGAATACTGATTCTGAAAGCTCGTCCCCAAAAAATCCTCTTTTTATCGTTTACCTTCTATCAGAAACAAATGAAATCATGACCTAAAGTCAAATTCTCTTGGACTTGGCTCAGCCTTTGGTCTTTCCACACGACAGATCCATACACTTGCGACAGATCATATCTTTTCCCTGCCATTTTCCCCCTGTAACATTTCAACTCGTAACTCGCACTTTTCAACTCGCACTTGCCCTATCCCCCTCCTAGAAGGGTTACGTATCCTTGTCTAGTGCATGTGTTTCCCGGTTTCTATTACATGACAGGTATGGATACCCAATGGGGAGGGTTACCCTATCTGCTTGCCAGGGGTAACCCTTCTGTCCGGCCGGGACAACTTTTGCTATATAATTTACAAACGCTTGCGGTTGGGTTCGAGGGTTATCCTGCCAGCCGGGACAAGTTGTAGCGACAACCGCGAAGTAATTCGAGCATTTCGGTGAACTTATTTTGCCACTTAGATACAGGCATATTATATTTCCATTTATATATAAGTTCTGCCATCACTAGTCGTTTTTTTCCTGGATTCTGTCAAATCTACCGTGACTGCGAACGACGTACTTTCTCGGCTTCGAATTTGCCGTTCTTCGACTACAGCTACGTTGTATAATTAAACGCCCGTCTGTAACTCTAATCGGCTGCTTTTGGTAAGTTTGCACCAACAAATGGCAAATCAAGAGACTACAACACTGAAAAGCGGCAGCTAAAAGGCTTAGCAGTAGGCGATAAAAATATCGAGCTTTCCGCCAAAACACCGACTTCCCGCCATTTTGTTTTTATTTAACCCTTCTGGGGTGGTTACCATCATTCTCCGTATAACGAGGGCCTAACAGTAACACTATCGTGTTCAATGTTCGAGTACTCGCCGGCGAACCACATTTTCACATAGTATGTTTCTTTCTCTTTCATGCCTTAAAATGAGAGTCTATATTTTAACTCAATGTTCGTTTTGGCGTCATACATGTTAAAAGGAGTTCCCATTTCAGATCATGCGACAGTTCTCCAGAGGATTCAGTGCTTTGTTTTCGAATTCTAAATATATATTTATGCATTTCCTCTTCGGATACAGAAAAAAATACGTCACTTAAGGGTAAAGTCAGGTGACCTGAAATGGACAAAAACAAATGGCCAGCTGAATTCACCTGATTCATGGCCGTCACATCGCAAAATTGGAGTCGGCCAGAATTTGTTTTCGTTTCTGTCGTACCGCGCTGTTGTGTTCTTTGTGTCATGGTGAAATTAACGTTATTTTCTGTCATCGATAGTAGATGTTTCCGTCTTCATGTGACAAGCGCAGCTGGGACGACGTTAACTGGCCTCGCTTTTATGCCTTTATATGAATAAGGTCACTGGAGATTCTACTCGCTTAGTAATGACCAACATTGTATATCTGTCTACTCAACTGACAGATCAGTTGATATGTGGGCTGATCTGTAAAACACGCATGGCATTGCTGTCTAATAACCTTTTGTTTTTGTATTTGAAACTAGCGAAGAAAAACAGCTCATTTGGTTCGATCGCGTTTGTGAAAATCGACACACGAAAAAGAAAGATGTTTTGTGAATTCAACATTAACTTTCGTCAGTTTTTATAAACATTTATAGTTATGGTTCATCAAAATTTAAACTCTACCGAATTGAATTTGGGAAACCCAATTCCGATTGTCGGAGTTCACTGCATGAGCCCATTCATTGCTGACTGACGATTAATCTCTGCGATAGCAAAACAAAGGCACAGAAAAACACCTGCTCCAATCTTTCCTTCTTCCAGCGGCGAGAATTATTCATACTAATGTAAGAACCGTTGGACAAAGGACTGAGTTGAGCGAGACGGTTTTGCTCGGTCCTAACTACGGATTTATGGGGCCAACAACTGAAACTTTACATTCACTGTTTCGCATCGTGTTCCAGTCAGATCGAATACGATTTTTGATTCAGTAGAGAGCCATCGCTGTCAAATCTTCTCGATTATTAAGGTATCGCAAATTAAGGACAAAAGCAACTGTATATATTTTTCTCATTGAAGTCGGCCTGTTCGACCGACGTTTGTACCGTTCAATCTCGTCAGCGAGTCGCATTATGCTCGTCTGATTCAATTTGAACACCGAGAGCTATAGTTGGATTCAAATACAATACGGCCAACACACTAAATTATAAAGCACGACTGCAGCAAGTATGTTGGAGGAACTTTGTTTCGGTCTCGTTACGTCCGTTCTCTTCTCAACTTTTGGAAGGTTTATTTCAACTCACTGGTTTATTTACTTAATGGCCTCTATAATTTTCTTTGAAGTATGCATGCTTCTAACCGGGAAACTTAAGAACCCAGAGTGTGAAGATGTCGAGTGTTTATTGGCTCTTAATGGACACAAGACGAGAGGAAGGATCGAGCACTCCGGAGTCTTCAGTAAGATTAAGCGGCACAGGCTTCATTCTACAAGAGTTACATCGCACAGAACAGAACACTGAAAGACTTCACCATATCACTGGGTTACATTTGGCATTTGCTGTGGTATTGTCAGCCTTACGGTCCACAAGTTAAATGATTGGTCTGTATATAATTTAGTCATTTGATGAAAATGTGTTTTAGGCCCCCGTCCGCAAGATACATTATAAAAAAGTTTGTGTTTTCATTTCACTGAAAATGGAATTAAAGTATTGCGTACACACAATCGTTTTAATCGTTTTTGTGAGATGAAAACGTATTCGTGTAGAAGGTCGGTCTTAAAGTTACTTACTTCATAGTTAGGTCGGTGATCTTTGATGTGCCGCGCGGTCATCAATCAATAGTTCGCGGTTAATTCTGACATTTTGAAAGGGGTGTTTGTATGGGAATCCGATGCCAAATAAAATCCGTAAAATAGAATATCTGAAATATTCTTCAGATACAAACTTAAGATATCAGGTAAAACAATAACTGATCGAAATTTGAGGGATGTAGCTGTACTGGGAAGCGTGCAATCGTGTTTTCAGTTTTCCATACATTGTCTGTAAATTTTCCCGCGGACTTTGCCTCGTATCAAATTTTGATCAGTTCATCTTTTACCTGGTATCTTAAGTTTGTATCTGAAGAATAATTCAGAAATTCGATTTTATGGATTTTATTTGGCATCGGATTCCCATACAAACACTGTATTTCGCGCCTTCCGCTTGCACCCCGAATTTACCGCGAACTGGTCTATTACCCCGAACATCCAGTGTCATAGAATCAACCCACACATTATAACAGTTATAACATCCCAGGAACGTTATATCATACGAGTTTAGACTTGAAATCATAGACGGGAACAAACTGCAGTCGAACTTGTAGGTGGCAAATGTGTGAATTGTTTTGCAATTTTGAAAACTAAAATTTTAGATTAAATCACTATTGGGTACTTTAATACTAATTCTATTATATTATAACCTCATTTTGTGTGATACTAAAGTGCGATTCACAGATTTGAGCCTTTTTCGAAGGTCGCTATGTATTTTTTCCGAGCCGTTGCTATGAAAACCAATGTGTTTACTTCAGGAAAGCATCTCCAGAAAGCACAATAACTAATAAATACGAAAAGTTCAAGGCGTTATTTTATTCCTGAATAACGTGGGAGACTGGCTACTAATGTTCACGGTCACCAGGCATTTTCCGCCATTTTATAATCCAGTGAACTCTCTTACTTCTACGACCTTTTTCTTCGATTTAATATTGTATCTCGGCCTGAAATGTCTTCGAAATGCAACCTAACAAAAGCAAGGTCGGCTAGAAAAAGAAAAAGGAAGTTCCGTGGCAATAAATATGTCAAACTGGACGGAGAAGTTGATCATGCTACGCTCCACGAGAACTTATCCAGTTCCGAAGAAAATGTGGAGGTTGCATGTTACCGCCAAAATTCTAATATGCATTGTGAGTGGGGACATTCTATTTCATTGCTACATTTTAGATTTCGCTTTTGTCTTTCACATTTGTGCGAATTCAATTTATAGTACAAATGAAGTGCGAATTCAACCAAATTCATAACCTCGTATTTCGTAGAATAACATGGGTCTGTACAATGTGCGAGCCAGCGAGGCATGCGAGCCATGCGAGGCATGCGAGCCATGCGAGGCATGCGAGCCATGCAAAAAAATATAATTTAAAATCCATTTTTCCAGACAAATTAAAGTTCAATCGATTCTTTCTAGTACCGACGATGAAACACTCAAACAAATCCTTATTCAGTTGACCGGGGATAGGGAAAGTGTGAGTTGAAAAGTGCGTGTTGCGAGTTGAAATGTTACAGGAAAAAATGGCGGGAAAAAGACATGATCTGTCGCAGTGCAGATCGAGTGGAAATTTTTCGAAGATCGGCTGAGTCAAGTCCAAGAGAATTTGACTTTCTTAACGATTAACGATAAAAAGCAAGCATTTTTTTTTGACGACCTTTCGGAATCAGTATTCTCCAGATACAGAACCGAAATAAACAGAACAGAGATTAAAAGAGCCGAGAAGTTTAGAACTGAGCGAACTGGAGAACAGAGTCTGAACTTAACCCGGACTAGAGTATGGACATGATTAGATATGAACCAAGAAAACTGAGCTGAGTGCATGAATAGAATAAATAGAACTGGAAACCGAACCTGATGTTGAAACTGTTTGACGCCCACACACAAATAATTTGAGAAAATTGAACTGACCGAAACCGAACAGAACATGGCTTTAATACGGCCGATATGAATCGAATATACAGAACTGAATAAACTACTTTTCGGATTGCAAAAACAATTTATCGAACTGCAAATGACATGAACGAACTAGTAGGATAAAGAAGAAAAGTATTAAACCGAAAAAAAGTGAGAAAACAAGAAAAACGAGCGAAACTGAACTCTGAGAGGAAATTAATTATAAAATTGGCCGGACCCTTGTGGAAACATCAACAAAGAGTGACTTTTTTCGATTCTCGCTGGAAAATCGATGGAAACAACGGTTGTCACGGAAATTATGATTGTTATAGGTTTTAGTTTATTTAGAAGTCGCATGTGTGTTACAGAACTGTTGATGTTTCATGAGTTTAGCGCTATGGATTCAGAAACGTACTGAAATACGGCTACCATACATCTACGTAGAGCGGCTATATCGAATGTATATTGGAACAAGAGCTATATCGAATGTATATTGGAACAAGAGCCCACTGGGCTTTCACTCGGGCCACTATATATATACAGTCGCTGCCAAAAAGGTTGTTCAGTAGAACATAATATAATACTTTAATATCCATTGTTTTGGCCTATTGTTTTGGCCTAGACAATA
Source organism: Actinernus sp. WN-2022 (assembly GCA_030867875.1). Taxonomy (NCBI): domain Eukaryota; kingdom Metazoa; phylum Cnidaria; class Anthozoa; order Actiniaria; family Actinernidae; genus Actinernus; species Actinernus sp. WN-2022. The sequence continues at coordinate 62,625,253 of JAOWCC010001634.1, forward strand.
GCCCAAAACAATGGATATTATAGTATTATATTATGTTCTGCTGGACAACCTTTTTGGCATTGACTGTATATATATATTAAGTATATAGAGAGAAGAAACCCGTCCCTAATATTAATAATCAGAATAAAGGTGAAAGAGAAAAATATGCCCTGAATGGGATTCATGGGTTCGAATCCCATTCAGGGCATATTTTTCTCTTTCACCTTTATTCTGATTATATATATATATATATATATATATATATACAGCCGTGTGCAAAAATTCTGACCCCCTTACCATATATAAATATATATCAAACATATATCTAACATTATGGGATGTCATTGCTGATATTTTTTTCAAGTTGCCTATCATCAAGGGCTTCAGAAAAAAATATAGGAAGAGGTATCCCATAATGTTTGATACATTTTTTATATATATTTATATATGGTGAGGGGGGTCAGAAGCACATATGGATTTATAGCCTTTGTTCAGTTCGCACCTTTTACATAAAGAACGGTAATCAGCCGTGAACGCGCCCTTCGTATTTGGTAACAAAGAGCCACGGTGGTCTAATGGTTAACGCTCTTGCTTTCCAGTTCGAAGCCCCGAGTTCAAGTCTTAGTATCGGCATTGTATCTTTTTTTTTCTTGTTTTTGTTGTTGCTTTTTTCTTGTTTTTTCCCCCTTGTTTTTTTGTTCAGTTTACATGCGTGTTTCTTTTTGCAGTTTCTTTTTTGACATTGGATAAGAACGGACGCTGTAGCTAAAATAATACTGTCATCCTGAAACGGTCTCAATTTTTCCCAGACTTTCGAAGTAGATAATTATACCAGCACTGACTGAGTACGCCCAAATTACGCTATTTTCGTTTAGAACGGTGTAGCAATTCTGTTGATTGTTGTGGATTTGAATAAGCGTAATTTTTTTACGCTGTGCCGGACTTACATGTATATACCAGAAACAGTTTTGAAAATACTAGATACCCACTGATTCAAAGTATTATATCTTAGTTTAGAAGTAGGAAGCGATTTTAGCAAGTGTTATGAATTTCATTCGTACTGATTTTCTGAACTTAGGCAGCTCATTTTTTTTTCGAGATTTCGAAAACATCGGCCGCGGGGAGAAAATTCAACTCAGCGCAGCTAGCGTGCGTGTGATAACTGTTGTGATGAGGCACGGAGACAGTTTTGAAAATACCAGGCAGTCCAGAAATTGTGCAGAATTCTCTCTGAAACCCATAGTAATGCTTGCATAAGTTGACGAAGCTTTTTTCTTTGTGAAGGAAGAGAACTCAAATGGAATTAAAGCAGTGTACTCGGCGTAAGGTTTACGAGTGTTTGACAAACGATCACAAACTTTTGAAACTTTGCCATGCACGATGTCGATGTTCAAAATACTACATTCCCTGCGGCAGTCGAAGCTTTTGCAAAAGAAATGTTCGAACAACCCTTACACTGTAATTAAATATATGTGGATGATGGGTGTCCTAGGCATTTCAAAGGTTAAAAAGAACTCCGTTCTTGTAGTCACGTTTGAAATAAAAGCTTTTAAGGGAATGCAGTCAGAAGAAAAAAAAGGGGAAAAAGAAATGATAAAATCTTCGGAGTGAATAAAAAGACGCGATGACGATACTGAGACTTGAACTCAGGGCTTCGAACTGGTAAGCAAGAGCGTTAACCATTAGACCACCGTTGCTCTTCGTTACCAAATACAAAGGGTGCGTTCACGGCTGATTACCGTTCTTTATGTAAAAGGTGCGAACTGAACAAAGGCTATAAATCCATATGTGCATATGTCTAGGACAACGTTAACGGCAACGACTGTATATATATATATCAATGCAGCCAGACACTCTTTAAGGTGAGCACACACCAGGAGACATTTTGCATGTCCCCTAGTGTATGTGTCACCTTTATAGAGGAAGGACTGAGGCACCATTAGAAATGTGGAGGGGGGGAGGTAGGACTTCCTCAAGATGCACATTTTTTTCGTCGCTGGAAGAATCAGAGATAGAAGAAAGGGAATAGTTAAACTAAGTAATAAATTGAACTGAATTCTGATTGCAATCGAAATATTGTAAATTAGAAAGGACTTAGCTCTGAATAACTGTGAGGGTAAAGAGAACAAAATAAACGTCCAGCGAGGTATACGCTGGTTCAGAAGGGGGAGTCCACGTTTCGTCGACTGACTCGGAGTTCCTGTATACGGAAAATTTGATTTTTTCCATCTCAAAAAGCATTTACCATTGCAGGAACTCTAATCTCAGTTTTCTTCCTTTTTCTTGCAACTCGCATTTTTCAACTCGCATCACTCCCATTCTCCAGTTGACCGACAACCGGTATAAAGCAAAGCACACACTGGCGGAAGCTGAATTACTTACCTTCTCGCATTCATTTGCAACCAAAACCCTAGCGGTAACTCGAGCCACCGACATAAAATCCGCGGCTGAACTGACGATGAGCCAACAGCTAACAGGTATAAATATCAATAGCGCAAGCAAAGCTTTTTGCAACAGCTGGTTACATTGTACAACGTGTCGTGTGAATGCGATTGGTGCCTGTACCAAGCATTTTGACCGAGTGTTTACACCCCTAAATTTGGTCCGCGGACCCAAAAGTTTTCGGCACGACACCTATTTTTGTCGTGTACATATATACTGTATGAACATTTCTGGGTCCGCGGACCCATAAATCTCGGTGCGCCTGGTTGGAGTGCCGTGCTTGAGAATTATAGCAAGTCTACAATAATTATTACCTCAAATAAAGATTTTCAAACATAACAAAGGTATATCGGTTAATAAGAATTTTATTATATGGCTATTTTGAAATCTAAAATAAAAGGTAAAGGCAGGGAATTTCTTTTAAATTTGCATTGCTATACAGCGCGTGTAACACTCAAATGGCTTCTCCAGTACTTTTACTGAATACAAGAAACTACGCTTGGGATAATCAAAACGATCGAAGTATCGTTGTTTTTAGGCATGAAATCTAACAAGAGGAAAGCCTAAGCAAAAAGAGTTTTCAAAAGTGAACAGTGTTCATTTAAAATGAGAAATCGAACATCTTTCATCACTTTAATAAGCGGCGCGGCAGTCAGTGTAATTCAAACATGTCGCTATTTGTGTCCAGACTGGGAATCCACCAGATCTTCATCAACTTTGATAGGATTTCGCAGCAATTGTATGTGAGTTAGGCTTTAACACATTATTCCGGAATAATTTTGGGAATTTTAGAGACCAAAAAGAATTTTAGAAAATCTCAGGAATTTAGAAGAAAATAAAAAAAAATGAGAATTTTAGAGGAATTTTGACTCGCATGCTTTATTTGCATGGCTCGCATGGCTCGCATGGCTCGCATCGTTGGCTCGCATGGCTCGCATGGCTCGCTGGGCGCTGGCTCGCATGTTGTCCACACTCGAATAACATACCGCAAGCAAGGTTAGTTTCTCGGCTTTGGTTGGCATGGAACACGTATCCTTTTCCGCCAGGCAAAGGAAATCATGAGTCCATGTTTCACGAACTCGGTAGCGCCCACCTGCATTTAGGAGGACTGAGGACACTTTGTGGGAGTGCATCTAGGGCCCGTGCGAGACACTTGACGGAGTTAACCACGAGAAGAGCGTTCTGAAGTTCTGTAACACACGACCTTGATTCACTTCGTTCGCAGTCTGCTGTGTCGCAGTTGCAGAGGTAGCCGGAGCCTCTCCAGATAAAAGAGTTGTGGCCTCTCTTAATAAATCTATACGGCCTTCTTAAAGTCAGAAAAAGAACCATCTTCTTTCTCGGTTGACATTTTGGGTGTGTTCTCATAAATTACGTTTTGTCGCGAAATAAATTAGGCCGAGTGACAGCTCCTGTAGTCCTGCAGCGTTGGCTAATTAATTGTACGAAATACGAAGTTCTAAATTCTACGAAATACGTAACCTGAGTATCAGGCTCTCAAGAAGAGAAGACGAGGTAGAGAAAAGGAAAGAGAGTCTAACACAGTCCCATTGAGAAAGGCCTTCCGCCTCCCAAGCATACGTCATCATACGTTTTCAACCAATGAAATTTATTCCCGGTTTTCGGAGATTAACATAACTGTCATCACAAGCTTTGAAGTGTCGGCCGTATTTTTCGATCTCTGCAAAGAAAATTTTTGACTTTAATATGGTATTTATATTTCATCTGTTTTGGCTACGACTAACACAGAGTTCTGTTGTTCCTTCAAGGATAATAAGCCTATAATTCTCTCGAAGGTTTTGAGTTAAGTTTATGTTGCCGTGGGAATTGTTTTGTTTTGTTTTGAATGTGAAAAAGTTCCCTCGCTGCGAGCCGAACCTTCTTCAACTTGCAGCTTCAGTGGACTGACCTGACTGACGGCTACAATGACGTACGATCACGATCTTTGTTTCTCCCGTTGTTCGGTTTCCGGAACTGTGAGAAGATCGGAATAAAATTCCCGCTGGCAACACTCCGCAGGACGTCCAGTTTCTTTCGAGAAACATGCCTTCGAGACAGTCTTTGTGCAGCGCCAGCAGTTATTGACTGCCAGCAGACATTGTTGACTTGCAGCCGCGCATGCGCGTTCGCTTCTCATCTGGCGTTCGTTGTTGTTGGACCGCCATCTTGAATACGTGTGTTATTAAATAAAGTTCCTCGTTCGTTACTTCACAAGTATTTCTCTCCTCAATCGCGTGGTGACAGCGATGGGATCTGGTATACCAACTACAAAAAATATATGTTAGGATCTTATGCCAATAGTATCTTCTTTTCTCCAACAACAGTTGATGAAATTACTACAATAGTCACCTCCTTAAAGAACAGTAGAAGTGAAGGCTATGATGACATATGTATTGAACCTATTAAATTATCAATTGATCTTCTTGCATCCCCTCTATCAGAAATATGTAATTTATCTCTTCTTAATGGTGAATTCCCAGACCATTTCAAAATTGCTAAAGTAGTACCTGTTTACAAGAATGATGATATCAGTTACTTTTCTAATTATAGACCTATTTCCATCCTACCTTGTTTTTCAAAAATCTTGGGGAAAAAATTGTTTATGTAAGAACATCTAACTTTCTTACAAAATTTAACATACTTAACCATCATCAGTATGGTTTTAGACAGAACCACTCTACATATATGGCTGTTCTTGAACTCATCGAACAAATTTTCCAAGCCTTTGAAAATAATGAAATCACAATAGGTATCTTTATTGATCTCAAAAAAGCATTTGACACTGTAGATCACACAATTTTGATAAATAAGCTTGAGTTTTATGGAATAAGAGGTATACCTTTAGACTAGATCAAAAGTACTTGAGTAATAGAAAACAGTATGTTCAAATTTCTAATACTTCTAAATCCTCTCTCAATACAATCAATTGTGGAGTTCCACAAGGGTCAGTTCTTGGCCCTCTTCTTTTTCTCTTATATATAAATGACTTATTCCATTCTTCTAAACATTTGGCATTCATTCTGTTTGCTGGTGATACAAATATATTCTTTAGTCACAAAGACATTACACATCTTGTAAATATTGTAAATAGTGAGCTTATCCAAGTTACAACTTGGCGTAATGCCAATAAATTAACTCCTGACAAGACAAAATTCGTAATATTTCACCCAGCTAAAAAGAAACTCTGTCTTAATGATATTAAAATTAAAATTAATGGTATTAGCATAAATAGAGTTGAACACACTAAGTTTCTAGGAATTATCATTCATCAAAATCTCATGGAAACCCCATATTCATGCTATTAAAAGTAAAATATCTAAAGCAATTGGTGTAATCAATAAATCACGTCAATTTCTGGCCTGTAATACCCTTAAAGTCTTATATAACTCACTTATTCTACCCTAATTACAATACTGTAATCTTATATGGGCCTCAACCTATCCTACACATATTGAACCTCTTTTTCTGCTACAGAAAAAAGTCATTCGTATTATCACTCACTCTCCACCACGTACTCATACCAAACCTCTATTTGATGAACTTGAATTTTTTTTTTTTTTTAATATTTACAAATTCCAAACCTCATGCTTTATTTTCTCTCATATCAATGATATGTTACCGAATCCAGTCTGCATTTTTTAAATGTAACCTGGAATACCATGATCATTTCACAAGACGACACAGATTTGATTTACACTTTTCATTTTCAAAACATAAATTTTCAATTCGTTCTCAAGGACCCAACATTTGGAACAGTATTCCACTTTCACTTCGTGAATCCCTAAAGTTCTTCAATTACAAAAAGAAATTAAAATCTTATTTCCTTAATAATTAATTTATAATTTGCCTTGTCACATAATTTATTCCTAACTATGTTTATGTAAATCTAGTAATTAATGTTTCCTTCCCTACCTTAATACTCCTCATTTAGTACTCAATGACTTGTATTTCTCATTCAGTATTGTTTAGTTACATGTAGTACTTAGTAGCTTGTATGTGTGTCTACTACCAAGTGTCCAATACCTTGTATTTATCCCTGTCTATTTAGTATTTATCTGTTTGCTATAATTTGTTTTGATCCATGTCCTGCATGATAATTTGTTGTTATACCATCTTGTACATCCTTCCACATCTAGATTATACCCTGACCATGTGCCATATAAGCCTCTGGCTTTGGCTGTTCAATATACTGTAATCCTGTATATTACTTATTACAATAAATTATTATTATCTAATCTTGAGAAAGCGCGGGTGAGGTCAGTCTTGATCATAAATTTCCATGGTGCAATTGTGCGGAGAGTCGAGTCAACATCTGGCATCAGCGAGGGTTGTGGTTTGCTGTTGTGGCCGACATCGGCGAAAGCAGTGACGAGACGATGGCCGGCGGTAGGCTTTTTTACAAGGAAGGATGGGTTGAGGTATTCTACGGTCACACCAATGTCCTCGGGTCGACGAAAGACATGTGATCGTTCTAATTCATTGAACGTCTCTTGCAGCTCTACTAGCTCGTCACTGGAATACTGAGGAACACGCACCTTGCGCTGTGGCGACTGAACGGGACCCATGTTCACGATAGCTTCGACAGGGCCTGCTGCACCGTTGTATCCTGCTATATTTGGATTGAAGACTTCATCGAAGTTTTGTAATACTTGACGAAATTGGTGACGAGTTTCATCGGTCAGGATGTGGTCTGGGTCTATGCATACAGAGTCGGAGAAGGGTCCAGACGTTTTGGTGGCTGCTGTGATGATGTGCGGGGGTTTGGAAATGGGGGTATCTGAGGGGTCTGACTCAGTCGTGAGACGTACTTGGCAAAAGTGTTCGTGGCGTCTGACTGCCTGGGGCTCGTTAGAGGTGTTTACGATGCGTATTTTGTCCCCCACGGCTTCTACAATGTGTGGTTGTGGCCACAGGTGGGAGGCTTTGGTATACCTACTGGGTGGTGTTTCTGTACGGGGTTCTATGGATAAAGTACAGTCTGGGTCTAAATCAAGGGGTATGTCTACCTCAAGGTATTCCCCAGGCCAAACAACAGTGGCTAGAGAGGATGAGCGCAAGACGTACGACTGCGTGCGTCGGACTGCGTGGGATTGGGAACTCAGGTCTTCGCCTGGCTCGTATAAGATGACTTCTGAGTCTTGGACCCTAACTTCTCGTTTCGCCGGTCGAACGGTGATGTCATTCGTGATCAGAAATGGAGTTCCGGCCAATACATCTACGTCCAGATCTTCAACGACTAGGGCATCAAGTGTGAGTCTTTTGTCAGCTCGCGATAGAACAAGGTGAGTCTCACCGACGACAGCAAGTTATTCCATCTGGGTCTTTGTAATTCTGGTGCCAATGGAACAGGCAACAGATGCTTTTATCATGCTTGTTTCAACACCCGTGTCTAAGGTGAGTTTGAGTAGGTGTTGTCTTGTAGAAGGCCTTAAAATGCGGGGACTGCTTGGTACTTACTCGACGTGAAACTATTCGGGCTGAGGGATTGGTTATCGTCACGTGATCATCTAGCTCAGGTGTGGTGAAAAGCTCGGTGTCGTTAGTTTCATCCCCTTCGTCTAAACTGCTAGTGAGCCGTGTCCTGGTCAGGTATGAACGGTCTTCGTCGGGTAGGTAGGTATAATGACTTAGGAAATGCTGGTCATTGCGTCCGGCTGCTTTGCACAGGGGACAAGACCGGCTTTGACGTTTGGGGACTGATGGGTGGGGCGGTTTAAACGGTGCTCGGGTTGAAGGCTGTCTGAACTTAGAAGCAGTTGCTCGCAAAACTTTAGAGTCAGAGGCAGTTCGGATCTCTTTCAAAAGCGAATCTAAGGCTTGGGAGGTTTCAGGTGAGGGATGCGAGGGTCCTAGACCTGAGATCAGTGCCGTAGCGTTGCTTGACTAAGTTTGGAAGGTCTGTATGGATTAGCTTTAACCAGGTCAGGACGATCCCACTCTCCAAGGCATCCATGAAGTACTGTGGTGTAGCCACTCCATTTCGTGGCATTCGCGTCTACACAAGGTCAGCCATAGGCATGCCGGGTTCCGAAACAGCCTTAGAAGAAGTAATGTTTCGTGTTCTCGGCGACTTCATCCAAGAAGGATGTGTCGCCAAGCTTGCTGACGATCTGTACTGCGCGCGGTAGAGATACCCCAGAAAGCCTAATCGCTACTTGGACTCGTGTACTCGAAGCTCTTAAACGCTCTAACCTCCGACTCTCCGCCTCCAAAACCGTCATCTGCCTTGTGACTAAATCCTTGGTTGGATTTGGTCACAAGGCAGACTCTCTGCTAGTCCTCATCGCATCGCTGTACTATCCATATGCCCTCCCCCAGAGTCTGTTAAAGGTCTGCGGTCCTTCATTGGTGCATACAAAGTCCTTAGCCGCGTTTTACCTAAGTGCTCCGGGCTCATTGACCCGTTAGAATGCTCGGTAGCTGTCATGCAATCCAAAGACAAACTTCAATGGGATGATAACCTCCACCAGAAGTCAGTTCAAAGCCACACAAAAAGCTCTCGCCACACACAAGTCCATCGTCCTTCCATGTCCATCTGATAACTTGTGGATAGTAACCGACGGTTCAGTTACCAAGCGCGGCCTCGGTGCGACATTATACATCACACGTGACAGTCGTTGCACCTTGCAGGCTTCTTCAGTGCAAAGCTACGCAAACACCAAGTGACCTGGTTGCCCTGCGAAATCGAAGCCATGTGCATAGCAGCTGCCGTCAAACACTTTAGTCCATTCATTATATAGTCTAAACACCACGCATGCGTCTTAACAGATATCAAACCATACGTCCAAGCGATTAACAAACTACGTCGAGGCGAGTTTTCAGCTAGCCCGCGAGTAACTTCCTTCCTAACCACCGTGAGCCGATACCAAGTTACCCTCCAACACCTCGCTGGCAATGCCAATTTATCATCTGACTTTACGAGTCGAAATGCTCCCGAATGTAACGAGCTCCGATGCCAAATCTGCTCCTTCATCACCGAAACTGAGGATTCAGTTGTACGAAACATCTCAGTTCAAGAAATCCTCAATAGTACGAAGAGCTTGCCATTTACGAGCAGAACAGAGGGAGCACATTACACCGATTTTGCGCCAGTTACATTGGTTACCTATTTGAGAGCGAATTATTTTTAAAATTTGTTTAATAATTTTTAAGTCTATCCATTTGTGCGCGCCATCTTATATTAATGATCTAATTAAGCCTTTTGTTCCTGGCCGTACTTTGCGCTCCTCCAACCTGGGTCTTTTAACCGTCCCAAAATCTTTCTCTGCCACGCATGGGGACCGCGCCTTTTCGATCGCAGGACCCAGGCTCTGGAATGCACTACCAGCTAGGATACGAAGTGCAAATTCAATAACTAATTTTAAGTCGTGTCTTAAGACACACCTTTTCAATTATAATTTAGAATAGTGTGTTTATTTATTGCTTCGTGGAACAATTTATTCATTATTATATATTTTAAGAAAAATGTAAATCTCGAATCTTTTTAAACTAAGTACTGTTAAATCTATATTCATATTGTAAACGCATTGAGGCTTGCATAATGCGTTCTAAGAACGGTTATTATTATTATTATTATTATCAGCATTACGCTGAGTCCATGCCCATTTGAAACAAGGTACGCGCCCCTCGAAGAAGCTGACCAACATAAAAGATATCAAGCGATACCTGAACATAGCATCCATTTCCAGAGATGGATTGCTTGTTGTTAAACGTACCCAACCAGTTCACAAACGATCAGATACCGTTGTCTGACCACCAATACATATTTGAAAAGCACAAGCAACGACTTGAGAACCATGTCCACAGTGAAAGGGCTAAGAACAGTCGCGATATAGTAGCCCCTATGTCCCAAGGCCACTCCGAGTTGGAGACCTCGTGTATTTATATTCCGACCGGCATAAATTGAGCTTGTATGCAATCCGTATCAAACTCATTAGTAAACCCGATACAAGATTCTAGTCAACCTATTAGTATTCTGTATCAAATAATATACTATACTAATAAGCCCTATTAGTATAGTCTGTATCAAATAATGCAGAATACTAATCAGAATACCAAATACTAAGCTATCTGGAATCCTGTGTCGAATGATACAGGATACTTAACAACCTATAGCTGGCTTCCTGGTCCCTATCTCAGGGTTAGGGTTAGGTTACGGTATCAGATCACTTATCGCTCAGTGATTTCCTTTGCTTTTCCTTCATGTGGAGTAGTGTGGAGTAGTGTGGAGTAGTGTGGAGTAGTGCTCACAGGTGGTTTTCTGGCTTCCCTAAACCAATTTTGGACGTTCACGCTATGGCTGACTTTTTTCCTCTGAACTTCATTCGGCTATTGACTTATTATAGTTTCCAACCAAAGTCATCAAACTTCACAATACTGACAAGCTCTGGATGACCCCCGCCCTTAAGCAGCGGGGAGTTATCGTCGAGAGACAACGTGCTTTCCATGCATAGTGGTGACGGTATACTCTGGCGGTACTACAGGAACAAAGTACAGAATGAGATTTTGTCTAGGAAACGATCATACTACACCCAGAAAGTCCAACATCTTAAATCTAATGACCCTAGGAAATGGTGGAGCCTATTATCAGGTAAGGCTAATTCTGTATCCCCAATTAGTCTTGTTAAAGATGGGGTTATGTTATCAGGTGTTGATCTTGCCGACTCATTGAATAATTATTTCCTCTCTGTCAGCGCTGACCTCCCTCGCCTAGACCTCTCCACTTTGCCAGCTTACTTACCGGCCCCGGAGCAGGTGCCAACATTACAACCAGTGGAAGTTTGTGCCAAAATGCTTAAAACTAGCCCGTTTAAATCACACGGCCCTGCATGGTATCCCCAACCGTATCATCAGAGATTTTGTATATGAATTAGCTATCCCTGTCACTAACATCTTTAATCTCTCGTTATCTTCTGGGATAGTACCGTCAATTTGGAAAGACGCTTATATCATCCCTGTCTAAGCCCGTAACTTGTGAAGACGAACTACGTCCAATTGCTTTAACACCTTGCCTGTCTAAAATACTCGACTGAGGACTTCGTTGTGAAGTGGATGATAGACGACGTTAGTGATAAAATATATCCTCAGCAGTTCGGTTCTCTCAAGGGTTCTTCGACTACTTTCTGTCTTCTGGACATGCTCAATAATTGGCTGCTGGCCCTTGATACACCCTCACAGTTCCTTAGAGTTTGTTTCCTCGATTTTAGTTAGTCTTTTGACCGTATCAATCACAATGTACTTGTCCCGAAGCTCATCACACTTGGAGTTAGATCTAGAAGATGCTTATTTCCATGGATCTGCAACTTTCTTTGTGACCGCCGGCAATCTGTGAAACTTGGTAGTGTCAAATCTTATTGGGGAGCCGTCAGTACAGGTGTACCTCAGCACCAAACTTGGACCAATTCTTTTCTTGATTATGGTCGACGATCGGCTTTCGTTAAAATCGCCGCACACCAGTCATTGGAAATATGTTGATGACATTACGATCTCGGAATCTTTAACAGCGAACGGTAATTCCACTCTTCAATCTGACCTGCATGGTCGAAATATCTCGTTGGGCGAAATGTAATGATATGAAACTTAATCTTAATAAATGTAAATAGATGCCATTAGTTTCCTCCGTCAGCAACCCGACGCCACTTATCTCAATATTAATGATCAACCGCTTGAACGTGGTCCTCGGTTTAACGCTTCAACATAATCTAAAGTGGGTCAACAGTATCAATAATATTGTGAAAAAGGCATCTAAACGGCTTCATATTCTAAGAGTCCTCCGCCGCAGTGGTGTTCCTCCTTCCGATATTGTTCTGGTTTACTTTTCGTTGGTGCGATCTATTCTTGAATATAGTTGTACTATTTGGCATACCAGCCTACCGTGCTACTTAAGGTCTCGATAAAGGTTCAAAATGTAAGTTTCGAAATTGCGAAAAATGCATGAATTGTACGTTGCCCCATATATATGCAACACGAACTATTGTAGATTGGCGTTTCATTACTCTCCGAAAACCTCAAGAGCGCAGTGATGAGATACATTTAGCAGCAATCTCCTTCTTTTAACAACATAATTTAATGCAGTTTGCATCATCATCCTTCTTTTTCTATTTCGTTCATTCATTCCCAGAAGAAAAGCCCTTGTTCTAGTTGTGTTTGAGTTGCCATTCGGTCCGCCATTGTTTCACTGTCTGTTTACCACTGACCTCTATGCTTCACATCTAAATATCATTCGGTGCGACTGAATTAGGTTCGACGTCTGAATCAACAGTCGAACTTATGTCGATCTTATATCTATCTGGTTCGGCTCATGAGAAAATCGACGTTTGAACTGGGCCTTAAGGGATTCCGATTGGTGAATATCAAAGGGCAGGCTGTTCCACAATTGTGCGCCGCTATAGCTAAAACCTCTTTTAAGATACATGTAGTCAGTGCGCGGATGTAGAATAGCCAGCTTATTAGTTAAAGATCGCGTAGTGAATAATTAACTAGCTCATTCCTAAAGGTAAATTTCGAGCAAAGATAATCTGGAGCTAAATTATTTAGTGACTTGTACACTATAACTGCAGAATCTAGCAAATGTTGGTGTTTTTTGCTTTTCCAGGTAAGAGTTTCACGCAGTGTTAGACTATTTGAATCCAATGACGCGTTCAATAAAACACGAGCAGCACGATTCTGCAATTTCTGTAGCTTGTCACATAAATCCTTGCCAGTTACCCCACACTTCGCTACAGTAAGCAAAGTGTGGTTGGACTAGTGCATTGAAAATAGTCGAGTCAAGAAAGGGACAAAAGGCTTCACTCTTTTTATTGCGCCAATACCAGCAGAGATCTTTTTAGATATATGATCAATGTGGGTATCCCAAGAGAGATTTTCATCAATGAATACTCCTAAAGATTTGGATGTCTGGACCTGTGTTTTTGATTTAAAGCAATTAACATATATTCTGTTTTCTTAAGATTAAGGGTTAATTTGTTTGCGTTAAGCCATGTATTAACACAATTGAGATCAGAAGCTAGTTGGGCATCGAGCTCAGAAATGTTATCTTTCGTAAACGTGAGACTTGTATCATCGGTGTACATTCTAGGGACTGAGTGTGTCAAACAATTTGGAAGATCATTGATGTACATTAAAAACATTATTGGTCCAAGGATAGTCACTGGGGAATACCACATTTTAAAGAGTGTGGCTGAGACAACGAACCGTTTACGAAACACTTCTGCTCACGATTAGTCAAATAAGATTTCAAACAAGAGTGTGTTAGGCCTCTAACTCGTGCACAAGGGGGGCACTAATTTGAGGGAGGGCGCTTAATCGAGGAAATACGATATATGAAAAAAATCCCCACTGTTGTTGTAAAATGCCTTAAAGACACATGGTATTCAATCCTGTGCCTCTGTACCAGGGTAAGAGGTGATAAAACATAGATGATACTCCACACCCCAGGGGTGTTATATTGGTCCTAAAGCAGATCGCAACTTCTTCTTTATGCCCCGCTAAACCACGGCCTGGGGGGAGCACGGATTTACATTCGCTGGTGCATAATATATAGTAGAGTATTTTTTTGGTGAATTTTTTTTTTATTCAAAGTTGTCAGGAGCTTGCCTGAGGCTCAAACTTTACAATACAACCAAAAACCTCACTTAATACTTTCTCACTGAAACTAGTCAAGAAATAGAACTTAGTGATATCAGATTCCCTACTGACTAAGAATGAAATAATAATGCGATTATCTCTTCTCTTGACAATAATATCAGAGTCAAGTTCATTATAGAATACTCCTTCAATGTACTTTCTTAACATAATGTCATCCAGCATTCTGTCTGATGCATCAAAGCTGCCCTTCAAGCTTCCTGTGAAAGGAATAAGAAGTTCAGTTATTACTGTGAACTACTGCAACCGGGGCCACATAGACAACGAGAACCAATCACATTGCACTTAGACAAGGAGAACCAATCACATTGCACAATGAAAACAAAGCATTCCAACTTATGGTTATATGAGCCAATCAGTGTGGAGTACAAGACAATAGCATTTCAACTTGCTTGAGCTGCGATCTGGTAAAAAGCAATTTTGTAGTCAAATTCTTTTTGAATGAAGAAAATCACATGGATATGCTAGTATTTATATGCTGGTATGTTTTATTGTCATTGTGCAATGTTGTCTAGGTGATCCCAGTTACGCTAGTTGCACTGTAAAACCTTGGGGAGTGGAAATTTATGCAGTCATCAAAACAGTTGAATAGAGTGCAACCAAGACAAAGATCTTTTGTTTAATTAGTGGTAAGAGAAAGGGCTCTAGGTGTCAAAAATCGAGCTTCCACCACTAAGAAAATTTAACAATTATATATATAATTTATATATATTTTTTAATTAAACAATATTTTTTAATTAAACAATATTTTTTTACATTGATCCCAAGAGCTCTAAATGGCTCATCTTGGGGACGCATGTAAATCACAGATAGCATTTTCTACCCTACTATACATTACATTTAATTATAATATATTCCTTTTGTTTTTCACAACACGCACACAAACACAAACAGGTTGGCCAATACGAAAAATAACTTATTTACAAAATAGTTTAGTTTGCATAATAAAATTTCTCACAGCTGCGAAAATTGCGGCATTATTATCGAAGCTGATCAAAGAGCTGCCAATAAACAATATTTCGATATTTAATGATTATTTAAAGAGTGTTGAAAGTCTTTTTTACCATTTCTTTGAGATTTCTGTCAAACAACTTTAAAACAATAGAGTGGTACATGAAAAACACAAATAATTTCTAAGCTGATATGATCTACAGTACTAGTGTACAATTAATACACATCTGCTAATTCCTTTGTGTTGATACAAATGTAAGTTTCAATTTGAAAACTTTACCTGTGTGCTGGGATTCAAATCCCTTTGTGACTCCAACTCTGTAACCTGGAACAGGCTTCACCTTCGGCATGCCACGGGTAGGCTTAGCCTTACTGACAGACCTGGAACCAGCCATTCCTAGTACTAGAGGCTGGTGGGATATGGCTGGAAAACATGCTGATATCCTTGTACCCTGCACAGTTACTCTTGGTATTTGATGAAAGGCCTGACAAAGTATACATGTAGACACTGATCTATCTTTAGTCATATAACTTCTCTTTTAAAATATTATATTATGACCAATTATATTATTAAATTACACTAGTTTGTTACCCAGCTAGATTAGCTCAATAATAGTTATTCTGGGTAACTATTACCTAATTTCTGTCAACATTTACACGAATCTGCTCTTTTCTTTATTTTGTATGGTAATAAAGTTGTTGTTGTTGTTACACTCGTTCTCAATAACACGTGCAGGTTCGAAATTGAATTTCCAACGGAAAACGTCAATTTGGTGGATGTCACTCAACTATATTTCTATGGCAACACTGGTCTGCATGCTAAATAAAACATCGCCATACAACTCCCAGATGTGGAGGAAACATAAATAGTGTAGGTGGTCAACGAAATCGTAAGTAATTTGAGGCGACATAGGTAGAGATATGGCGGATACTAAGCCGAAAAACGATTGTTATTTGCTTGAATACCTCACCGAAATGTCAGTCGAGAGTGGAGAGCATTGCCGATAATCCATGTCCTGAGAGTTTCAAAATTTTTTTTTGCCCTGTCGAATGTTGTATCCATGCCTGGAGCTCGTCGAGGTAGAGCTCGAGGGTATTGCTCGATAAAACCTCTTATAAGGAGCATATCTGCAACTGGATGAATAAAAATAGCTATAATTATTTTTCCAAGACCTTTGAAGCTATATAAACAATCAGATTTCTTACTGACACAAACCGCTCGCTCACACAAAGTTTATGCGATTTCCCTATTTTTATCTTATACACAAACCGCTCGCTCATGATCACACATAAAGTTTATGCGATTTCCCTATTTTGATCTTATACACAAACCGCTCGCTCAAACATAAAGTTTATGCGATTTCCCTATTTTGATCTTATACACAAACCGCTCGCTCACACATAAAGTTTATGCAATTTCCCTATTTTGATCTTATACACAAACCGCTCGCTCACACATAAAGTTTATGCGATTTCCCTATTTTGATCTTATACACAAACCGCTCGCTCACACATAAAGTTTATGTGATTTCCCTATTTTGATCTTATACACAAACCGCTCGCTCACACATAAAGTTTATGGAAACCAGTTTATGTGATTTCCCTATTTTGCAAACCCTTGGCTCTAAGCATGATTACTCTCCATCTAAGCGACTTTGGGAAAGACTTTGCCATGTTTATAAAATGCTAGTTTCCCGAATTTTCTCACACAACAGTTCACTTCAAACTCCATGGAAACCGTTTGATTGACATCCACCAGAAACGACTTCGAAGTCAGGAGTTTTGCTTCGAACCTGCACGTGTTATTGAGAACGAGTGTAAGACATCTTACTGTGCAACTACAAAATGTACTTTAACAGGGGCCACTTTGACAATGAAAATCACATTGCAGAATGAAAACAAAGCGTTCCTACCAACTAACTTAAAAATTACAAATCCGAACATATCCATACAATGTTCAACAATAAAAAGACAAATGCTATTGTCTTCTACTCAATAGTGATTGGTGCAAATACATGTAACCATAAGTTGAAATGCTTTGTTTTCATTCTGTAATGCAATTGGTTCTCATTTTCTAAGGGAGCAGGTCAAAACACATGCCCTCAAGACGTACCCATTTTGGGGCAGGGGGGTGGGGGCTGCTGCCAGCCATCCCCTCTTGGAGAAAAAAACTCAATATAAAAAAAACATTGTTCTTAAATATGATCTCCAAAACTAATTAAATGGCATAATCTAGAAACAAATGCACTGCATGATTTGTCTGACGCTATCATTTCATTTGCTGTATTAAAATTATCCCTAGCCTCCCCCCCCTCCCCATAATGGAAATAGATAGATAGATCGTTTATTATAATTACCTTACTTACAGTATAACTGAATTACTAAGGTTCAGAATTCTAAACATTAATTACGTATACTTATAAACTAATTTGATAAAATGTTATGATATTGAAACAGTTAAAAGCAGCTATTTTGCTAATTCAAGACCTGTGTACTAACTTAAATGATGTGAGTTATAGTGTCGAACACTAGAGTTAATGATTTTAACAGACTGTACAAGATCGACCAAGCAATTATTAATAATTATATACATTGTTATGTACTTTTGGAGAACGTGAAAATGAAATACAGAGTTCTTTACATTTCTTTGGATGTAGTTGAAATTTATTAGTCATAGACCACGCCTGTATTTCATTAATGGGTGTCTGTGCTGAGCTAACACCTCTGCTTTTGACGACTTCAAAAATGGTAGTGTTGTCAACGTACTTGAAAATACCATGAGCAGAGGCCATTCAAGGTCATCGATCATAGCGATAAACAACCAAGGTCCAAGTTTTGTCCGCTGTGGGACGCCAGCAGGCACAGACTTCCATTCAGAAAAACAGTCTTGGGCAAGCTTTACTCTCTGGAATCTATTACTTAGGAAATCGCAGATCCAATTAATAATATGTGGATTAATACGTAACCATATTTAGTTAGCTTAGAAATTAGAAGAGTATGATCGATTAGATCGAAGACCTTTCTATAATCAAGGATAAAAACTCTTACATCAGCACAAGTTCTGTCAGTGACTTTAGACCAGTTATGTAACATACTAATTAAGGCATAAGTGGAAATAGATGGTTAAAAATGGGGGATGGGGGTGGTACCCTACGCTGACAGCTGTGTCTGGTGAAAAAAATGGGTCCCTATGGGGCATGTGTTTTGACCTGTTCACTAAGTGGCTCCAGTTACAATAGGCATGTAGTAACTTGGTAGTGGCCGCATACCAGTTACAATAGGCATGTAGTAACTTGGTAGTGGCCGCATACCAGTTACAATAGGCATGTAGTAACTTGGTAGTGGCCGCATACCAGTTACAATAGGCATGTAGTAACTTGGTAGTGGCCGCATACCAGTTACAATAGGCATGTAGTAACTTGGTAGTGGCCGCATACCAGTTACAATAGGCATGTAGTAACTTGGTAGTGGCCGCATACCAGTTACAATAGGCATGTAGTAACTTGGTAGTGGCCGCATACCAGTTACAATAGGCATGTAGTAACTTGGTAACCAATGATGCCATACTCTACCATGATCCTGGTAAACACTGCTGATTGCTTAATTAGGTTTGGAGAGGGGGAGTCAAATATTGAAAATATTGGATAAAAACTAAAGAAACTTTGCCATGTGTTGTACTATGGAAAGTACACATCATTGAGCAGATGCCTGGGGCCAAGAGTGTTTCCATGGCAACATCATAATTTGCACAATGATGTTTATTTTCCATAGTACCACACATGTGCAAAGTTTCATTAGTATTAGTTTTTATCCACTATTTGCAGAGATATTCTTCATTTTGTGATGTGTTGATGTGTACATAATATAGTAAAATCTCAAAAATTGCAGCAAAGTTCATATAAACTGCTTTTGCATTTGATCTAACACAATCAACCAAAAGCCAAAGTATAATGCCTTGAAGTTGCTAGTATGATGTTATCACAACTGTGTTTTTAACTTGATTGTTATTAGCAATTATTCCAATGTACATCTTGGAGCTAATAAAAAAGTTGTTGTTTTGTTGTAGTGTCTCTTTTAAATAAACTTGTTATTTTAATACTGATCTTCAAAATATATTGAACAAATCAGTGGTCAGGTGTGAAAAAATGTATGAAAAATCATCTATTGATTAATTATTGGTCTGAAAGTGAAAAGTAGTTGTAGATTATCTATAAGTATAATTTTTCATTAAGGTCATACAACCAAACAAATGTGTACATAGCTACATATATTTACCTTAAGTGAAATATTTTGGACAATTCGAGAACATCGGAGGCTAGCCATTCAGCTTACGTGTTCGTGAACAACAGGAAAACGAACTTCTTGTCATTTAAACTGCTTCAAATGTAGTTTCTTGTCCGCCATTTTGTATAGGTGTCCCAGGGTACTTTGCAAACATTCTCGTTCCAAGCTCGCGCGGATGAGATGTAAACAAGTGCCCAGACCTCCACCGTCCACGCAAGCATTTTCAAGATGGCGACCTGGTAGTTTTCGTCACAAGAAATTCTTTCTTTATTTCGCTGGTTCCCTCGGAAATGTGTCTCAATTTACGTTTAACTAATCATTAGAGTATTCTGTAGTAGTGTGATGTTGGTAAAATGAGTTGGTTTGACGGTGTAAACCTCACGAGCTTTGCAAAAACAGCGCTAGAAGGGGCACAGAGGTCTATTGACAAAGTCTTGGATATCGATGGGGCAACTGCGAATGTATCTAAATCAAGCAAGGGCGACACAAAGGGTAGGGCTTTGGAATTAAACAGTGATAATGTCCGTTTCCTTCAGTTTAATTTTAGGCAACTGTTCAATCTGCGAGTGTTGAAAAAAAAATGGATTCAAAGGTATGCTTCTTATTACATGTAACCAAACACTTGTATTTTTTGACGTGGCTTGTACATGTTCTATTGCATAAAGACATTTGAAGTACCGGCATAATCCTAACGTTTACGTGGACATGTACATGTAAATCACAAATTGAATTTTCTTTAATTTCGAATTTAATTTGGCTCATCACTGCTCACATATGTTTTATAGGCTCCGTTTTATATATATTATATGTTATTGAGGGGGGGGGGGGGGGGGTAGCCCTTTCCAGTAGCTGAGCATTGATCGATCGACTGTGGTCAACCTTGGTCAAGCAATCAATCAACCATAGTCGGCAGTGATCGACCGATCAATTGACTGTGGGCATCTGTGGTTGCCCAGAGTTAGCCGATCGATCAGCCGTTGCTGCGCAACTGATCCAACATTCTGATGGTGACTGACCCTGATCATCAGAGGACGACTATGGTCGACCGTGATTGTCAGAAGACGACCGTGATCGACCACAATCATCTCAGGATGACCGTGATCAACCGCTATTGTCATAACACTGTTTCATTGCCGGTTTGCTCATTTGACAATGACATAATTTATAACTTGAACATTTGAGAATGACATAACTCATTGCATAAATTTTTGAGAACAACATAATTCATAACATGAGCCTGTGAAGAGCCAGGTGCAAAATGCTACAAACCTTTGAAACGTTTTGAATACTTCTGTGAAGAAAGTTTTGGTTTACAGAGAATACTTAATGTTCTATGCTTGTTTGAAATCGTGCAAATTTGACCTTTCCTGACCCATGACTGTATCAGGAAAGGTCAGGAAAGATCAAATTTACACAATTTCTAACAAACGTAGAACATGAGTATTCCAAAACGTTCTTCACAGAAGTACTCAAAACTTGATGTAGAATTGATATTGATGTTAACAACATAAATGTAATAGGTGCACTTTAAGAAATGAGCTCCATTATAAAAAAGATCACATTAAAATGAGTAAGGTTACCAAGGTTGAGAATGTTTGGATATTATGAACTGAATATACAGGGCATCTGATAGAGTGTGAGGGTGTGATTTTGCACTATTGGCCTAAAATCGCACCCAATCGCACTATTCCTCTATTTCCACACAATAATACAAAAATCACTGCAAAAGTTCCTAAAATTACGTAATTTTTCTTAATAAATAAAATGCATGGAGAAAGTTTTTGATTTCAAGTGGAGTTATAGCCTGCTGTTTTGACAATATTTACCTTCCAAAACAACAAAACATTGTCTTCTTCATATGCGATCCGACTTGCATGTCAAAAATCAACAAGGCGTTGTATGCGTAATTTACACATGGGAGATTGGCACTAGTTAATGAAAATCCAAGATGGTGGACCTCAGACCTGCTCATGCAAGTATAGTTTCACCAAAAAACGTTTCTTGCTCTAGTGACTAAAGGAAAGAGGTTCCTTGGAAATGTTGATAGTCAAAACTTGCAAAAATAAAAGAGAACATGTACATGTAACTAGGTTTTTTGGGACACCATCCCCAAAGCCTTGTCTATTACAAAATAGATAGTGAGTATAGGTTAGGCAATCAAAATTGCAGGATTTTTGTTAGAACTCTAGTTGGTTTCTACTAACTAAATG
The DNA here is from genome assembly GCA_030867875.1 of Actinernus sp. WN-2022. Taxonomy (NCBI): domain Eukaryota; kingdom Metazoa; phylum Cnidaria; class Anthozoa; order Actiniaria; family Actinernidae; genus Actinernus; species Actinernus sp. WN-2022. Next base: position 62,646,762 of record JAOWCC010001634.1, read on the forward strand.
TCTTTACTATTTTTTATCATTTCCAAAGCAGCTACACAGAAAAGAATAGTTGCTGTGTCAGCAAATTCAAGTTCCAAACCACAAAAATCTGTTTCACCTCCGAAGTCTTCACCACAAAAACAAAAAAGTGTTGACTCCAGCAGTGATGTTCAAGCTGATAACAGTGGTGGTGATTTTTGGTCTTCCTTTCTTGGGGGCTATACAACAACATCATCTTCATCATCATCAGTACTATCATCATCAGCTACATCATCAGGCTCATCATTATCATCATCAATTCCATCAAAACCTATTAAACCCACTAGGCAAAATGACAAGCTTGGACGTAAAGTCTCTGATACATCTGTAAGTACAAATAAGCCAGACAGTAAAGAGAAACCACAAGTTAAACCCAGGGGCTCTAAAAGTGATGAAGATATAAAGTTGTCAAGTAAGCAAGATAGACGGTTACAAAAAGCTGATCTTCATGTGCCAAAGGTACTTGATGTAGATATTTCAAGTGATCAAAGTACAGAAAGTGCAAGTGGGGGTTTGTTGGTTAGTAATAAAAAATGTGATAAACAGGAGGCTCCTGTTGATACTTTGAAGACAAAATCTGATGATGATGTGGTTGTTGTTATTAATGTGATATCAGGTGGTAGCAAACAAGTGGACTCTACAAGGAATCTTAGTGTCATAAAGCAGTTGGACAATAAAAAGGGAAGTACAGTGGACATTGATGGGAAGATTACTGGAACTCCAGATATTCTCCAAGGAACCAAGAATGAGGATGATAATTTTCACGATATTGCTAAATCTTCTGCTATTGGTAAAAAGGGGAAGAGATCAAAGTATTCAAAAATTAGAGACAAAAAAGCCACTACTGGTGATAGTGAAATGGTCAAGGATGATGATGTGTTTTGTTCTGGTTCAGGAAAGGGTAGAAAGAACATTTTAAGAGGGAAGTGTGATCTTGAAAAAAGCACAAGCCATGGTGATGTGGATGCCAGGACAAAAGGGCCTGATATGGTAGATGGGTTAGATGATGCTGTCATATCAGAGGAACGGCACACAGTGCCGCAGTTAGGGGGAGAATCAACAATGATGAGCAATGAACTGCATTTAGATTTGGTTTGCAACAATAGTTTGATTGATAATACCCAAGATATTGGATCCACTTTGGAACCTGTTGCAGCTTCCACTCCTTTCCAAGACAGACACATGTTAGAAGAGTTCCAAAAAGAACAGATTCAGCAATCAGAAGTTAGTGATTCATTTGAGGAAGTTTCTTTGAAAGAAGAACTAAATATGAAAGGAAGTTTAGGGATAGAAGGCCATGATAAAAATACTAAAGATGCTACTGGAAAGTTTGCAGTTGAGGCTGAGTGCAATAATGATGCCTGGAAGATTGATGAAGAAATGTTTGCCTCATTAAAAGGGGTTGGAAATGATGAATCCTCGTTAACAGATGCCAGAGTGGAGTCTGCAAAAGTGGAAAAATCATGTACAGGTGAAGATGTTAGTATTGGTGAAATAAAGAAAGACGTTGAATTAAACGCTGATGAGGAAAATACTGCAACACAAGGTGATCATCAAAACGAAGCAGCATCCATTGAAAAGGGGGAAATTGTTGATGTGTCAGCTGGTAAAACAGAGTCAGTAACACCTTCCACATCAGCTTTAATAGGACATGATGACAAAAACATGGAATCAACATCTACATGTATGAGTGCTGATGAGGAACCAAACAGTAAAGTAACATCTCTTCTTAAGGTTAGTTAAAGTGGCTACATGTATGTCAACCCCAAATGATAAACTTTCTCATGAGGAAAGACGTACTCAGACTATATAACAGAGTATGCTTTCCAGGTATACTGAAAATCGCTTTGAACACTGTATCCAAAATCAAGTTTCTAGTAAGTTTGAAAAAAATATCAGGACATTAGCATGGTATTTCTCTTCTATGTCAGAGTGTTATTTTTGTAGTTTCGTTTTAAAGAAACTTGAAGATTCAATTTGACAGTGCCCCTTTAAAATGTTTACCTGACCATGGATTATTACATCATGTAGATGAGGCCTTCAGAATAATAAAGGGAGGTATGTTTTTAACATGTAATTTCCAATATTATTGATTGGACAGGCCGACCCATCAGAATACTGTACCTTGGACAGAGTATTTGTTATCCAGGCTGAATAATGTTTTATGTAACAAAATCATAAGTGTGGTATTAAGTGAAATGATCATTGCCAACCATTGTACTATTTGAATGATGTCATTAAACATATATTTTAGGCAACCAGGCATACAATGTAATGACAATTAAATCGTCAACAGTAATCAGCATATAAATAAATAATCACTAAGTCTTGTCAATACAATATTCTTTATGGTATGACACCAATTTTCACTTGAAGGAGGTGGAATGTTTGCAAGAGGTAGTAGAGGCAAGAGAGAAGAAAATGGTAGAGCTGAGTAAAGAAAACATAGACTTGCAGGAGACCAGTGCCATTCTTAGGAGGTGAGTCATCTACATGATTGTATACAGCTATGCAATAATATTGCAAAAATGTTTTTGATAAAAATCCCTAAACCTGTGCGACAATATTGAAAGCCTGGAGTATGGGTATTGATCACTAAATATTTAAACCATTTGTGCTTCATTTATCTCCATATACATGTACATGTATTTCGATGGTAGAGTTCATCAGAATAAAAATTGAAGAAGTGATTTGTGCTTTATGATCAAGGTGTGGCTGGTTGAGATATTGAATGCCCCCTTTTGGTCTTGTCACCTTATGACTTGATATTTTGAAAACCTGTACCTGTATGTACTGCTTTATGAGTTCAGTCATTGGGATCATGCCATAACAGCTAATGGCTGTATGGATCATATGATTATTACATAATTATGCTATACCAAAGTCATGTGATGGGGGTGTACATGTTTGATGGGCAAGTACTTCATGTAGGTGCACAAACTGACCCAAACCCTTATAAATCCCTGACCCTACATTTAAAAAACACCCTAACCGTCAACTAATTTTGGGTGTTTTAGAGCTAATAACTATTTAGGCTATTGTCACAGCTACATGAAGTAGTACCGGTACCTGTTTGATGTGAGTGGGCTGGAAAAAAGTCATCCAGTTCTGCTTGATTTTTTGCTTGTTGTTTTGCTATTATTAAAACCAACTTACTGTAAGTAATCCTATGATAAAAAAATTATCAATTGAGTTAAGTTGGTCTGTATGTTTGCATGGCTCTTGGTCATATTGTATGGACCTCACTGCAGTTAATTGGTCCATACACCATGACCTTGAGCCAAATATTTGCCTGTTGGGCCCTCCCACTCAGTCAGTAAGTACCTATTATTCTCCAGTCAACTCACCCAGCTGGAATCGGCACAGCAGGAGGAGGATTCTGAGATGGAGACAATGAGACAGGAGTTTACGATCAGGGTAGCAGCCACTGAGAACAAACTGCAAGCTATAGCCAAGGTGAGCAATTTAAACTGGCTGGGCATTCACAGAAATGTATAAACAGTGTCAGTGGTTCTTGTTATTTGGAAAGTGGAATGGGTATTCTCTTCATCAAGGCACATACCACCAGGTACATTTTTACATGTATTCAGATCATTGTCTGACAGTGTACTATGACTGATCATTTAATAAAAAACATTCAATATATTTTTACCATGGCAGGATGCTGGTCTGATTGCTTTTCATTTCCTTCGATCCACTCAAGGTTCTTGAAAAAAGTGGTGAATTACTGCGACAGCCGTAGCAAGGACGATTATCAGATACTAAGTATAAAATTCCAACCAAACCCTGATGACATGTACAATCTATCAATTCTCATAGATACAAAGATCAACAGAAATTATTAATTTTCAAACTAGGCACTTTTATTAGCACCAAATTGTATAAAAATTAATCAATTATTTTTATCTGGTTTCATAACCCTCAGCTTCAGGCTATAACCTAAACATATGTGTATTTGGTTTTTACAGGTTTATAAGTTTTTTTTTCTGCCTGATACTGGTTCCTTTATCACTACTAGTATTTCCGTTAATGGTACAATTTCCTTTGATCTGAAGAAATGGCTCCAGTTTCCTTTATAGCAGCGCTTATATAAAAAAATACCAATAAAAACCTTTTTTCCTCCCAATATTACAACATACAACTACATGTACACAACTTTATTACCATAATACGTCTAGATATCTAGTAATTTACAAGCAATAATTAACCTGAAAGTTAGGTAACAGTTTTGTAAATACTTTTTGGAGAAAACAAAGGGTGAAAGTGGGGGATACAGCTTACATGTAGGTACAAGCACTCGTCCCAGGCCCCTCCTTGAAAACTCAGATACCTGTACATATTAGTTCTGCCAGAAAACCTTGTTATCTCAATGGTGGAATAAAAGCAGAAGAATTGAGACAACAGGTTAAAATACACACGAGATATGAAAAGTAAAGTTGTATAAACTATATATTTGAAGTTGTGATGGCAGTTGGCATGGCTTAATTGGAATGACAACAATCTCTTCTGAAGAATTCTTGCTTAAAGTAGAAGCATTTAATACGTTGAACTTTCTAACTGTGGGTATGGCCAAAGTTAATATAGCTTTATAAATTAACTGCTTCAAACTTTGCCTCCCATGGTGGTAAATTAGCATATCCCAAACTTTACATAGTATTTAATATAACGTACTGTACATGTATGTGATTTTGTTTTATCCCAAACTTTGCATAGCATTTAACATAACATACTGTACATGTATGTGGTTTTGTGTGAACACTGACCACTACAGTGTATACACATGTACATGTATATTTGTAGTTTTAATTATTAACATAACTTATACTAAGGGCTTTACATTAACTTCTTACTTATATATTTTTAGGAAAGGGATCAAATGAAAAGAGAACTTGAAGATACAACATGTCATTTAACTGCACTGTAAGCTTAAGAATTGTTTGAATTGCTTTCTTGATTTGTAGTAATCAAAACTCTTTGTCTTTCCTTAAAATAAAACATTGCATTTAATGCTGGCTTTAAGCTGTATCCAAAGCTCTGTTAGCAAATATTCACGGCCCTGCTACATGTACAGTGTATGTCCAACCTTTCTAGGTACATTTATTATATACCTATTTTAATAAAGGTCATCACTGGTATTCAAATGCAAAGGATTGTGGTTCTAACTGTTCAGCCACATTTATGTGCAACAGATAAACTATATGATGTAATTCAAAAATCGATATGCTAAGGAACCCATTAATTAATAGTATTTGTCTTTAAGCTTTTGACCCCAAAAGAATTCTAGATCACCAGACTTTCAGCTACCACCACAATCTTTTTCAGTCTGGGAATGTTTTTTGTTGTTTGCCATTTCTCCTTGATAACCTTTTTTGAAAGAGGCACATAAAATATTTTGAAAGAGTGATGGGTGACCCCTCAGTTCATACTTAAGCCATCAGGGACTGTGGACACACTTGATCTTGTGTTTATAAAGTATTATTAGTCATTATAGACTATGCCTGTTCTTCTCATTTTAGAAATGAACGACAGAATGAAGAATTCACAACACTTATCAGAGAGAAAGATGAGCAAATAGCACAGCTCCTCCTGGAAGGTACAGTAAATTGTTTCAATGCATGCTGATATTTATTTTATATTCATTAGGTTTTACATGTAACAGGGCCATGGAGTTGTCTAAGCCAGCTAGGAACTAGCTTAATATTCCTAGATTATTTGTTAGTATCGCTAAATATGTTTTGTTTGTGGTGGGGAGCAAACTGAAGAACCCAGAAAAACCTTGCAGCAAATTAAGGTGTTGAGCTCAGCTGGCATGTTGTAACTTACATTTTAAATTGAACCATTGGTTCACATTTAAAAAGTACGAGGTAATTTAAAGCACATTGTACTAAACTTCACCACCCTTCACCACATTTTCTTGTAGCATCTTCTTTCTTTTCCTTATATAAAGAAATGTAATTGAGTGTTTTCTATTCTGTTTACTAGGTGAAAAGCTGTCTAAACAGGAGCTGCAAAGTAACACCATCATCAAGAAATTAAGAGCAAAAGAGAAAGAGAGCGACACACTTGTTAAACAACAAGGGTAACTGGCTACAACATCTAAGTTCACTTTTGATATTTATTTCTCTCGTAATGAACAAGCAAAATAAATGTGTTCAAATTAATTTGTCTCCAGAAACTCAAACATTTCATCTCACCTGGCTAAGTTTGAAAATCTACAAATGGCATTGGATTGTGTTTAGTACATCCATAATAACTACTAGCCCACTTTCAATGATAATATGCTTCACTTGTCATACACACACAGGTTTCAATAGGAGGTACAGAGTAAATTAAATGTATTAAGGGGGCATTCGATTGACCGTTTTCTGGAATAAGAATACACAGAATGATCACTACAAATCGCTTATATCGGGAATTTTTAGTCTATGGAATACTAAAAATGTATCCTGAATATCACATTTCAGCAAACGTTAGTAGCTTACACTGCAGTATGTGCCTGAACCAGTGATTTCCAGAGATTATTCTTATTCCGGAATATGGTGAATCGAACATGCCCTAAATTTCCAGAGAAAATAGTAAATTTAATTTACGAGTATATAGGCATACATACTTTATTTAAGTGTTAATATATTTAGCTTTGCAGCTAATTGGGAACTTACACTATAGTCCTACGATTTTACGTCCTTATCCGAGAAGACTTGAAGGTCTAACCGTTTACTGTATTATGTATGTATGCTAATAATTATTATAATCAATTATTACTCTTGAAGTACTAAAGTTGAGGAGTTAGAGACAGAAGTTAAGCAGTTAACAGAGGTGTTGACATCAAGAGATGAAAGTCAATGTAAACAAGAAGGTAAGTAGTTTTTAAGGTCTTGTGTGCCATGCTTTGGAAATCAAACCTGCCCCTGGACCTGAAACGCAACTTTTTCCGAGCCACCGTCGAGTCAGTCTTGGTCTACAGTTCTACCACCTGGACGCCGACGGCAAAACTGCAGTCCTCACTCGACGGTGCTTTTACACGCTTGTCGAGAGCAGCATTGAATGTCACCTGGAGAGATCACCTCACAAACAGGGTGCTCTACGGAAATATTCCTCCGTTATCCACCACCATTCGGGAGAGGAGGTTGCAATTCGTTGGCCACTGCTGGCGAAGCAAAGAAGAGTTAGCCAGCGACCTCCTCCTTTGGCAGCCCAAGCACGGTTACACCTCAGTGGGTCGTCCCGCACGTACCTTTCTCAACTGCGGGACGACACAGGCTGTCATCCTGAAGAGCTTCCAGCTGCGATGGCAGATAGGGATGGATGGAGGGCAAGAGTCAAAGGGGTCCGAGCAAGCTCGACCGGATGATGATGATGATATGCCATGCTTACAACGTTTATCCTTAATAAAAGTTATAATTATACATGTACACTTTCATTGCTTAAATAAAGCGCTAATTTCCTTCACACAGATGCCATCATCAAGTTTAATGCATATGCTAAGAAACAAGAAGAGCAGATAGCTAAACAAAGGGTAAGTTTAAAATCCAGTCACCTGAGTTAGATTCCCCATGTGCTCGACCACATTAATTTTGTAAAATAGCCAGTCGATTTGATTTCGTCGACTGGGATTCTTATCCAAGGTTTACAATGAGCACTACTAGGTCACCAGTAATTGTCTTAATTTTTTTAACCCTAACAAAAACCAACTCTAACCATTTTGAAAAATGAGATTCACAGGTAAACAAACAGTTCTCATTACCCTGCATTGTTTCATCTTCAAGGACATTGCTGGTAATTTGGAAATTATTTAAAACTCATCGGAGACAAAAACGAATAACATGACTGGAGAAAGCGTATTAAGATTACCAACTGTGCAAAGTTTTGAGCAGATATTTTAGATATCAACGAAGTTACGAGCTAACAAAGTTTGCATTTTGTTTAGTTCATTGTACGCACCTGTATTGTGACGTGTTGTACAGTCATGTATGTGTAAATCCAAGAGAGAATAAGTAAGAGAGGGAATCTTGTAGCGCGTGCGGTTTGCAATCATGATGGACGCAACTGAAATAAAGGGCGCGTTAACGTTTTGCCGCCGAACGGAAGCAAGTGCATGGAAAACTGTAAAAACCGAAAATGACAGCTGTTGAGAGACATTTATTGACAAGTTTTGTTTTAGAGGTCTGTCAGATATGTGATACTTCTTCGTCCTTTACAAGTGTTAGCCGGAAAAGAGCTCATCGTAACATTAAAGAAAAAACTTTTGCCGTCAAAACACAGTCTTTCCGTTGCACGCGCATACTTTCTTCAGCTGCTTCCGATTACTAAAAATAGATTTATTAGACATCATCATCACATTGGCGTGCTTACTGGAGATTCCCTCTGTGGTAAACCCTAATCACGTGATCCTTGTGAACATGTTTAACATACTTCCAAGGCTTGACACTAGTTTTCATACCTGTATAGTCTGAACTGGATGATGCAAATGAGAAAGCACGAGGCCTACAGACAGCCCTGGACAATGCCTACAAGTAAGCAGGTTCAATACTTATATGTGTAGTGTATGTGAGGGTTCGATATTAACGGTTTTCGGTTGTCCCAGACAACAAAATTATGCTTGGATGACCAGATCCCTACTGAAGGGGCAAACTGAATTTTTAAGGAACTAATATCCAAAAATGTTTTCTCGACTATAAAGTGTGAATAAAAAAAAGAGAAGACATGCAGATATAAAAAAATATTTGGCATTTCACTGCAGTACACAGCCATAACTCCTGTCCAAGTGAGTTTCCACTGCTTTTTTGGAGTGGTATCTCCAAGCATGTTTGTCAGAGTGTTTATTTTGTGCAGAACAGGTGCAATATTAAAGGGCAACCTAAATGTTCTTGGACAACTAAACAACGTTTTGTGATTGACCCTGGTACAACATTACTATAAACACAAACATTAATTTCGAACCTCGTATCTAAGAAATATATATCACTAGGATATCTCAATATGTTTTTCCTTTTCTTTAGGGAACTGTCAGGGCTTCACAAAGACAAGGCAGCAAAAAATAGTATCACACAGGTACACACTATACTACACTGAAAATGATACGTACAAAGCTATTGCACCTAATTGACAGACTTTTGAGAATTATCGCGATATGTACTAGTCTTACCTGCTTGCCGTTGTTAAGACTTGGGACGTTGGCTCACCCCAGACCCCTAGGAGAAGGGAGGGAGGGGGAGAATTAGTGGTGAACTATAACGCCTGATAGTTTGCATATATCCGTGGACGTCACGATCAATTTTATCCAATCAGAATCGGAGAGAATTTAGTGGTGAACTACATGTATAACGGGTGATAGTTGGCGAGAGGTGAAACCCTGAGTTAACTATCACAGTCGATAGAAACCAAGAAGTCTAATAATTAGCATAACCAAGCTATGGCTCAACTTAGCTGTCGATTAATATCGAGAAAAACCTGTGAATAGCGTTGTAAAATAAGCAATAATTTTCTAGTTGATTTTTTGTCTGCGCGCGCATGTTCTTCGAAATGTTGTCTATTTGCCTGCGAGTTCGAGGTCAGCCACCGTTCTGTCAACTTTAGCGATTGAGACGGTCGACTATCGATCGATAGATGATGCCACTTGCCTAGCCAATGAGATGGTGAGTTTCCCAACAGAGAGTGGCTGAGTGATTCTAACGATAGGTAGATGATGCCACTTGCCTAGCCAATGATATGGCGAGTTGCCTAACAGAGAGCGGCTGAGTGATTGTAACGATAGGTAGATGATGCCACTTGCCTAGCCAATGATATGGCGAGTTGCCTAACAGAGAGCGGCTGAGTGATTGTAACGATAGGTAGATGATGCCACTTGCCTAGCCAATGATATGGCGAGTTGCCTAACAGAGAGCGGCTGAGTGATTGTAACGATAGGTAGATGATGCCACTTGCCTAGCCAATGATATGGCGAGTTGCCTAACAGAGAGCGGCTGAGTGATTGTAACGATAGGTAGATGATGCCACTTGCCTAGCCAATGATATGGCGAGTTGCCTAACAGAGAGCGGCTGAGTGATTGTAACGATAGGTAGATGATGCCACTTGCCTAGCCAATGATATGGCGAGTTGCCTAACAGAGAGCGGCTGAGTGATTGTAACGATAGGTAAATAGTGCCTGTGTAGCCAATCAGATTGCGAGTTGCCGGTTACTTGACTCGCCTGTTTCATTTTTATCAGTATTTAACGTTCCAGGTGGTAAGAATTTACTTGCAAATACGTAACTGAACCCTTCCTTTTTACTTTTGTCCCACCAGGAAGCAGTTCTGAGTGCAGAAGTAAACGCTAAAGAAGAGCTACGGATCATCCTGGAGAAAGCGCGCCGTGAGTTTCACCAGGATAGTGAGCAGATGGCTCTACAGATCACAGACCTGCAGTCCGACTTGAGCCGGGGTGACCAGCAGTCGACACGAAGAGAGGACAACCTGAGACAGGAGATTAGCGACCTACAACAGGTATGTGTGGTCTGTCGGCGTGTCAATATGTAAGGCTATATAACGACCTACAACAGGTATACATGTGGTCTGTCGGCGTGTCAATATGTTAGGCTATATAGCGACCTACAAGAGGTATACATGTGGTCTGTGGTATACGTGAGATCAACTTTATTTAAACACACACGCAGCACCCTCACAACTAGAAGCTGATTTCCAGAAGGGGCGTGCACTACTCGTATAAATAAAATAATGTTCTAAGATAAAAACTAACCTAATACATGTCAATCTATGATAAATACTACTATAAATACTACTAAAAACTGCTAACTACTATATTTAGATACTAATGCATATAATTACGCTAATAGGCTGGGGGAAATCTTTGTGCGAAACTGGGCTAATGACTCAGAGGTTCTTAATTCTATAGGTAATTCATTCCATATTTTGGCTCCATTGTAACTAAGGCTCTATTTTAGGAATTCACTTTTTGGAAGAGGAACGGAAACCTTCTTACGTGTATTCCGCAGGTCGTAGTTGCAATTGACTGCATACGAGTCACTGAAGATGCTAGAGAGCCGTTGAGGTGCCAAATTGTTGATTATTTTGAACATGAGTCCAGCCTTAATTTTAGCTCTCCGCTCCTCAAGTGTGATCCAACCCAATGAGCGGAGAGCTATTTCAGATTGCCCAGCTTCGTTCGGACGCTTCATAATCACCCTAGCGCACCTGTTTTGAAGTTTCTGCAGATGTAGAGATATAGCATTTATATCCCTGTAAACAGGAAATAAGCGGATACGACGTCACAATTAAGATGAACCCGGATATGATGTCATAATTAAGGAGTGCCACTCGAGAGAAGAGAGACAGAGAGAGATTGTAAGAGATCGGAGACACGAAATAAGTAAAACCCGTGTTACATTCAAGGTCTGACTGTTATTGGTGATTTTACCCGTGGAAGAGCCGTAACACAGACGCTGTGATAGTATGCTTCCCAATGAGTCCCACACCTCGCAACAATAGTCGAAGTGGGGTTGCACAAGGGCATTATAAACGCATACTAGCGTATCACGGTCTATAAATTTCCTGAGCTTTTTTATTGCCCCAATTCCCGATGAGACTTTCTTGGCTATGTCATCAATGTGTTTTTCCAATGTTAGAAGTTCGTGTATGCGTACACCGAGTATCTTGCAATCATTGACTCGTTTGACTGGGTCAACGCCAATAAGAACATTAGGTTCTGCGGCAAGATTTTGTATTTTGGGTCTTGATCCAATCAAGGTGTACTCTGTTTTGGCTATATTCAGGCTTAATTTGTTAGCTGATAGCCATTTTTTAACATTACTAAGGTCATGATTCAGGACCACTTCAGCATCACTAACTGACTTGCCAACAGCCGTTAGGCGCGTATCATCTGCAAACAACCTAGGGGTAGTATGTTCGAGACAGTTTGGCAAATCATTAATATATAGTATGAACAGAAGTGGACCGAGAATTGACCTTTGAGGGATTCCACAAGTTACTTTTCTATGACCAGAGAGCCTGCCGTTAACCTGGCAAGTTTGCTCTCTATTGTTTAAGTAAGATTTCATAAGGCCTAAGGCATGTCCTTTGATACCGTAAGCTATGAGTTTATCCAAGAGGATCTCATGATTTACGGTATCAAACGCCTTTTTTAGATCAAGAAAGATTACAAGGTTGTAAAGGCCTCGATCCATGTTGATATACCATTCATTAGTACGTGTGGTCTGTCGGCGTTTCAATATGTAAGGCTATATAGCGACTACAACAAGTATACGTGTGGTCTGTCGGCGTCTCAATATGTAAGGCTATATAGCGACCTACAAGAGGTATACATGTGGTCTGTCGGCGTCTCAATATGTAAGGCTATATTGCGACCTACAACAGGTATACATGTGGTCTGTCGGCGTGTCAATATGTAACTGGCTATATAGCGACCTATAACAGGTATACGTGTGGTCTGTTGGCGTCTCAATATGTAAGGCTATATAACGACCTACAACAGGTATACGTGTGGTCTGTCGGCGTGTCAATATGTAAGGCTATATAGCGACCTACAACAGGTATACGTGTCGTCTGTCGGCGTCTCAACATGTAAGGTTATATAACGACCTACAATAGGTATAACAACCTACAACTGATGTAAGGCTATATAGCGACCTACAACAGGTATACGTGCGGTGTATCGGCGTCTCAGTGTATAAGGCTATATAGCGACCTACAACAGGTATACGTGTGGTGTATCGGCGTCTCAACATGTAAGGCTATATAGCAACCTACAACAGGTGTACGTGTGGTCTGTCGGCGTCTCAATATGTAAGGCTATATAGCGACCTACGACAGGTATACGTGTAGTACCTCTAGTACCTCTAGATTATCGTTAATCCGACCTAGCTGAATAAGGTGACGCGCGGAGACTAAGGACATGTTGCGAGTACCTTCATATTTTCTGCAAAGAATAAGAGTTTTGTGATAAACGTTTCAAATACTCAGACCATTTCCTTCAGAAACTAAGAAAAACAGTTTTAGGTTAGAACATTGGGATAACATTTACTACCAACACGAGACATTGCCCGGCACAAGATAGTGTTTACGGGATGATTGCCGCTGATTGTACCGTCAGCTCGCGCATGCGCCCTAGGTATTCCGCTCTGTCCGTTAGTCCTAGATTAGGATTGTGGTTCATTTGTTAAAAAAGTACATTTCGCGAAAAACCGTTCGTGCCTCATCACCAGGCTGTTTGTATTCTATAGAGACTCCAGGACGCGGAGGGGCGCAACCAGGAACTGGCGACCAGCGTGTCACACGGTGAGTTAACGGCAGTCAAAAAACCTCAATCTAAATCGATTAAATAAAGATGTACCGCTACCGAGGTGCGTACGAGATTTATCAACCCGAGGCGAAGCCGAGTACACACCGAGGTAGCGGTATATAATTGTTTATACTTGGTGGTGAAATTTCCTAAAGAATTGAATCTCCAGGTTGATAGTAGTTAATCAACCTCATGAATTTATTAATGAGGTTGATAACCTACTTATCAACCTGGAGATTCCATTGTTGGGTTGATAACTTAGATAAAGACCGCTGGAGAACAAAGGCAACTGAGTCAACGAGTATGTAAGTAATGATTCACTAGCAAACGACAATATACTGCGGCAGTGAGCATGTCCTCTTGGAAATACGATTTAATACGCCGTTAGTGCTGTCTGAGATGTGTATAGTGCAAACTACATGCAGTCAATGAAGGTACTTGATGCTGTTGGCTATTATTACTGTGACGCCACTATCCAGTCAACGCCGTTATCAATTAAAATTTCAAAAATTATCGAAGGAAAATACATTATTTCGATGGTTTTCTATTGAAGTTACAAGTATCAACCAATGAAATTACGAGAAATAAGAATACAAAAATGAACATATTTCACATGCCTTTGCCGTTCATGCTAGATCGTTGTTAGCCGGTGCATTACTTAAATGCCATGTGATGAGAGTAAGGGTCAAACGATCTTAGAGCAGATTTCGTATGAGTGGGACAAACTACACGCAGCATCTCCGTAGTCTTGCCGTATTGTAACTTACTCTGCCATAACTCTGTAATTTGATTGGATCAGAAGGACAACAACAATAGGGAAACCATTTCATAGTCACTGCATGCCGTACAGTAACAGTGCCGTAGTCATTGCCATAGTTTGTCCCACTCGTACGAAATCTGCTCTATTTCCAGGCCGGTTACCTGGTTAGTTATTGTGTTAATATGTTGTTGTGTTGTTGTCATAGCTACTCGTCCATTGCTAAGGCAGATTGAGAATCTTCAGAACACACACAGCAATCAGACATCAACATGGGAGAAGGTGGAGAGGAACTTAACCGACCGACTCAGTGAGTGGACCAGTGAATACTGCTTACGAATTACACTACGATCTCGATGTTCCTATTGTTCCAGTGTTCTGTTAACCATTTACAGAGTGAAGAAGCATGTAAAACGTCTGTAAAATGTTTGTAAAATGCCAACTCTGTGAATGTACAAATTGACAGGAAATATTTTATCACCATTTCACAGAGTAGAAAAGTTCTCTCTCTCTAAAATATTTGTAAAACTGTCTGTAAATTTGTACATTCACAACCATTTTAAAAAGTTTGTAAAATGCTCACGTTATATTTTTTTTACAGATTTTTACAAAGTTCTTCCAAGTCGGTAAATGGTCCAATCATTTCAGAGGAGTGCTACCTTATTATAGGAAATGAACGCGAATCTTTAAAATTTGCGTTAATTTTTGTGAGCGTTAATTTCCGCGACATTTTTTAAGTGGAGCGTTAATTTCCGCGACCTTAATTTCCATTATTTTAACCCCAAATTCTGGATCCTGCCCAGACACATTTGACACCTGGGAAACAATGGCTTTCTGTTTTCTGCACACTGTATTTCAATCTTTTACAATGTAAAAGCCTAAAAGTATATCGGTTACAATATTTCTAGTTCATTCTCGCTTCCAGAAGAGCAGTTCTCGACATGTATTGAAAGAAAATGTGTTCCTGTTGTCACCACAAACTGTTTCTTTGTGTCAATCACATTAATTTCCTTCATTTTGAAATTTTACCTCCTCATTCGCGTTAATTGCCTTTATTCGGAAGTAATTTTCCTGCCTATTCACGTTAATTTCAAATACCTTAATTAACACGAGCGTTAATTTCCTAGGTATAATAAGGTATTACAATGTGCCAGCAGAAAATCGTGACAAATACGAAATTTGCCCTATACGACCGTAGCCAATGCCCGTGTTCACATTTTATGTTTCTCATTCTGTAGACGAAGCACAAAATCAACTCGTAGCCGCACAGGAAAAAGAGCGCACAGCATCCCAGCATGCATTTGAACTAAACTCGCGCACGTCAAGCCTAGAATCACAAGTGACATCATATCGCGCTGACAGATCACGACTGGAGGCAGAACTGGAAATGGAAAGGACCAAGATTAGAAGTATGGAGGACGTCCTTAGCAGGTACAGCTTAGCACGTAGCTCAGGTGAATGTTTCTGTCTACTTAGATGCGCGGTACTTAAAGTGCATATGAGCCCTAGCCAGTTATCATTGATTTAAAGGTCAAAGTGCATATGAGCCCTAGCCAGTTATCATTGATTTAAAGGTCAAAGTGCATATGAGCCCTAGCCAGTTATCATTGATTTAATGGTCAAAGTGCATGAGCCCTAGCCAGTTATCAGTGATTTAAAGGTCAAAGTGGAAAACAAAATAACTGACATAGAAAAAAATATATTAGCGACTGCCATTTTTGTTTATTAAGGAATCAAATTTCAATGATGTCATTTAAGCACAAGCCAATTCTAGTTGCTTTTGCTTTATTTTTAGGTCAGCTCCACTTTTTGAAATATATTTCATTAAGATTGCAAGTATCTCATCAAATGTCTGATGCCTGAAAAACAACCGAAAAAATAAACACATTCAATGTTATGACTCGATTCATTTCAACTCATTAGCTTAATGTGACTTAGAAGACGTCATTTCATGGATTATAATTCATTTTGTAGAGGAAATCACATGAACTGCTCGTACTATACGTTAGTTGTGGGCACCGAGTGGTATTTTGATAGTTGCATGGGCCCTTTTGTCTTTATAATATACTGAGCAAACATTCGCTGAGCATGTGACTGTGCTCTCTATAACCTTTTTATGCACTCGTTATTGACCAATCAGAATCCAGATATTTTGTTGAGTATATTATAAAAAGCAATATTACGACCATTAGTTACCCAAAAATGGTTGAACAATAAAACACTTTACTGCACTCAAATCAACGATTTCCGACAACAGTGACTGGGCGAGGTTTTTTATTTTTTTTCCTTGTTCAGGAATGCTGCAAAAATGGAAGCTTTGCATTCCAAATACAAGAAAATGATAGAAGAAAGTAACCAAGATAAGGTAAACATGACATTGATCAGTCAAGACTTTGGCTTAATGTTTTTATTGTTACTACTTTTCAATTTCTGAATATTAATAGAAATGTATCAAAATACCATTTGTTTGAAACCCCCTTTAGGCTCATGTAGAGCAGCAATTGGCAGTCGAGAAGAGCCGGATAGAAACTGAACGAAAGAAGATGAAGGCTGCACTGGAAGAAAAGGTGAGCAAACCTTCACCCAGAGGTGAAGAGACAAATTGAGACAAGTGGCTCTCTAGACAATGTTCTTTTTTGAAGTGGGAGGGGAGTGGGAGGGGGGGGGGGGGGGGGGGGGGGGGGGTGGTCCATTCACAAGTTTTGGAATCTTCCACTATCTGATATATCAAGATCTTTGGCAGACAAATTGATATGGATTGTTTTAAACACAGGATATTTCTATACTACTTTTGGTACAACTGGCCTCGCTCTAGACTTGCCACAAGTTGAGTACTTTGAAAACTACTTAGTTTTCGGCGAAGTTGGGTGACAGCGAGCGACGAAATCACATAAACGGACTTGGAAAAAGTCTAACCTCGCTGTGATACCATTGTTACCAGACTTCTTTCTACATGGGCATGAGATATGAATAAGATGCATACACACATCTCATCAATTATTTGAAGATGTATGGGCTACATCATTGATTTCCACAGGAAAGACGTTTGTCCCGCCAGGCGAGCCAAAGCAGTTTTCCTCCGCCATCTCCAACGGTCAGCACGGAGTTCAATATCTATTCTACATCAAGTGTATAGTTGAAAGGTAGAACATTTCTTGATTTGAATGTTGCATGAGTAAAGGTTTATATCTCTAGAATGCTGGGTTGCCATCACATTCATTACCTATATAACTTGTTGACGCAACATTCAAATCAAGAAATATTCTACCATTCAGTTAATTACTTGATGTAGAATCGATATTTGTAATAACAAAATAATAGTTAGAGGCTGCACTTTAAAAGGACACTGTTAATCGAATAGACTCTTTCAGCTTGCCTTTTTGTTGACCACGTGATAGGTCTCCAGAGGATTCAGTGCTTTGTTTTACAATTATAGAAATTGGTACATTTCCTCTTGGGATAGAGAAAAACAAAAATACATTACTCAAGGAAAAGTCATGTGGTCTGAAATGGGACAACAAAGAGGCCAGCTGAAAGGATCTATTGAACCTTCAAATTTCTTTACAAGAAAGTTACAAAATAAAATACCCTGACATAGAAGAGAAAATAATGCTATATGAACGTCCTGATATGCATTTGAACCATTTTTGATAGAGGATGGCAAAGATTAATGTGGATTACAAAAGGTTATTCTTGAAACTCGATTTCGGTTTACAGTGAACCGATTTAAAGTTGCTCTAAATTTATCTTAAAAGCAGTATTTTCCATCCACTCGATGGAATTTGCCATCCTTCATCAAAATGGTCTCAAATTTATCCAGTGTACCTTGGAAAGGCTACTCTGCTAATCTGAGTAGTTATTTGTGTCTTTCATCATGATAAAGTTGAGGGTTGAATGTACCCCCGTTTAAGCGTTGTTGCATAGTGTGTGTGTTTCTACTGTATGCGTCCAACTGAGGTTTTCGAAACTACTGAGTATCCCACAACAGTTGCTTATTCTCGTTATGTTATCAACAGAGTGACAGTCCCGACTCTGTGCCCCAGAAAGGCCACGTGCGCATGAGCAGTACGGGTAGCAGAGTCCTCGATGGTCTCTCGCGAAGCACGATGGGAGGTACCACGGCAGTAGTGGAGAGACTTCAGGCTCAAGTCAGACAAAAGGATGGAGAAATTGACTTGCTGCAGGTTTGTGAGCAACTGGTTGTTTCTCTGACAACAAATTAGCTGATGGGCCCTTCTCACATGGCCTTGTTGGCTAGAAACAATAGGTTTTGCAAGGTTAACCTCGAACTGAGCAGTTTCAGAAAGAGTTGAGACTATCAACAACAAAAGTTTTTATCCTGCTGGGACTCAACTTGGCCGTCATGTGGAAGAGTCAAGTTCCGGTCTGAGTCCCATTTGACAATTCGACTCGGAAAATTTCGTTGAAAAAAGGGGGATATTTACTATTTTTAATGAAAGAGTTACTTTTGAGTTATAAACTCAGAGGATCTAGATCTACGGCCGAATTACGTCTTCATTAGGCCTTTTGCAGGAAACAGTCACATGCTGAAATATCACTTCAATAACCAATGAATTGAGTTTGTGATCCCATGGGAAAGGCTTACTGGAAACAGTCACGTGCTGATATATCACTTCAATAACCAATGAATTGAGTTTGTGATCCCATGGGAAAGGCTTTACTGGATGGCAAACAAACTTAAAAAGCGCAGTTTTAGAAACATCGACAATCGATTGGTGGTAGAAAATAGCGTTCTCGAGCTCCCTGATAATTCATGAGGTGAATACAATAGAAATCATGACCATGACGAGTATTTAGAATCGTTTCCAAATACAGCTCGCATTTCAAGACTTTTAGATCGTTAATTTTATCATTAAAGTGGAGTTTGAGAAGCCATGTAAAACACTTAGGGCTTGTTTTAGAAGCGAGTTTCTAAATACAGTGAGAAGGCTTTGCGTCGGTTTTCAACGCCGTCTCATTCTATTTAGAAATCGTTTCTAAAACAGCTCCTCGTGTTATAAATATTACTTTACAAACAGGTTAATAACACTACCGATCTCGAACACGTGCCTTTAAATAAATGACGTCAGATATTTTTCCATCCAGTACAACCACGTAAATGTATCCTGCGAAAGGTCCACTGGAACTGTTGGCACACAATCCTTTGCGCGCCCCAGATGGAAGGGAGGGACGGTTATGAAGTACATGTTCAGCTGGCTTCCAGTGCCACCCAGATATGTTCTATCGGAATAGTTTTTTCTCTGACAAGGGACTTTTTCTCTGTAATGATATAATCGATAAAGTACAATACCTTGGTACAACGCACGGGATTCAAACGACACACTACTATCAGGACAAGTGCATGGACATCCAATATCAATGTTTTTCCTTTCAGGAGGACGTGACGTCACTGGAACGGTCACGTGACTCAGTCATGGAGGAACTGACGAGAATCACGAGTACATTAGAGAGCCTGGAGACGACTCACGAAGAGTTGGTAGATCTGAGGACCAAATATCAGGTAGGCTTGCCAGCAACTTGACGTTAAAGGCGCTGTGTCATGGTTTTGCGCAAGTCTGGTATCAATGTTCGATTGGTGGCTGTTAATTGGCTTCAACCAATTAAAGTCCTCTCCCTTAATGCTTGATTGAAATGATGTGTAATATTTTCCTTGAAGACTAGTGTTAAACATTTCTGCATATTGACTGTGATTTCATCCATCCGACACGCGTACTAGGGCCGTCAGTTTATATGAAAATCACTGAAAATCATTTTGTTAAGGCGTGTCCGTGACACAGCTTCTTTAAGTCTCTGACATCTGCTAAACTGAAACTAGATTTTCCGGTGAAATGTGATTATTTACGTCTTCATTTTGCATGTCAAACAACAACAACAACAACAATAATAACAATAACAATAACAATAATAATAATAATAATAATAATAATAGTGTACTTATATAGCGCCATATCCATTAAATGCTCTATGGCGCTTTACAATGTTGAAAAATTAAAAACTCAATACAAAGATCGTTAAAATACACTAAAAACAAAAGATTTTTTTTTTACAAATACGTTTCCCTAAAATTATGAGTCTAGATGAGATTTAAAAATATTTACAGTAGAACTACATCTAAGGTCTAGTGGAAGACCATTCCAGAGTTTTGGGGCAGCAACGGAAAAAGATCTGTCCCCAGGTTTGAGGGTGGTACAATTAAAAGGTACTTTCGTTCGTGTTAGCTCGCTTGTGATATTCCATGTGGTCAATATTTAAAGTGCCCCTCAACTCCAAACATTTTATTTTATTTTCGAAAATAAGAGGTAATTTTGAGCATTTCTTCGAGAGAAAAAAAATGAATTCGCATTAATCCTTGATTTTTTGTGAGCGTTTAAAGATGACAAAATCCCGTGTGTAGTGGCGCACGTCCTAATTATTATAATGAGTCTTGTGACGTAAGCTCAGTCGTCGAAATTTACAAAGGGAAGTCGGAGTAGTTGGAAGTAGTGGTCAGCGAAATCGAAAAAAACGCGTTTAAATGCTAAATAGGTGGTTTGTAGGGGGCTGCAGTAACTGTTCAGACGCCAAGCAAGATATCAGTCTTCACAAAATTCCATTCTGGGGAGATGAGGGTTTGTTAGCCAGAAAAAGGCGCAAGTGGGTTGACTTTGTGAAAGCGAAACGTGTGTATTCAACCATGCTCAGAAAGAAAAATCTTTCACTTACGTAACAATTCTAATGGCGGCGCTTTGCCGTCAGATTGCATTTACAACCGCTCATAAAAAAACAAGGATTAACGAAAATTCAAAACTTTTTCGCAGAATTACTCAAAATTATCTTCTCTTTTCGAAAATTAAATTTTAAAAATTGGGGTTGAGGGGCACTTTAACAATTAGACTGCGGGCTCGAGGTTCCTATCGGCAGAGCGAGAAGTCTAATAGGTGGTTTGCACTCAATCCCCAGAGATTCAAATGAGAAAGGGCATGGCGGCCATGTTGGTGTACAGAACAAAAGAAGCTAACGAGGAATCTATTGATAACTGTACACCAACATGGCGGCTATGACGTCACGTGCACAGGGTCCATTGTTTTAGCATAACCAAGCCACCGTTCTATCAACTTTGCGATCTTGAAAACTGAGAAAACTCGCAAAAAAGGCATTTTTCTAAGTGATTATTGTATGCAGAGCGCGTATGGTCGACTAGCGATCGATAGACAGCCAATCAGATGGCGAGTTTCCCAATAGACGGAGCTGGGCTACGCTAGTAGAATGACGTCCAGTACTAGAACAGGTTCAGGAATTAAAAAAAAAACACTAACCGTTTGGTCAAGTTTTTAGGTCATAATTTACAAACATTCTTTATAGTTTTAGTCGCATTGGCGTATTATCGGTCCCAATCTTGAGCTTGTGTTCTACAGCGTCCAGTCTCTGAATAATACTCTGAATAATATGCCTCAAAGATTCTTACTCTTCATTTTCAGTCATCTACTCGGGATTTGTAAGGCATTGTAAAGCCGTCTGTAATATTGCAACCACAAATCACTCAAAGATAGTTTAATATAGGAGTTATTAGTCGGCGTCTGATATGGCTGTATTTTACGAAATTTTCTTTCCATATATAATAACCAAAAATCTTGCGCGCGCGTGCCCGAGAAATGGTGATGGGAAACCATTTGAGTGTAACTACCCGAAACACGGTCCCTTATTTGGTATGGAACATACCCTACTGCTTTCCAATCACCTGGCGGGGGATTGGATGCATTGGTAACGTTGAATATCGTTTCCATCAAGTGGCTAATGAAGTGCCTATGGTTCAATAGGACATGCAGCAGCGCTACAATGCTGTGCTGCAGATGTACGGTGAGAAAGAGGAGGAGGCCGAGGAGCTGAGGCTGGACTTACAAGACGTCAAGTCCATGTACAAACAACAGGTGACACGACACATTAACATGCAATAGAGAACTAGTTCCTGTAAAAACTAGTGTAGATCTGCGTTGGCGGGGAAGATAAACACGATAATTACCGTCCCTCATCCAACCACATTCTCTCTCTGCACTCTATCAACGCTCAAAGCCAAGTAAAGGTACAGACACGCTGTAACATTGCGCAATCGAGTTCCACTTCGGCAACATTGCGCGCAACAAACTGCACCGTGTGAACAACAGTTGCTGGTAATATTGCGCGTAATGTTGCAGCTTGTATCCGTACCTTAAGGTGTTCAATGGGCTATTATCACAGTTCGGCCATCTTGGATAAAACCCGGTAGCCTCGCACTTGAAATCAGAAACAGTATAGAAGTGTTAAATCGTGAATATTGTACAAGAGAGAGAACAATGGGATCGGATGAGGAACAGTTATTATCTAATATAATTACTAAGGCCAACAGCATTATTACAAATATTGCAGCTTGCGCCCTCAACTGGCTGCAATATTTTCAATAATGCTGTAAGCCTCAGTAATTATCTCATACATAAAGTCAAATAAAAATCGATTCGCTCGAAACGTCAGCTGCTACTCGCTTTCCACGGCGGTTAGCATAGGTTGCCTAAAACTGCTTTAGAAAGAACAAGTTGAAGATGTGCTTTGTGACGTTTTGAAAATTAGCGGGAATTTGTAAGAACACGAGAGAAGTTCGGAGAGAAGCGCGACGCGAAGTCGAGTGCTTCTCATTCTCTCTCGTGTCCAGGCTTACCTGATTAGGAGTTTAACAATTGCATTAATTTCTTTAGTTTTGTTTAAATTTTGGTGTTCGAGATTTGAGCATTGTTACGAGTTTACGTTTCCCACATTCCAATGCTCTATTTTGACATCGTGAATATTTAACCAGCGTCCCTCTCTTTCAACAGCTTGAACAACTCTTTGGCACCACGAGATAACATTTATCCCAACTGAACACCGCTGACCATATCGCGCCATGGACCACATTCACGTCCGAGGCACCGCAGTGCATGATGGTTACTTCGTCACAAGATTAATTCGCCATCATACTAGTGCTAAGTAGAGACATTACCAGAACACTTCACAACTTTTAAGACCGCTACTGGTGTACGTTTTGATTTCAATTTTAGAAAAAGAAGGGGGCCATTGCAAATGTTCGAATTCAAGATTGTCAAGGTCTCTTGAGCAGCACATTTTCCATATCTTCGGGAAGAACTTTTGATTCGTAACTTTGGTAGTAATATAATTTTCCATATGATATAAAGAAAATTACACGGTGGCTTTATCCTCTAGAGTCCAACGTGTAATATATACGTGTAATATCCTCGCCTTCTTTAGAGTAAAAATAAGCATAAAATCTGTGCAACGCTTTTGTAACACGTATTCTCAGTAGACGAGGAGAATTGAATTTTTGAAATTAAAAATGTCTGCTATTAGCAGGTTGATGGGGAAATAGGAACGGAGAATCAAAGGTTTTATGACCAGGTGGTATATATAGGTTTAGTATATACCCTACCATTCTCGTTCCCAGTGCCTCTTCAGTTAGTTGAGGCGGCACTGGGAACGAGAATACCACACCAGTAAATATCACTTTGCGCGCGCGCCGGATTGGCTACTCAAATAGTGAATATGATTTCATATTCACTTCCGAGCGAAACAGCGATCACCTCGCAAGTTTTTGTCCATTTGACAGAAAATAAAATAACTATTTGGTGCTGGCTATATAATTCACCTGTGTGTTTGTATACTAAAACAATTATTCACCTCAGTGTCGGTGAATAGTGGTGGATATTTACTTCGCCGAAGCGGCTCGGTAAATATCCACCACTATTCACCTCCACTTCGATGAGTAATTGTTAATTATATACCACTCGAAGCATGTTAGGCGCGCAAGTTGTAGTTTATGTATATAGGCATTTCAAAAAACGTTCTTGGTCAATATGACCACAAGGAGTATGGGAATAGGACAGATTCAAATTCTGAAATCATGAAGCCATGTCATCTGCGGTTCTGCTTGCTTGATTTAAGATGCGCAGATATATAGTCGTTTGCTTCTTCGGTCTGGTTAGCCAAATTCAGCGACTACCTGTTGGAAAGGAGAACGATGGGCCGCAAGGGAGCATGGGAAAGCGCGTAAGGGACAACACTTTTCACGTTGGATTAACAACTATCCTTAAATGGAAAACACGCTTATTCTTATCACATTCTTAAAACCAGCCAAGATAAATAATTGTCACAATCCGAACGGCGGTAGACCGACTTAGTGTAATGGTCATGACGTCTGCACTACACTGCAGACTGGGGCTCGAACCCTAGCTCTAGGTGAGCGGGAAGCAGTCGTTTACCCGTGAACTCGTCCGATGGTGTGGTTTGTTAGGATTTGCCTAAGAATTAACAATAATAATAATTTCAAGCGTATTTTCAGTTGTTAACTCAACGGGGAGTTGCGATACAAAAGAAGGGCGAGCCCCATCTTTTCTCCTTTCCACTAACAGAGCCTGGGTACGAGGCAGTGACAAGCATTGAATAACTTTAATCCCATGCTCAAAGGGAGCAGGGAACAATAAAATGCGACCGGAAGCAAGTGCAAGCGTCGAAACTAATCGAATATTCTCTCTCCGCGTGATTGGTGGAATACGTACGAATACATTCGTCTACTATTTACTCGCACGTGATTGGTGGAATGCGTCACATGACCCGATATTTGCTCCGCCAGACGCGCGTAAGCGCTCGTCAAAGAAAATATTTGAATGATGATGATAACCGCCACCTACATTGTGGCGTCGAAATGTGCCCTGATATTTGTTCTTGGACAAAATCTGATCCTTGAAGCTTGGTTTCCCTCAAGCAAGACAGCATATTTTAAAAGTAATCCACGCGCGAATCCACGCGCGCTTAACGCTTGTGCGGTAAGTAATCCACGCGCGCTTAACGCTTGTGCGGTAAGTAATCCACGCGCGCTTAACGCTTGTGCGGTAAGTAATCCACGCGCGCTTAACGCTCGTGCGGTAAGTAATCCAGGCGCGCTTAACGCTTGTGCGGCAAGTAATCCAGGCGCGAATCCACGCGCGCTTAACGCTTGTGCGGTAAGTAATCCAGGCGCGCTTAACGCTTGTGCGGTAAGTAATCCAGGCGCGAATCCACGCGCGCTTAACGCTTGTGTGGTAAGTAATCCACGCGCGCTTAACGCTTGTGTGGTAAGTAATCCACGCGCGAATCCACGCGCGCTTAACGCTTGTGCGGTAAGTAGAGGAAATCGCAAAAACGAGAGTGCTATACGGGATTTATAGGCAGTGATATTTTGAAAGTTCTAAAACAACTTAAAATATCACTGTGCCTATAAATCAAGTATAACACGAGCAGTTCATGTGATTTTTTGTTTATAATATAATTAGCAAACATTTGATGAGAGCATGCGACTGTGCACTCGATAACCTTTAGATGTACTCGTCATTGACCAATCAGAAAATCAGTAAAATCTGTTTTTCGTAACCGTAAGCAGCTCAGAAGTGCGCGAGACAACTCATGGCGGCAAAATACTTTCCCGCCATGAGATTGTCGTCGTGCGCTCGCGGAATTTGCTTCAGATGCTTCCGGTTTGCGCACACTAGCACTGCACCGCGCGCTACAAGATTCCCTCACTTAAGCCCGGTTTCCATGTGATCGCAGGATTCTTTTGTTTGGTGTGAATCGAAGCGTAAATTTCTACGCAGAATTAAAGAATCATGCGATCGCTACGATAATATGCTCGCCGTTGTTAATTTATTATATGGCAAGAGCTACTTCCGGTAAAAGCGCGCCTTCTGGTTGGCTGTTTAGCGATCGAGATTTCCTCATGTGTTAATCCAAAATAAGCGAGGAAGAATATTCCGATAGTGAAATTTGTTATCCAACTGAAATAAGGCCCGTTTATACGAGAGGAAAAAAGGAACGGCTCAGATATAGAGAAGTACCGGTTCCATGAACATTTGCCCATGTACACGAGAAATATCTTGAAACGGTTCGGATAAAAAGTGGCACCGGTCCTCAAGCCTAGGTGAAACGGCAAGGGCTGTTTACACGAGAATATTTCCGAGACCGGACATCAGTTCAATCCGTATTCGTAGCACATGACTGTCATAAAATAAAATGGCGATTGACGAGGTAAGGCTGTTGTCTTGTTTTCTTTTAAGAAGAAAATCGGTTAGTTCTACTTTGAAGTTGCATGAAAAAAAAAGAAAATGTGCGTCCATTTCCTTCTTTTTCATTTTGTTGCCCTTCACGTTCACTCGTTTATCGTCCGCCATATTGCGAAAAAGTGGAGCTTAAATGCGCATAAGGACAGAAGTAAACAACTGAGAACAAAATAGTGCAGGCTCAGAAAAAAGCAATGGAACGGATACGTAAGCGTTTTCACGATGCACAGGAACTGAAAACACTGGTACCGAACCCAGTTTTATCCGTTCCGTTCCGTTTCGGGACCATAGGCGCCTATGGTCCCAGAACGGGTAAAATTGGCACGGGTAAGAAGTAGGGTACGGATCGTATACACGAATGAAATTATCGGAACCGTTCTACGTTTTATCCGAGCCGTGCCATTATTTTCTGTCATGTAAATGGGCCTGTAGAAAGCAACTTTATAGTGAACAGAAACAACAATGGCCGGTGCATGTGGAGCGGTTCCGAACAGCCAGCAAGAAATCGAGAGGTCCGTAAATGAACAGAAAAGTTCCGTGAAGGAAATAGCCAGTGACATCAAAACCTGTCGGTACTTGGAGTTGATAAACAACTAAAACGTAATATTTTCAACCTTACCTCCAGCTGACTTCAACTACCTGTTATCCAAGTTATATCGGACATTCCTGTAACACCGGCTTTCTTGTTTTCAAATAGATGCCTCTGATGAAAATTCCACAAGGCCAGTCAATATCCTTTGGAATAACGGCTTTGAAAGGTTACGCCATTTTTCGCTGCAAAGCGAAAATATTGCACACAAACCGTAACGAATCTCTAACTCGACCCTCGCTGCCCACGCCTTCGGCAGTCCCTTTCCCTGTACATCTGATGAAAACAGCCAAGCGATTGTTTTCTGGCTGCAAACATTGGCAGTGTCTCGGGATGCCACTTACAGATCTCCAATTGTTCAAGGTTCGTAAAACAGGTGACGAGTGTTGAACGAGTAATTATCAACAAGACTGACTTCAGTTTGACAGATGTTTCGTCCGCATGTTTTCTTGAGAATAACTTTTCAGTCTCAAACCAGTCTCAAACCAGTCTTAAACCAGTCTTAAACCAGTCTCAAACCAGTCTCAAACCAGTTCTAATCTTACGGATAAATCCTTCAAAATAAAGTTAATTTTAGCCTGGCTTTATTTTTGTTCCAACTAAAAAATGTGCCATATAATAAAAAAAAATCTTAACCTCGTCCTCTCGGTCTACGGGAAAATATCAAACCTCGGTCTTTTATGTACTCACTATCGCTCGGTCCGTATTGTCAAGACCTCAGGCTGATATTTTCCCGTAAAGACCGAGGTTAATAAGAAGTTAATATATACATGGGTCAAACTTCATCCGGTTGATTAAAGGTCTGAAAAGGGTTATGGAAAATCATATTTTCGTCTACAATAGATCCCAGTGCGGCACACACCCCCACCCCTTCCCCCCAACAAAATAGTCAAAAATGACGGGAAATGGAACACAACAGAATATCAATCAAAACTATCGACTAACATAACCCCTTCAGAAAATGGCTAAAAATGAATCCTATTTAGTCGAACTCGTCGTGTATGTGACCGTTGGAGAGTTGGAAGCGAGAAGTACAGCGGCCACCCACGCATTAAAGTTCAACAGTACTTTATGTTAAAGCGAATTTGTTGTTCTCAGTAAATGGTGAGGGGGAAATTAAACTGGAGTCAGTCCAGTAAACGTGTGCAAACCAGAGTACAGTGTTGTACCTCCTCCAAGTTGACTCAACCTGTTTGTGTGTTCTCACATTCTCAAACTCATGAATAATCAACATTCAATTAGGTCATCCCATTTTGGTCATGTGCCGGCATGCACCTTGATAGATCATGAAACGCCGATCTGCTAGCAAATGACTGGGAGCCAGATCAAGGTTGCTCGGATAAGGACACATGGATTTCAACTAAGTAACAACGATTACAACATAGGCATGGCTTTGCATGACTAGAAGTGAAGGGAAAGATGGAAATAGAAATCAGCGTTCGTAATGTATCTCGAACCTTCCACCTCGTGAATGCCCGACTTCTAGTCCTCTATTCTGTCCACTTCACTAGTAGACAAGTTTGTTCAAATGACCAACAGAAAATAACAAGCCTTGTGATTTATGAATACAGGTATTGTTTGAGAAGTCAACAACTCGTTCAGCGTGTTTGCCCGGACGTGGTAACAAAACACTCGCAAGGTGCGCCCTCGAGATTCATTTGCTTATAGAGTGTGATAACCATCAACACATGCAGTTTTGTCATTGAGATATCTATTTATGCAGTCAGGCATGTCTGAGTTGCATTATGCAACAGAAACTTTCATTGGTGAAATTGGTAAGTGCTATTCATATTAGAGTTTCAATATGCAAACTTGCGGTTCAGTCGTTGGATTATGACGTTCAGTCATTGTATTATGATATTTAGTCTATGACATTGGGTCATTGTATTATATTTAGTCTATGACATTGGATTATGACGTTCAGACATTGGATTATGCTATTTAGTCTATGACATTAGATTATCACGTTCAGTCATTGGATTATGATATTTAGTCTAAAACATTGGATCATTGGATTATGACGTTCAGACATTGGATTATGATATTTAGTCTATGACATTGGATTATGACGTTCAGTAATTGGATTATGATATTTAGTCTATGACATTGGATTATGACGTTCAGTAATTGGATTATGATATTAGAGCGGTTTTCAGTTGAGTGTAGTGAAACCAAACGCAAATTACCCACAGCCAGCCAATCATTAGGAGCGAGTAATCACAAGTAACTCATAAATGGTTTCCCTGTGAGCCAATGACAAACCAAACCAAAACCAATTTGCGTTTGGTTTTACTTTGGATTCTGATTGATTGGTTTACTTTCTCAGCCAATAGGAGAGCTTAGTAAACGCAAAACCAAAACACTTCCGACACTCAATAGCCCACTTACGTGATATGCTTTACTTGTCACGCACAAAGGTTTCAATACGAGGCCCCGTGCTAAATTAAATTAATTATTTTCTCTGTGAAAAGAATAAATTTAATTTAGCACGGGGCCTCATTTTGAAAACTTTGTGCGTGACAAGTAAAGCATATCGCGAAAGTGGCCTATTGAAATCCGCTCAAGTCTATGACATTGGATTATGACGTTCAGTCATTGGATTATGACGTTCAGTCGTTCAGTTAATGATATTCAGTCAATCACTTAGTGGTGATGACGTAACGACGTCATCGCTCACATGATTTTAAGTACATGCTCTATCTCCCTCATTACTCGGGCTGCCTCTGGCAGCACCGAGTCTTAAAATGCAAGTCGTTATTTTTATTTTTTTATTTTTATTTCATGTCAGACGGATTCTGCGCATGCGTTAAAGGTCAAATTCAAACCAATCAGATTGCACTGTGCTGGTCACGCAACAATCGCCAGGTTAATGTATTTACATAAGTGAATACAGTAAATCAAAATGGTCGACCCGCGAGGGCGAAAGCCTTCCAACAGGCTCAGGATATTTCAACTGGCGCTCTTGTTGACCATAACAATACATGAACAACCAGGAGCCGTAATACATTCGATCAGCGCTGTTTGGACAGATCCAATGTACATTTAGAAACGTAAGCGAAATACCATATCCAAACACGTTTGGATATCAACGGGTATCGAATTATAATCAAAGGTTAGATCTCGTCAGGCGCGCTCAGATAAGAAAGTTCAAAGCTCTCAGACTAGGCGAGACAAGGAGATATCACTTTCAATGAGTCATTGTCGGAAATCTATTCCATCGTGGGCGGTCTTGTACAGCTAAGGCATGTTTTACGACAGAATAACCAGAGTCTTTCTACTGGATTGAGAGCTCGAGACATTATACATGTCGGCTAATATGGGGAAAACTGAAACAAAAAATGAACTTTGACGGCAGAAACCCTCAATTGAGCCAAGCGGAATATTTACATGATCCGCTAAGATTGTTACAAATCTTAGTTAAGCAGATGTTTTCAGTGTATGCCAACTGAAATGCGGCAACTACACGAACAAGAAGCATGAACTGCCAGCAACGAGAGAGGAAAAAGTATTTGAAATGCACAGCGCTAGCTGAAATAGGGCATATATATAATATCTGAGACGTTAAATTACGTTACTGTGAAGAGGATCAAAATTCAAGTTTTGTAGCTTGAGACTGTCTTCTGCCGTGACTCGTGAGAGAAATTGGAAACGATCTAGCTGTTTCATTCAGACACTGGCAAATTTATTGAAAGCTACGGGCTTACTTTCTGAGATTATTATTCATTGTGGAATGAAAGGAAACAGGTTAGCTGAAAGTTAAGTTCGAGGTAGGCGTCGACTTTCATTCAGATTCAGTGCATATGTGCACGAAGGTGGGTGCTGTCAACAACACTACCAAAAGATCCAAAACGAAAGTTCAGTTACGTAAGTACTGTAAGTAAACTCTTTTTGATTTGAATAAATTTCCTCTCAGTTTGTCTGTTAATGTACTTTTCCTTCTAATTATCGCTTTATTTAACATCTGTGATTTAGAGTATGCGTACCTCAGAATAAATTATTTGAAAGGTCAACTGAATTCTTGTGTCGATAAGCGCAAATGTTTTTTGTGAAACAGTCTGTGTATATGAGAAGCGGCTTAATAGAAGAGCTTTCTCATTTATAGGAATTACAATTTTTTTTCTTGCTATGAAATTTATGTTTCATTTCACATTTATTCATACAGTTTTAGCCGGACATTTCCCCGAGTTTTTGATCTATTTTCAATCAAATTCAAAGTCTGAATATGTCATTGTATTGCATTTATACACTTGAATTGCCAGTATTCTGTTGTTCGAATCCTGCGTTATCATAGTCATGCCATAAAAGCGATTAATAGACCAGTCTGTTTTTTTGACGTTCTCACTGGCGAATTAAAGCACGACTTGATACTAAGAGGATTTCAAATGAAAGTGTATTTCATCTTCAATCTCATGTGGCCCGAGTGAAAGCCCAGATGGGCTCTTGTTTCTAATAGCAGGCGGCCCCAACTTTGACAGGCATGGCATGGGTCCCCCATAATCACTTGGTGATGTAACGATGAAGTAATCGGTCACGTGGTTTTACAGACAACACAGGCCATCACAACAGCAATAATAACTTAAATTTTGAACAATTTGACATGTTTACCCTTGGGAACACACTAAAATACACTTTGCATCCACGAGTTCACTACTGGGGTGCTATGTTAATATATATCCATTTGTTTGATAGAGCTGTTTGTAAATGGTCAAACCTAAAACCAAAACCCTTTACAAAATGATTTGAGGAGTACTTTGAACTTGTATTTTTTCTAAATATTTACATGTAAATCATTACTATAAGAGTACGAATAAAGTTGTTGTTGTTGTTGTTGTTGTATTATTTATTTTCATAATAGTAATATTCCTACTTGATTGAAAGCGGTTATAATTTAATTGAAGGAATTGTAGAAACTCGAAGCTCCGGCCTTTGATATAAACACCAAGCAAATAACTTATAATTATAAATTAAGAACGACTATAGAAACTTGATTTTCGTTTTGTACAAACATGAAGACATTTGAACAGTCCTTGCTTGTTTGCACGTATATTTACACTTCGTACTCTTCATAGAGTGATTAAATTTAATTGCTTATAAAATAAAAAATTGTACCTGTCAATATTCAAAGTGTTCAAGTTGACCCTCGTTGATTTTCAGTCTGAGTTTTGCACTCAAATATTTTTACAAATAATAAACTTCATGAGAAGTAGAAGTTCAAAGCTCTATTCACATCGCAGTCGGCGGCCAATGTTACCCTGACAAGTTCCCTGTGGGGCACCGAATCTCCCAGCACCTCGGCCAGTGCACGCATACACTGTTCAACTCGTGTTTCTCTAACACATGTCGCACGACCTCTTGACTGGGTGAAGATAGCTTCACGTTCGTCGAAACGGCAAACCTAAGAAAGAAAAACATGGAAGAATTTTAAAAGCGAATATGTAGCAATATTGATCTCGTACATCACTTCTCGTGCCTAAAATCTATTCTACAGCTGCAAAATTTACCAGTGGCCTTTGCCGTACAGTAACTCCTCTTTGAAATCAAAACAAATGGTCTTCTGGCCAAACAGATGTCGGTGAAGCGAAAGTAGGAAACTGATACATGGGAACAACCAATATAATTGTCTCATTAGGACATGTAGCAAGTAACCATTACTTCTCAGCAGTCACACAGCGTAATGCTTTCATTTGGACAGTACTTCATGTATGACGATACATTACGTGTAACAATCATTAAGACAGAAAACAGCGGGTTTATACAGTTGTTGCCAATATTCAAAATAAAAACAGATAAATGTTCACAACAGGCGGAGTCAATGCACTGTAAAACACAAATAAAACAAGTGCCTTATAGCTTAAAGGGAACCTCGGCTGAAAAACAATGTTTGCTCTCAAGTGTTTGTTATGGATGCTTAAGTCTGTTTCTGTGTTTGTCTCCAGTAAATTGTACACTAGATGTCATTTATGCACCGATTTTCCTGTCGATAAAACTCATTTGAATTTCCTGCGCGCCGCCATCTTGAATTGTATGACGTCACAGTGTTGCCTTATTGTCAGAAAACAATAGCTCTTTTGTTATGCGACAATAGGGCAACACTGTGACGTCATGATATACAAGATGGCGGTTGCCCATCTCCCTCCCCGTCGGTTGCCCATCTCCCTCCCCGTCGGTTGCCCATCTCCCTCCCCGCTGCCCATCTCCCTCCCCGTCCGTTGCCCATCTCCCTCCCCGTCCGTTGCCCATCTCCCTCCCCGTCCGTTGCCCATCTCCCTCCCCGTCCGTTGCCCATCTCCCTCCCCGTCCGTTGCCCATCTCCCTCCCTGCTGCCCATCTCCCTCCCCGTCCGCTGCCCATCTCCCTCCCCGTCCGCTGCCCATCTCCCTCCCCGTCCGCTGCCCATCTCCAGCTCCCCGCTGCCCATCTCCAGCTCCCCGCTGCCCATCTCCCTCCCCGCTGCCCATCTCCCTCCCCGCTGCCCATCTCCCTCCCCGTTGCCTTATTTACCGAGGTGTGTACTGCTATAATACTACTTCAAGGTGAAGAGAGGAAGATAAAATAAGCTCACTTACTTCAAAAGCTTTCCGCACGTCTTCCACAACTGGTTCAACACGACACCTAGATAGACGTGTAAATATTGGAATCGTTAAGGCTACTTTTGAAGTGAGGAAGGGTGACGTTTTCCGTTTGTCAATAGAGAGCTTAAGCATCAACGACGGCGACGGCAGCGAGGACGGGACCTAGAAAAATGTTTTATCCCGAAATATGACGTTTACTATTTCTTTCGTTCGCCTTTAATTACTTTTCCTATCAATATCTTCGAAAATATGATAAGCATAGAGTTCCGTTCACGCCGAACGAAAAACGGACTGATTTACTTTCTTACGTTGGCGTTCCCTTGTAAACGTAAAATTTGGGGATTTCGCGTTGTGTTTTTGCAGACATGCAACGGTTGAAATATAGGCGACTGCGTGCATTTTCACGTGCAGTTATTGTGTTTTGTAATTAAGGGTATTGTTTTATGCCGTCGTCCAAGACGTTGCCGTCGTGGTTGCTTAAGCTGTCTAATATCTCATCTCAGATATTCAGGTTTTTGCAATATGCAAATGAGATGAACTATGACGTCATAAGACTGACACAACCTGAAGAATATCTATGCAAATAATGGTAAAGACAATTGAAACTTTGCACATGTTCGGTACTCATTGTGGAAATTATGACATTGCCATGGAAATACTCTTGACCCCAGGCTCCTTTCACCTTGTAGATAAATTACAATTTTTCTTCCTGAGTGTTTTAAGCGATTATTTTCTATAATACATACAGTGCCTACATTGTTCCCAGTCTTCTGATGTGCCTACAACAGAACTAAAACTGTTTAACAAAGAAGAAATTAGGAAATTTCATTTCCTCATGGAAGCGTGGAACCAAGTGTTTCCATGGCAACATCATAATTAGCACATCCATGCGTATTTTCCTTAGTACCACCATAGTTAATAGAGTGGAATGGTTAGGAAACTCAGGGACCTTCTTTGTTATAGGTCTTTGTTAGCTTTTTTCGACCACTACCGTGCACAAAACACAATAGAAATTCCAACATGTTAGTCAATCAGCCACTAGAAACGTGTGAGTTCAGTCGTTCAGGGAACGCTAATGAACTATGATCGTGCACAATCTTTTGTCTTACCCCCTTCCAACCTAAATCGCAGCGCCTTTGTTAGCCCTTTTGAAGTTTGCCGGGTTTCCTAACCATTCCACTCTATTAACTATGGTACCACACACGTGTAGATTATCAAGTGCGTTCGACATATTTTTTTGTAAGAGAAAGGACTGTGGTAACACAAAAGGCTGAAAGATTGCTGCAATGATGTTGACGGTGTAAGTAATCCTGACCAAAAATGCTCGTTTTTAACTAATGTGAAAATTTTGATGTCTTGACTTATAAGTTAATATACAAGGGACTGCATCTGGGTATAAAACTTTAATTATCTTTGTGTAACATTAAATCATTGGATGCAATGCTTATGTGGCTATATGTATACATGTGCGTTTTATATGGTTATAGCATTCATTTGAGCATTCATAGCACATTTTGCTGTGTGGTTTACAGTGTACATCAATAATTGGAGTTAGTGTAGAACACAAATCAACCCTATTAGTTAGCGATAGGCAACTAATTCCTGTAAAAACTAGTGTTGGTTAGTTATCTATAGCTATTCAGATGTGTATAAACTGCATTCCAGTTCCTAGCATTCACAATACTAAGTACATTCCAGTGTAGAACAAAATATATATGCATGTGTATAAAGTACACCCCATGCAGTTCCTTAGATCATTCACAGTATTTTTCAAGTAAAAACAAGGTTGGCTGCCATTGTTAGTTGCAGAATAATTTATGGTCAATGTTGGTAGCCGGGTCCTGGCTTTGATCAGCCTTGTTTCAGGTGGCCGTCAGAAGTTCAGTGTAGATTAATCGATTAGGGAACACAGCAATGAACTCAGTACTTTAAATTCCCCTCACCTTGTACTGTGTTGATTTTCCAGTTCCTTGGCATATCAAAGTGTCGTTATAGATTAATGTTAGTGTTGAATATTTGTATAACCAAGATGTACATAGTGTCGCAACTCACATAAGATACGGCGATTACGGGTATCTAGAAAACTCAGACCTAGATTTCTCTCAGTTCAGCCAGGTCATCTTACTGTTTGTAGTTTTGGTATCTGTATGTACAGCGAAAAGCAGAATCCAATACAGCGAGCAAGCCAACAGAATTCACTCGGTTGTTATTATGGCCAAGTTGATTCGATTCAGTTGTCTGTTCAACGACCGCGCCGACAAAAGAGACCATGTTTGACTTGATATAGTTTGGACATCAGACTTTGTCGAATGCTACAGATATAGCACCCACTTTCCTCAGGCTTTGACATATCGTGCTTGCTAACGTTTTGAACATTATTGCATTGGATTGGGAAAATAAGACACACTCGACGTTGCTCCGAGCATCGTGTATATAGCTACCAGTTCCCCGGCCGTTCACTGATGATATTCATTTCAGTTTTTCGTAGGCATTTTGTAATACGCCTACGAATAAACTAAACTTTTTGGGGGCTACCGGACGCAAACACGTCACACACAGGCACAGGGAACCCGTCACCAGATTAGGTTGCGTTCTCCTTCGTCGAACGCAATTACTCTAAGGCATAGCCTGATTTTCAGACGGTACGAGGTCGTCCGCTCACTTCCTCCCCTTCCCCAAGGGACGACCTCGTACCGTCTGTGAAAGAAGCTGTTGTGCTTCGTTGAAAATGTTTTTATCATACTCTGAGTGACCTTTCTGCCTGCCTGCCTCCCTTTCTTATATCATTTATGAGTCCAAACTCAACTACGACACCTAAAACAACAATTTATCCAATACACAACTTGTCTTCTACTGAGTACTCATATACGTACTTCTACACTTCTTGTTGTAATACCACATTATTATACCATTTACGAGTTCAAACTCAATTACGACACACCAAACAACAACTTATCCAATACACAACTTATCTTCTACTGAGTACTCATATACGTACTTCTACACATCTTGTTGTAATACCACATTATTATACCATTTACGAGTTCAAACTCAATTACGACACACCAAACAACAACTTATCCAATACACAACTTATCTTCTACTGAGTACTCATATACGTACTTCTACACTTCTTGTTGTAATACCACATTATTATACCATTTACGAGTTCAAACTCAATTACGACACACCAAACAACAACTTATCCAATACACAACTTATCTTCTACTGAGTACTCATATACGTACTTCTACACTTCTTGTTGTAATACCACATTATTATACCATTTACGAGTTCAAACTCAATTACGACACACCAAACAACAACTTATCCAATACACAACTTATCTTCTACTGAGTACTCATATACGTACTTCTACACTTCTTGTTGTAATACCACATTATTATACCATTTACGAGTTCAAACTCAATTACGACACACCAAACAACAACTTATCCAATACACAACTTATCTTCTACTGAGTACTCATATAAGTACTTCTACACTTCTTGTTGTAATACCACATTATTATACCATTTACGAGTTCAAACTCAATTACGACACACCAAACAACAACTTATCCAATACACAACTTATCTTCTACTGAGTACTCATATACGTACTTCTACACTTCTTGTTGTAATACCACATTATTATACCATTTACGAGTTCAAACTCAATTACGACACACCAAACAACAACTTATCCAATACACAACTTATCTTCTACTGAGTACTCATATACGTACTTCTACACTTCTTGTTGTAATACCACATTATTATACCATTTACGAGTTCAAACTCAATTACGACACACCAAACAACAACTTATCCAATACACAACTTATCTTCTACTGAGTACTCATATACGTACTTCTACACTTCTTGTTGTAATACCACATTATTATACCATTTACGAGTTCAAACTCAATTACGACACACCAAACAACAACTTATCCAATACACAACTTATCTTCTACTGAGTACTCATATACGTACTTCTACACTTCTTGTTGTAATAACACATTATTATACCATTTACGAGTTCAAACTCAATTACGACACACCAAACAACAACTTATCCAATACACAACTTATCTTCTACTGAGTACTCATATACGTACTTGTACACTTCTTGTTGTAATACCACATTATTATACCATTTACGAGTTCAAACTCAATTACGACACACCAAACAACAACTTATCCAATACACAACTTATCTTCTACTGAGTACTCATATACGTACTTCTACACTTCTTGTTGTAATGCCACATTATTATACCATTTACGAGTTCAAACTCAATTACGACACACCAAACAACAACTTATCCAATACACAACTTATCTTCTACTGAGTACTCATATACGTACTTCTACACTTCTTGTTGTAATGCCACATTATTATACCATTTACGAGTTCAAACTCAATTACGACACACCAAACAACAACTTATCCAATACGTAACTACACTTATTGTTGTTATAACACATTATTATACCATTTACCAGTCCAAAATTAACCATCTCAGCTCACACAATTGCAAAATCAAACGACAACAGCACCACCAATTTAACCAGTTCACAATTTACTGAATACTTACATATTGTCTTCTATACTTTTTATTAACTCTTGTTGTAGAGGTGGTGCTAATTCCTCAAATACATCTGACGACGTGATGTCTGGATTGCTATTCACGAATCTCATTGCTTCGGCCTGAAGTCGAGACAGCAAAATAGCAGTGAACATTTCTACATGATCTGTAATATCTGCAACTGTAGTTAAATCCCCTGGGTATCCCAATAAAACTACTTACAAGTGGTGCATAATCCATTCTTAAAAGAACCAAATATTTCACATTACTTTTCAGTTTGATACAATACATAGAAGTGACGCGTTTGGGTCAACACCGTTGAAACCACTTTTCGAAGACTCAACTGTATTAGTAATATCTGCTATAGAGGGTTGGAACCATCACGTGACGCAAGTTATGTTGGATGGCAGGAACAATATAATTTCATTCCTTTGAGATGTAATTTTTCACGTGATGATTAAATAAATTTCATTATTCTTTGAGGACTTCTTCTAACTTTACTCTTTTCGCAGTGCGAACTGAACGTTTAAAAAAAAAAGATTCGTCTACCACCAAGTTGTGGAACGATATTGATACAGAAGTACGCGACATTGAGTCGGGTGGTCCTTTCAAAAGAGCTTTGTTCACTTGTTTTGATGTTCCAAAATATACAGCTTTTAATTATATTCATTTTGAAATCATTGGTGTTTCCTGCAATTTGATTGGTTAAAAGCAGCAGTGATTTCAGCCTAAATTGCATCATTTTGTGTCTGTTATTGCATCCTTTTGCTGAACCAATCAAAAAGCAGAATTTAAGAAGCCATTTCACAGCATAGGGATTGCGTGATCGCTCGCGCACGCTCTTAGATTCAAAGCTCTAGCTACCCGCTTGACTTTTCTAGTTTGTTGTTGTAAAAAAACAAATTTACGAACGTTTTTCGTTTGTTAAAATTTCAAAATGAATATAATTAAGTGGTAAAAGAACTAAGTGGAGTGCAATTTTGGTCTGAAATCATACTCTTGATTACAAATTGCACTCCCGCTTCGCGGTCGTGCAATTTTGTAATCACTCGTATGATTTCAGACCAAATTGCACTCCACTCAGTTCTATTACCATTATAAATAATTTCTCTTTTGAAAGATATTTCTCTATTAATCTCATCCTCATTAATTATTCATGAGATAACCAACCAACCAACCATGTGCCCAGAATTCGATCGCATGACGATCCTTGAAACCCAGGAAAGTACACCCACAACTCCCAGTCCTTTGACTGGAAAAAATTGGTTGAATGTACTCCTGGGATTTCTGGGAGTACTTTCCGGGGTTTCAAGGATCGTCATGTATTCGAATTCGCGGCACATCTCAACATCAAGGTTTTCTATGCTTTCTAGCAGAATGGTAAAGCTTGTGGCCTCCAAAGCGGCAATTTTGTTCTCTCTTGCGTTCCTCCATTCCTCAAATACTTTTACTACCCAACTGTTCTTGTAACGCGTTGACAGTGGTACAGCTTTTAACAACATTTCTTACTCTTCGGCTCCGCGCTTTTCTGAAACGTTTGAGTGGTCTAAACTCTTCTTCATCGCTCTGTGTTTTTCACGAGAAGCCATGTTGAAACGACAGCAAACTTACAAAATTCAGTTTTGAATTTGAATTTAATACTGGAACATTGAAGTCCCAAATGACAAGAAACAATAAACTGCTTCATTATGATGAACAAATCAATTGTCAACCTGTACCCGGAATAAAAACAACATCCCTCCCGAATAATTAATGACAATGAGATGTCATTTCAAAGCCTCCAATTCGGACAGGACGGTATTTCAAGTCCTCGCAATCCCGTCCAGTCCTCATTGTCGGCTTCACACTCGTCTACGTCTAGATGGATATGTGCTATTAATTTTTATCTTTTCAAAATTAGGTGTAAAATACCCCGGCATGTTTTTGTGGCTTTGGAAGTAAAAGTATCAATCATTATTTCCTTCATTGTACGACATTTGCTGCTCCTAGATTAAAACTAATCTCCTCTGCTGCTAAAATTATTGCTGACAGATGGCCGTTAATGTCCGAGTTACAGATAATAAAGTTTTTCTTGATTGGATCTTCACAACCGACTTTCAGCGGATAAAAATGCTGATATTTTCTATTCTGTCCAATGCTTTTTTAAAGAATCTAATCGATTTCAAAAGCGCGAGTTTAAATTTTTCTTGCCATCCATCTGTCAACACCATTTTGTTGTTTTAGAATTCTTAAATGTATTTGTTTTTGCACACTTTTCACTTGTATAAAAAAAAAATTATGTAATGTCCCGTTTGGAACTATGGTTGAAATTTTACTCGTAGTGAGCCCCCTAGATGAGCAGTTTTGCTCTTGGGAAAACTCCGCATATTAATTTTTATTTTATTTTCATTGTTCCTTCCATCCAACATGTCCTCCCCCTCCTGTGATGGTGTGAATCCTCTATTGCTCTCCCGTGGGTCGGGACATTATAGTACGTTGTGGTTCAAGAGTCGGGAAGATCTAAATAGCTCTACACTTTAGTACTGAATATCTATGCCTTGGGAGGGGAATTAGACATGAAGTATCTCCTCCAAGGTGGAAAAATGTCAAATTCCATGAGTATGCCGGGTACCCCTCCCCTAGAGGGCACTGGTGCACCAGTTACTGCTGATAACACCACTGAACATCGATAATTGTTGGTTGCAGATTACCTTAAGATGTAATGCGTTGTATTGGTCAGCTAAACTGACGAGAAGCAGGACTGACTCGTCACAGATACGTGCACACAACGCAACCTCGCATGTGTGTTTGAGATTGTCCATCTGAAAGAAAAAAATTACAAATAGTAAATAATACTTTACCAATCACATCAGCTGTTAAAATCAGTGGATGTCGTGACATGTCCTGCAGTGAGAAGAAACTTTCAACGACGTGTGCTGTTCACATGTAGAAAAGCTATCAGTAAACCATGTGGGATGCAGTTGAGTATGAAAAATTGTAAATCGTATGGAATGTGCATACAAATATACAACATATTCCCTGTGTACGCATTGTATATGATTTACAGTGTCATCACATCCGTGGTTGGACTGCAAGAAAGTACCTTCATACATCTTAGCATAAAACTAATCGTAGCAGCTCCAGCACAGCAATGAGATTTTATTGTCTACTTCGTAAAGAACGAGTGGCCGGATAACTGCTAACAGTGGATATAACCGCACTGACTCATCCACATACAGCTTTTCAAGACCTCGAGCATCTGGTATCACTCTGTCACATTTACGAAGTAAACTCAAGGCGTGTGTATGTAGTTTACCTCATAACGGTCCGTGAGTGTCATCATCTCCGCCAGTTGTTCAGTGCTCATGTCATCCGTCTCTAACGTACCGCGATACACAGACCGAAGGAACTGATCAAACAAAACTGGACTCGTGTCTGGGATCGTGATTTTCCTGTAAAACAAGTAATGCGTCTGAATGCGAAGGATTCCAGAGGCCAAAAAAAATCCTCTTTTAATAATTACCAGTCATATGAACACGCCGAATTTGATCTGAGATGTACACATTTTGAAAAGCTTATGTTTCCATCATGGCCGCTTCTACCTAGCCTATGAGATGGTGGACGATCAAGGGCGAATCTCTCCCACTTTCCAACGCTTTTCTCATTCTAGCATGCATGCGTAGATACTAGAAAGCATTTCAGAGCACTGACAACATTTCATTTTTTCTGCGGCGATGCACCCAAACCTCCCCAGGTGTTGCGCTTTTCAGATGCACATGCCCTTCTGACGGACACCTCCCACTCGTTCTTCTGGATCCGCCGCCCCTGATGAGGATGAAATGAAGGATGAGTAGGAGTCAGACACTAAACTGTTGACTTCAGCTCACCTCACGGCCGACCTGGACTTTTCTATTCTTTGACATTTAATTTTTTTTTGCAATTCTATTCTAATCCTATGATATGAATCTTTGTAGTTTTAAGGTTTTGTAGAGTCGCTCCAACGTCGGTGTCGACAATTTAGTACTAATTTAGTTGATGTCACCATGCCAACTGTCATCAGGAGCAGGTTGGCGCAGTGGTTAAACGCTCGCTTCTCACCGCTGCGGTCCCGAGTTCGATTCCCGGCTCGGGCACCATATGTGAGTTAGGTTTGTTGTTGATTACCTATCTGCATTCGAGGGTTTTTCTCCGGGTTCTCCGGTTTTCCTCCCTCAACAGTGAATACAAAACAGTTAATGTAGTGGGGAGTGTGTGAGGAGTAAAAGCAAGCCCCCACAGGCTGTAAGCTGTAATACTCAGCCTGCTATACCAAATAAATTTCTTAAATATATATCAGCCTCGGGGCAGACCTTGACTCGCTGTTTGACTAAGTCTAGTGAACGTATATATGATTTAGCTGTGACCGTATGTCTTGCCGTTACATTAATTTAGGTTACGTCACCTAAATATAGTTATATAATTTAGTTAAATTTATCTAAATCGTCATCGCCGACGTTGGAATGACTATCATAGAGCTTGGTTACCTGTCAATGGATTCCTTCATGCCACTCAACAGAGCACGTCTGAACCAATCACATCGCGCTGCTAGAATGACACGGTGGGCTGCAAACTCCACAAAATAGTCCTTCTTTACTTCAATATCACCTACGCCATGCCTGTGCCCAGATTCTTCACTGTCTTCACTACAGGTTTGGCTACTGTTCTCTGGTATATGCCTAGTCTCTTTTTCACTTTCATTACAGTTCTGGCAACTAATGTCCTTTGTAGCACTATTCGCTTCATTTTCTTGGTGAGTAATTTCTCTAGCTTCCTGGCAGCTAGAACCGTGTGCTGTATCTCTGTCATCAGATTTAGGCACGCTCTTGTTTTCGCTACACGCATAGCAGCTCTCGTCCTCAGAGGAACAACCGCTGACAAGACACGTCATGTCTGCATGTTCTTTAGACAGCAGCAGCTGTGCGACGGCCTGGGCGAGAGGACTATCAGCTGCACTGGGTGGGGTGGTGAGGGAGTCGAGATTATTCTATAAGAGAAATTGAACACAGTCAATAAATAACTTATATGAGTACTACAATCAACAATCACTGCAAATGATACACACTGTTAGCACCGGTTCAAACGTCAAACTTCTCATGTGCCGAATCTAATGATTGTATTAAGTACATCAAAAGTTCGACGACAGATTTGTATTAAATTCGACTCGTCGAATAAAACGACACAAGTTGGACACTGATTCAAACGTCGAACTTCTCATGTACTGAATCTAATTCATACATTCTCGACTACCCACAATTCTACGCTTTCGGGCTAAATGTTATGCGCAGACGCCACGGGAAAAGTGCCGCTGTATGCTCACGCATGTGGAAATGCATGTTCTTCGCGCTTTAATAATACCAAGTACAGATACCTCGGCTCCAGTACTTCTGTATGAAGTGTTCAGTATTCGAAATCGATGAAGCCACTACATGAGACATAATCATTCCTCGCTGACTTATACATGTACCAGAATGAAGCAGACCGACCACATAATATTATATACAGGACTTCCCATAATCTTTGAGCTAAGTTTTCATCTACTATTTATATTACGACTTATTTATGACTTATTAATGAACAACATCTCGCATGACATTATTATTTGCCATATTTGTGATAGTCGTGTATATGATAACCAAAACTCATTTTGTTGAAATTTATGTAATACCTGGCTTCATGCGAATTGTCTTAAGATCACAAAGAAAGAACTAAATTCATTCAAAATATCGCGAGCAGTCACAGCATTACATTGAGTAAATTAGCATATTGGAAGGTTTATAGTTTTTTGGGGCATTATTTCGACTATTTGTTTCAAATTTAAAAGTAAATGAAAAAGCTTACAACAACACAAAACAGTTCAATATATTTTCTTACCTAAAGCACACCTTAAATGTTTTCCCTCGTCGTGACTATAGCG
This sequence comes from Actinernus sp. WN-2022, assembly GCA_030867875.1. Taxonomy (NCBI): domain Eukaryota; kingdom Metazoa; phylum Cnidaria; class Anthozoa; order Actiniaria; family Actinernidae; genus Actinernus; species Actinernus sp. WN-2022. The sequence goes on from JAOWCC010001634.1 coordinate 62,690,628, forward strand.
ATACTTCTTGTTGATAAACATTACAATTGTTATGCTAATGTAACCATGATTTCAAAAGGCCGCTTTATGTCACAAACCAATCGATCTCTGGTTGGTACATTAATGACAATGGATGACGTGGTATAAGTATCGTTATACCATGGTAGCCTCGGATTCTTTTGTTCTCCGAGACACATTTAAACCACTAATTTTCCCTGATGGTAGGGATATTTAGAAATATGCATTGTTTCGAAATTTCCCGCCGGGAAATTTCGAGACAATGCATATTTCTAAATTTCCCCTGCATGCGTAATGAGGGAAAGTTAGAAGAGAATGCAGGCTGGAAGTGAGAAGGTCAAAAGCATCAACTCCTGCTCCCCTCTGGCACACCTAGCCCTGCGCTCCCGGATGAAAAATACTGAATCCAAACTGACCTGTCTTCATCATAACCTTCAACGTAATCCATGTGGGATCACGTATTTCAATCTGCATATTCTTCTCTTAATTTCTCAAACCCGCTTCTTCCATGTGGGATACTTAAAACCATAAACGTGACGTAATTAAAATCCATTCATGCTCTTTGAATATTTAGTCCATCGCATAATTACATTGTATTTTAGTGTTATTCTTCTCAAAAACAACACGCTTTTCCCCAGGGGAAGCCAGGGTCGTTTAATCAATGGAGCTCAGTCAAGCATTAAACAAAACGTTTTCGAAAGCAACTCGACTGCGACGTCTTTAGTTTCGGCAGAGAAAACTAAACTTCTCAGAGATTTGTTCCGTTCCTCGGCGATCATGGTATAACAAACTTATACCATGGCATTTCGGGGTATAAGCGGCCTCGGGACTTTTACAAATCTTCCCTCGGCTCTCGGGGCAATTTAAATCACTAATACCCCTCATGCCATGGTATAACCTATTCTTGGGTTGCACGTTACGTCATCGCCGCCATGTTGGTGGAAGTTAACAAAGGATTCCTCGTTAGCTTCTTTTGTTGTGGCACCAACATGGCCGCCATGCCCTTTGTTATTTGAATCTCTGGGGATTGGTTGCAACCCAGCAATAAATATAAATCAAATGAAAAATATATTCAGTGCTATTGAACGGGTGACTGAATACACGTGAGGAATTTGAAAACAAGCTTATGAAATGTACGATTTTGCACATAATTAGAAAGCTCGGAGGAGAAAAGGCTATGAGTGATTTTGAAGGTTTTAACCAGCTAAATTCCCGACCTCATCTCAGTGAGCAAAAACGTATTCATGAAACGAATTGAATTATTGCACATGGTGTCACAAAATACGTTGTCCTACAACATACTGCGAACGAGGCCAAAGTTTTCGTTTATATTTTTTAATATTGACATCAATTCCAAATTGCAGCTTTTCGTCAAATATTCACAATTGACCTTTCGTCATTCATTTAGTGATATAATTCTTTCCACTTTCTCGATTTTCTTGCAGTTAAAACAGTAGTTTCCCGTGGTTTTAAACTCTAGATTACGGGGTAGATTTGGAATCGGTGATCATATTTGCCTAACTTTTTGCAAGAAATTGGCGAACATGATATTCTCTTTTGCTGTGGAAGTTTTCAATCCATCGATTCTATTGATACTCGTTACCAACAAAGTTCATGGGTCAGTTAATCTATAACAACAATTTTAAACAAATCTATCGCCTCGTTTGTTAGATTTTCACATTTTACGTCAAATAAAGGGTCGAAAGAAGCACTATATCTCCAAACATATTATGTATCTTCGAATTCTGTTTGGTGTTTACTTGTCTTCAATATCAGGAAATACATGGTCCAAAATATCTCAACGATCGGCCAAAAACTTCCCGCTGAAAAGTACGCCTCTTTATGATGCCCATTTGGCTGTCACGATACCCGCGAGCCACCTTGAGCAGGTAAACAAACATAGCGCCAACCGTCCTGAAGCTACGTTCACATCAAATACACAACAAACTTACTAAAATATACTGCACGCCACTGTTGAAAGCCTGTCAATGGTTCCCTACCACCTCTCTGACGGAGCCAACAATTTGTTCAGTTGTAGCTTGACACGTGCTTTCGTCCTTGTCCTCGATCCCCATTCAGTATTTAACACAGACGAGCGAGACAAACTGTATTTTTTCAGCAAAGGCATAATTCAGGCACCAAAAATGTCAGCAAGTGTCACGCTGGGTTGAGTGACGGCAGCTACAAGCGTGACCAACCTCGTGGCCAACTTCGTGCCCTGTCCAACATGGCGCAAAGAACTGGTTGAAGCGTGACAGGTCTGCAAAACACTTGCGCATGCGTGAATTTCCCCCGGAAAATCACGCTCGCGCGCGTCAGTTTGGATGCAATTTCACTCGAAATTTGAACTTCAAAGAATTTTTACAAAAAAGTACAAGCTTCGATTTTTAAGTACTTATCATGAACATGAGCCCACTACCCGTTGCGCCATCTCCCAGACTATATCTTAGTTCATTACCCGTAGTGTCCATCTCCCAAACTATATCTTAGTTCATTACCCGTAGCGTCCATCTGCCATACTATATCTTAGTTCATTACCCGTAGCGTCCATCTCCCATACTATATCTTAGTTCATTACCCGGAGCATCCATCTCCCATACTATATCTTAGTTCATTACCCGGAGCGTCCATCTCCCATACTATATCTTAGTTCATTACCCGGAGCGTCCATCTCCCATACTATATCTTAGTTCATTACACGGAACATCGATCTCCCATACTATATCTTAGTTCATTACCCGGAGCGTCCATCTCCCATACTATATCTTAGTTCATTACCCGGAGCGTCCATCTCCCATACTATATCTTAGTTCATTACCCGGAGCGTCCATCTCCCATACTATATCTTAGTTCATTATCCGGAGCGTCCATCTCCCATACTACATCTTAGTTCATTACCAGGAGCGTCCATCTCCGATACTATATCTTAGTTCATTAGCCGGAGTGTCCATCCCCCATACTATATCTTATAGTTCATTACCTGGAGCGTCCATCTCCCATACTATATCTTAGTTCATTACCCGGAACATCCATCTCCCATACTATATCTTAGTTCATTACCCGTAGCGTCCATCTCCCTTACTATATCTTAGTTCATTATCCGGAGCGTCCATCTCCCATACTATATCTTAGTTCATTATCCGGAGCGTCCATCTCTCATACTATATCTTAGTTCATTACCAGGAGCGTCCATCTCCCATACTATATCTTAGTTCATCCATCTCCCTTACTATATCTTAGTTCATTACCCGTAGCGTCTATCTCCCATACTATATCTTAGTTCATTACTCGTAGTGTCCATCTCCCATACTATATCTTAGTTCATTACCCGTAGTGTCCATCTCCCATACTATATCTTATAGTTCATTACCTGGAGCGTCCATCTCCCATACTATATCTTAGTTCATTATCCGGAGCGTCCATCCCCCATACTATATCTTAGTTCATTACCCGTAGTGTCCATCTCCCATACTATATCTTATAGTTCATTACCTGGAGCGTCCATCTCCCATACTATATCTTAGTTCATTAGCCGGAGTGTCCATCTCCCATACTACATCTTAGTTCATTACCAGGAGCGTCCATCTCCCATACTATATCTTAGTTCATTATCCGGAGCGTCCATCTCCCATACTACATCTTAGTTCATTACCAGGAGCGTCCATCTCCGATACTATATCTTAGTTCATTAGCCGGAGTGTCCATCTCCCATACTACATCTTAGTTCATTACCAGGAGCGTCCATCTCCCATACTATATCTTAGTTCATTATTCGGAGCGTCCATCTCCCATACTATATCTTAGTTCATTACCAGGAGCGTCCATCTCCCATACTATATCTTAGTTCATTACCAGGAGCGTCCATCTCCCATACTATATCTTAGTTCATTACCAGGAGCGTTCATCTCCCATACTACATCTTAGTTCATTATCCAGAGCGTCCATCTCCCATACTATATCTTAGTTCATTACCCGGAGCGTCCATCTCCCATACTATATCTTAGTTCATTACCCGTAGTGTCCATCTCCCATACTATAGCTTATAGTTCATTACCCGGAGCGTCCATCTCCCATACTATATCTTAGTTCATTACCCGGAGCATCCATCTCCCATACTATATCTTAGTTCATTACCCGTAGCGTCCATCTCCCTTACTATATCTTAGTTCATTATCCGCAGCGTCCATCTCCCATACTATATCTTAGTTCATTATCCGGAGCGTCCATCTCTCATACTATATCTTAGTTCATTATCCGGAGCGTCCATCTCCCTTACTATATCTTAGTTCATTACCAGGAGCGTCCATCTCCCATACTACATCTTAGTTCATTATCCGGAGCGTCCATCTCCCATACTACATCTTAGTTCATTATCCGGAGCGTCCATCTCCCTTACTATATCTTAGTTCATTATCCGGAGCGTCCATCTCCCATACTATATCTTAGTTCATTACCAGGAGCATCCATCTCCCATACTACATCTTAGTTCATTATCCGGAGCGTCCATCTCCCATACTATATCTTAGTTCATTATCCGGAGCGTCCATCTCCCTTACTATTTCTATGAGATGGCGTATTTACACCTTGGGCTATTTACAGAACCAGGTTTCATAGTGATAGACAATATACATTCTTTTGCTAGAGTGCGAACACTGAACGCAACAACGAACAGTACATGCTATTATCTCCGCCGTTATTGTTTTTCATTCGAACAAAGGAAAACATTTATTCATGACAAAAAACATGTAGGATTCCTTCGCGGGAAAAAAATCTTTTAAAAATAGCCCAAGGTGTAAATATGCCAACTCACAATACATGAACCAGTCCCGAATTTAATTGGCTTGATATGTCTACTAAATAATGAAAATAGACTCTTGCGATGTTCCTCTTAACTCCGGTTTTTCTGCGATGTTTCGAGTTTCATTTAGATCTGCGAAGCATTTTGCAGACCTAACGACAAGCGCTGTGAAATGCGTTTCTAATATCACACTAACCTTGATTGAGCGTCCATCGGGTGCTGGAGAGCCACGGGTCAGATCATCACTACTCGAACTGCGCAAACCTAACTCACTAGCGGTGCTGTTGAACGCCTCTCTGTTCACCAGTTCACACGTGGTTTGTATCAACGGCACTAACGCAGGCTTGTTACGTTTGATCCTCTCTAGCATCCAGGACTACGTGATGAAACAGAAAGGAAGCAGATTGGAACGAAATAATTTAAATCATAAATAAGTTGGAAACAGGGCGGTTATTATCGGGCTTCACATGCGAGTGTGACAATAACTATGACTAGAACTTTTCACAACTGAGGAATACTTTTAAAAGATACACGAACAATAACACACTCTTAGTACTGATCTTGTTATCGTGTCTTTGTGTTGTTTGGCAGAATTGGAGGATCTCTACTGTCCTTGTGAGTGAGATATTTTGATTCTAAAAGATGTGCACGTGCTCCAATCTGAAGCTCACTATGAATTATACTGTGACGTGTTTTTATTCCATCCATATGGCATTTCCACTTGATATACATGTAGATAACAAAATCACAGAGCAGAGAAAGAATAGTACCATGTGAATTAGATCTGCCATCATTTATTGTGACAGCAAATATGATCTTCCCAAAACAACAACTTTATTTGACATTAATTGAGAATAAAGAACATTTACAATGGAGATGAATTAACAAAAATTAAAATAAGGAAGGTACAGCCGGGATTGCCTAGAAAAATCCATTAGGGCTTATCAAAGGCAGGTAACCTAAAAACTAAACGTCTTCCCTTATTTTGGAGTGCAGCGGAGACATGTTCCCCCATCTTTCAAAATAAAAAGCAAGCCCTGCAGGGTATTAAACAAAGCAAGGGCAGTACATGATACACGACTTTCGTAAATATGATTTCCCGTTTCGGTAGTTTATCCACATGTATAGAAAACATGAACATTGCCATGTGAAAGAGCAAACTTGTGAAAGTTGAGTGCTGTAGCTTATAAAGCAATGAAGTTACAGCCATTTGAAATTTGAGAGATTTGTATGAGAAAAACGACGGAGGCCTTCCTAGCCTCGCTTTCATGTTTCTCTGCATTAGAAATGGTCATAACTCAACAGCAATTCTCCACATTGCTCTAAAACTCAAAACAATTACTAGTTTTAATGTGATCTTTCATGTGGTAGCATTGGGTTCCCCCTAAAGATTTATCTTCCAGATTATGCAAATTAGGAGCCATTATGGAATCATGTATATACCAAAATGTTTGCAATGATTGTTGTTGTAATTTGAAACTGTCTTTATTAGTGCTTTAGTTGTTACTGTTATTAATTATCTATTTATTTCTTTACTTTACTATATGTTGAGGGCCACGTGTATATTATCTGTATGATATTAAATGTTACGCTCTATAAATAAAGCAATATTATTATTATTATCACTGAGAAATTGTCGGTATGAATTTTGTAACTGTTGCTATGGTAACGTAAGTTGGGAGAATTTATATTAAAATCCGTGAATTTCACATATTTGAAATAATCATACATGCGAATATAACATATTCGCCTGAAACTCTGCACAAGGTAGACTAACATGGTCTTCAGTACTGTGTCGGGGGATGAGGTGAAGGTGAAAATCAGTGGGAGGCATTAAAAAGTCAACAATAAATGCCATACAATTCGTTTAATAGCAAAATATCAAAAAAAATCAACACAGTTTTGAAGACCATTGTATCCCCAGTGTTTTAATAACTATTTTACATTTGACAGGATCTACTAGGCAAAGCAATAATCTCCATCTGCCTACATGTAGCATTCAAATCGAATCCAGCAAAAAAATATTTTTATTATTACGGATGTATAGTTTTTAATGTAATATGTAATTTGATAATTATTTTTTTTAGTATCAATATCCTTAGTTATAATTAGCATTATAAATGAGATTTTATTAGAATTAGGATAAGAAATCAGATTTTTAAATACTTAATTATATTTTAATAGTTCAATATTATCAAATAGGTTATTTATTTTAGTTTTCAAATTGTTAGGGCCTCTATTGATAACAGTTTAAATTTACTGGCTGAAAGAGTTACTCTGTTTAAATAAAAGCATCTATATATCTACAATCTATCTATCCATATATCATGATCGACGGTGCTTTGCACTCTACTGACTGGCAATAAAGCGAGAGTTACTAAGTACGATCGCTTTTCGCTTACCACTCGTGCGGTGCCAACTTTGAAGAAGTACTTCAACTCTTTAAAATTGATTTTGTCTTCTAAGGTACGAGGAAGTCGCTCTATTGTATGGATATGATCTGGAATCTAAAGAGAACAGTGATACAGTTGATCGGCTACTGGAGAAGACCTTCACTGCTAATGTATGGGTTAGGTCCGCAACTGTAAATCCTAAACGTATTTTTTTAACAACAATAACATTTATTTCACTCACTACAATTACAAATACAAGATAATAGATAATTATATACATGAGTAGGAAGACCCGAAAAAAAACGTAAAGTTATCTAGCCGGGACCACCACTTTAAAGGCTGGAAGATGAAACGATAGAATATATTTAAAGTATAAATAATAAAAGTAGTTAAAGATAGAATACTTAATATTACAATTTTTATTAATGACAATGTTTGTATAGGCAATAATATCAAAATAGCTAGGATTTGATGGTTGAAATGAATATGGAGTCTAATATTAATATTTTATAAGGAATTAACAATATGACTTAATTACTTTCAGAATTGACTCGATATTCACTAGTCATTTATCCATGTTGCAATTGAAACTAATTTGGATATGTTTAGGCCTTAATGTTGGGAATTTGGGCAATTTATCTTTCCCGCGTAGAAGTTTCGACCTTCCGCCATGTTTGCACTTGCTCACTTCAGGCACTATTCATGTTATTTCATGCACTATTCATGTTATTTCATGCACTATTCATGTTATTTCATGCACAATTCATGTTATTTCATGCACTATTCATGACTCATACGAAATGATTACGCGCTATTATCTAACGCAGGGCTTATAGTACTCTCGCACATCTTTTACGAGTTACTAAGGCCCTGTTCGGACTAACTGTTTTTTATTACTTTGCAAAAACATTTGTCAATAATGGCCTCTTAGAAATACATCAGCGAATAGTACTTCCGAGCGCAACAAAATTGCGCTACAAATGTGTGTCGAGCGCTACGAAAGTGTGTCGAGCGCTACGAAAGTGTGTCGAGCGAAACAAAATTGTGTCGAGTAAAACGAAAGTGTGTCGAGCGCAACGAAAGTGTGTCGAGCACCGAAATTAAGTCGCATTTTATCTCAAACTCTGCAAGTCAAGAAATCCTCATTTTGATTGCCGTTTGTGGTATATAAATAGTCTGCATAACTTCTATTGTGAACATGTTTACCAAACAGCAGATTTGGTAGACACCATCAATGTCAGAAATTTTAGCAGAGCCAAACAATATTCGTCGGGCCAGTGTGAACAGACCCTCAAGTCTTTCATTGACTAGCAACTCTAGTGAAGAAGAGTACTGCAGGAGAATTCTCAGTGTACCAATATTGAGTTACGACTCGCAGTAATCGCAATAGGGCCATTTATACAACAGCAAGTTAACTAATCCGCGAAATGTGCTATTTATAAGAGCTAGGGCTTAATTAAGCCACGAACATCAGTTTTTGACCCATTTATACGATTGTTCGCCGTGGCTAACTTCCTCTCGTATAAATGGCCCTAACGCTTCTCTTGTTCTGCATTTTTATCGCGAATTTCAGCAGATTCGATCTAGAAATGGACTACAGGCACGAGAAAAAGAAGGACGAGAGCGAGAAGGCACGTAGCTACTAGTCTACAGTCTACGGCTTCCTTTGCAGCCTTTCTTGTACTATTCTTTATTGTGATAGGTAACATAATCCTGGAATCTTAACAACTGTTATACTTACTTCAGCAGCCATTTTATTCATGGCTTTCATTATTGCGCGGATTTTTTCATCTTGAGTCATCGCAGAGAAATCCTCCCTGTTATAAGAGAGGGATGCCGCAGTGTTAGAGTTTCGCCTCTGACCTCACCTGGTGTTAAGTGGTACCAAGAGATGTGTATAGTCCCGGGGTATATGTTGTAGGTTGTTTCTCAATTCAGGTTGTTTTTAAAACAACCTAGGTCATTTTTAAAACGACCTAGGTTGTTTCTCAATGATTCTAAAAAGAAATTAAAAAGAGAAAAAAATCACCCACCCCTCCCCTCTACTTCCTTCCCCTCCATTCCCACTGCCTCTCCATTTTCTCCTTGTCCCCCCTGACACACCTTACTGTACTGTACCACTTACCTTGACGGTCGCCCATCCACTCGCTAACCTTGCCCGGTCGGGCTTAACTTCGCAGAATCACGAGGAACGCCTGGTAGATATTAATCCAGTGGATTATCGCACTGCGCCACGAAAGCGCTTGTTGATTTGAACACATCATTTATTCTCCAAGTGACTAATCTCCAACCCAGTCCCTCTCGTTATGTGCGCATGCGTACTACTAACAAAATCGGACTTTGAAACATCTTTCGAAAACATTGTATGGACGACATTAAACCGGGACGAAACTGTAACAGATGAAGTATGTGTTGCGTTGTTTTATGAAAGCTGCAGCAACTCAAGGGAAGTAAGGAAGCTAAATCCAGAAAAAATACTTTGTTTCTTGACTTTATTACGGCTCCACTCGTACTTCGAAACAAACTGTGTCAACCGGACACGGCGCTTTCTCAGTGTAAGCATATTAATAATTCATTTTGTCGAATTTTCATACAAACCTAACCCCAAAATTTGAAAAAACCCTAACCATTTTAAATCCCAAATCATTAATAGAACGAGTCTAAATACACCTGAACTTAATGGAGAATTTAGCGATGTTTTCAAGTGTTTTCAAGTGCACTTCTGCTTTAACAATTTCAGGACATGCTTACACTGAGAAACCCCCACCGAACCGATCAAAATAACCTTGGTTGTTTCAAAAAATTAATGACCAAAAATGAGAAACAACCTAGGTTGTTTTAAAAATGACCTAGGTTGTTTTAAAATAACCTAGGAAGTTTCAAAAATGATCAGAAATGAGAAACAACCGAGGTTGTTTAAAAATGACCTAGGTTGTTTTAAAAACAACCTGAAATGAAAAACAACCTGAAATGAAAAACAACCTACAACATATACATGTAGTGGTTGGTTAAAAGACATTTGCTTTGTTTTCGTGTTACCGTGTCCTCGGAGCTCTCATAAGTGAGGGTAGGACATAGAAAAGTGTTTCTGCCGAGATGTGGTGTTTCTTATTTCCTTTATCTGCCTTAATTGTTTTTAAGAAGGACATTTTCAAACAATATGATCAGCATAGAGTTCCGTTCAATCCGAAAACATACTTTTTTATGTTCGCGTTCTCTTTTGGATGTTGTGTTTTTGAAGAGAACGGTCAAAATGGAAATGACTGCGTGCATTTTTATGTGTTATTGTATTTTATTTTATTGTATTTTATGTGTTATTGTAAGACTATAACATTTTGTTTTATGCCGTCATCCTAGACGTTGTGTCGTGGTTGCTAAATGTCCCTAATAGTATTGGTCCCTAATAGTATTGGTGTTCCGTCGGGTAAGTAACCGAGGAACATGTTACTGCACCTTTTATGATCAAACTAACAACAGAAGGTAATTCAGGCAAACATGTATTAAGCCTTACCTTTTTTGTAATAGAAATACGAAAGATACCGTGGCTTTCTCTTGGAGCTTTTTCAATATGGTAACTTCCTTTATGTGAACTGCCTGTTAAAATAAAACCACACAAACGTTCGTTCTGCTAACTCCCTTCACGTAAATACTGTTAGAGTTGTCTCTGCGGAAAACATAAGAAAACACAACAGGTAGTTACGTTTTTCATTGTCCTGCTATAACAAGACACGACACGTACATGTACTTACGTTTTTCAGACTGTGTCCTGCTATAACAAGACATGACACGACACGTACACACTGTCAAAAGTTTTTCAACCGTATACGGTACCGTATGTGCTTCGGTAAAACGAAGATTCGGTAACCACATGTGGCAGATTTCGTTCGGTAAACTCCATTCGTTTTAAGACCGAATTCGTTTTACTGAAAGTGGTAGAGTCACCGATTTCGTTTTACTGAAAGTGGTTCGGTCACCGATTGTGTTTTAACGAAAGTGGTTCGGTCACCGATTGTGTTTTAACGAAAGTGGTTCAGTCACCGATTTCGTTTTGCCGAAAGTGGTTCAGTCACCGATTTCGCTTCACCAAACATTGCAGGTCAAGACAGTCTACAAGTTGTTACTTGTACATGTAGTTCACTGCTTGCGACTAAAGTGATTTTTACAACGTTAAAACTGAAAATGCTGAAGTTTAGATTTCAAAAATGATATCTCGTTTTGTCTTCTTTGAAACGATATATCGACACAGCAATAATTATTGGTTGTTTTCATTGTAGAAAAAGCTCCAATTTCAAATTGTCGGCGAAGCGTCAGGTCGGTGTCCTGGTGCGATCATCGAAAAACTTATTTGTTTTGATCGTGATTTGTACCGAGAAAGCCGCGAAGTGGCTAAGAGCATTTCTCTCCTTCCTATTTCTTCTGATAACCTCACTGATAAACTGTACTGAAAAAAAAGGAACTGCTGTGAATATATAACCTTAAACTTACGCCACAAACTAACAACCGCCGTTCGTTCATAATCTAGCGGCAAACTTTTAAAGCGGGCCCCGCCAGTAAGCAATAATCAACAAACGAACTTTAGCTTCCGTAGTTTAACATTTACGAGAGATTCCTGCGTTGTTCAAGGTTCCGACCAAAAGCATTGCAAATGTTTGCGGATTCTGGAAAGGCATGTTTTCGAAATTAAAATATCAAGATTGTGCAATTGCAATCAGTCACGCGTGAACCTGTCAGTCTGAGTTTTGACAGTATGTTTGATCGATGGAGGACCTGAGACTTGTTTGTTTCACATCTAACATCAGACCAATCGCTGCAGACCGGTCTCACAGCAATTATAAACCGCAATGCCAATCACAAATTGACGAAGTGATGAAGTAAAAAAGCTGAAATTGAAATTCCAGAAGATTCGGTGCGATCTCACGGCAAAATAACCAATAACAAATTAAAATATCCAAAATGTGTTCACCTGGGTGTTTTTATTTGACAGAATGGACTCAAACCAGTTTTCGCATTAGGCCATCCCTATTTTTTTTTCCGTTTCTCATCGGTGGGGTTTTCAAAAATTGGGTGGGTCGGTCGGTCGGGTGAGAAAAAAAAATTGTAATAAAAAATACGCGGATAGACTGGAACTAATAAGGCGCGGTTGCACAGGCGAGGTTACAAACCAACATGGACGACGAAACAATCGATGTCGTCGTCCGTATACGCTACAAACATGGAATTACAAATGCACCGCCGAAACTACTGTGTAACCTACCCTCGAGCATGAGCTTCCAGGAGCTGCTCTAGGGTTTCTTCACCCCCACCCCTCCCCCCAATTTTTTTTTTATTTCTTCAAAAAGCCACAAAAATGGGTCGGTCGGACGATGAGAAACGGAAAATAAAAAAGGGATGGCCTTAGGTGAAAACTGTTCAGACCGTAAATAAAATACAAAACTTTGAAAGCATTTGATTCAGTAGGAAGATATCAAGATAATTTTTGGTGTGATCTCAAAGAAAAACAAACTGCTGTCAAAGCTCATTGATTATTCAAAAATGTCACACTTCTGTTCGAGCAATTTGAGCAAAATGACGGATTCCACGTTAAATAAAAAGAATTCCAGAATATTCTATTTGGTAGACGTTTATCACTTGCCAGTATTAAAAGTTGAGAAACTTTCCCGCATTATTTAACTCTGCATTCTGCAATAAAATCACATGTTCCGCGAAGTTCGCGACATTCTTGTTGTGTCAAAAACCAGACAATTAGTTTCCACGGCTGAAAGCACATGTAAGCACCGAAAAGCTCTTGAATCTGTTGAATTGAAAACATACAGCGTACGCAACGACTTTTAAAGAATCGTGAAGGGATTGAGGGATAGATTAAAGTATGAAAGTACAGAAGTCTGTAAAGTTTATCAGATGAATAAAAACGCCGAACTTTGCTACAACTAAACTAGAATTGATCGCGTACGTAGCGGCATATTTACTACCCTGGATACCAGAGGCTCGAAAATCGTCGGGGCGAGCGAAGCGAGACCAGCTCGTCACGCAAAACATAACTCCTTCGGGGAATCAAAACTCTTTCGATCGCGGCACATTACAGTATATTCGTACCTGAGCCCCTCTGGAACCAGGGTACATATTTACATAACATGATGACTATCCGAATTCATTTTACCGAAGGTGGTCGAGTCACCGAATTCGTTTTACCGAAGGTGGTAGAGTCACCGAATTCGTTTTACCGAAGGTGGTAGAGTCACCGAATTCGTTTTACTGAAAGTGGTTCGGTCACCGATTGCGTTTTACCGAAAGTGGTTCAGTCACCGATTGTGTTTTACCGAAAGTGGTTCAGTTACCGATTTCGCTTCGCCACATTTCGCCACATTCATTTTACCGAAAGTGGTAAACACATGTGGCACATGTGGTTCGTACGGTGTGAAAAACTTTTGACAGGGACTGTACTTACGTTTTTCAGTGTCCTGCTATAACAAGACACGACACGTACTTACGTTTTTCAGTGTCCTGCAATAACAAGACACGACACGTACTTACGTTTTTCAGTGTCCTGCTATAACAAGACACAACACGTACTTACGTTTTTCAGTGTCCTGCTCAGTTTGCTGCCCATGCTGTGGTGTCGCTTCTTCTTCTGGTCTCCATCAGCTCTCTGCACGATCTCATCCAATGCAGTACGAGTGTCATTACCAAGATGACTGATGGTCTCCCAGGCAGATTCGATCTACAATGACACATATAAGTGAAAGATTTTAACTGCATTTACATTGGAAACCGTAAACTCACTTGGACCACACAACTGATGCAGCTGGATTCAGTACACGGTGACACAATATTAATATTATGTAAAAACTGGCTCCGAGGTTACGTTCTCATTACAAGCTACAAAAATAAAAGAAAGGTATAAACCTTATTGAACCCACCCTCACCCCCCTCCCTCTCCCCATTACACCACATGGTCCTGGAGTCGTTCTTCTAGCTTGTAAACCAAACGTGAATATTGTTGCTGGTCGAGTGGAAAAATAAGGTCCATAATATTCTGTAGACAAAGCCATTTTGCACTAACTGAACTAGCTGCCCGCTACAATATACATGTAACTTTAATAATTCCCCTGATAACAATGTCAATGACACTTATACACACATTATCATCTGTTTTTCTTCTTCTACATGTACATGTACAAATGTACATACTCAATTCATTTCCCCTGATGAAAAATGTGTAAAAAAAAAAGGCAAATAAAATAATACAAATGCTCACCTCGGGTATCAGATAGGTTGCCATGTCTTCCTTTTGTGTGATAGTCAGCTGGGTCAAGCAGTCGTGACAAATTACTAATAAGCAATGAAGATGATTGGAAAACTCAGGTAGCCTGGAATGTTAACATGGTTAACAGAATATCAGCACAATGATATACATATATATATATGTAGATGATATATGGGTGCAGTGGTTTTAACAAATTTAAGGGGTTGAAAGAAAACGAAATGTTGATAGCAAAAGCATTAGTAATCACAGGTATGTAAAGTGTATTTTAATTTAATTATTTTTGATTTCTTTTTGTACACCTTCCTACTATTTTTTTTATCCTTGTTGATATAAAAAATACAGTAATATTGAACAAGTTGCCACAAAAAGGGGTCAGCACGTGGATGGCCAACCATCTATCAACCACCTACAGACAAGTTGTCTGTAGACCATATAACAACCACATAAATGATAATACCAACCACTTACCCACCACTTTTTTTCGGGGTAATACAGGCTTTCAAAACAATGAGGTGGCTGCCAGAGCTCAGGCAGTCACATTGAGGTATATCACCAGTTATGTTCTCTTTACCAACAGACAATGAAACTTTTGCTCGACTTTTAGCCTTTTCTACAGACAACTACTTTCCTACATGTACATGTATGTTGACCTCCTACTCAAAAACATTTTGAAAGCTCTGGTAATATACTACATGTACAGTACGTACGTACCCTTCTTCTATGATCAAATCCCCCCCTCCTTTCTCTCTAAATTACCTTGTTTTAATACTCCTAATGATTGCATGCCTTTCTTGTCTTGTTATTTCTGATTTCCTCTGAGTAAATATTTCACATAACAGAACAAACTTCAGACAGGCTGCAATGGAACAAATTACAGTTAATCAAGCAGTGGTTAATTAGATACAGCTGTGTCACACAACATTAGATACCAGTCCCCAGGAGTGTCAATAATATTGATAAGTGCATAATTACTACATAATAATGTATTGAAAGCCCAGCTGTTCATGCATGTATGATAAATATTTCAAAGGGCATTGCCTCACTGGTTAGCTCAGTTGG
The DNA here is from genome assembly GCA_030867875.1 of Actinernus sp. WN-2022. NCBI lineage: Eukaryota > Metazoa > Cnidaria > Anthozoa > Actiniaria > Actinernidae > Actinernus > Actinernus sp. WN-2022. The sequence goes on from JAOWCC010001634.1 coordinate 62,706,139, forward strand.
TAGAGCATCGGTCTAGAATGTGGGAGGTTGCAGGTTTTAATCCCGGCCAAGTCCTTCAATGGGCATTGACTTATAAATTGTTGTCCTTGTCTCCTGCATGCCTCTTCTAATCTATACAAGGGGGACACGAAAGAACCTGTTGTGTTATTTCGAGAAAGAGTAGGGATCGAATTATCTCCCGACACAACAGCCTGGTATTCTGAGGTATTAACAATCACTCATGGTGCCACAATAGCAGGGCCATATCACAAAAACAACCTTGTGAAGTGTATTTGAATATATTCATATAGAATTTGCGCAATATAAATGAATACCTTTCTTTGCCAAAATAACAACAATAGTAATAGCATTTATTTCAATATGGTATTAAAGTTACTGCAAAGCTAAATTAAAAGAGAACATTATTATTTAATACATTATAGTTTTCAGCAGCTAGACACATACCAACAGCAACTTCCCTGACAGCTGCTTTACCAGTGTCATAAATCCTACTGGGCTGGATATTAGCACCTAGTGTGTATCTGCCATCATATGACGTGGGGCACAAACTATTCACCGTCTGTACGATAGAACCCATTGCTTGCTCCAGTTCATCTAAAAGTCCATTGACCTCTGCAATTTATATAAAAATATTTATAGCGATTTTTTGTATTCAACATTAATATTGTCAGTTACAATACGAATACATGTACATTACTCAAGAGAGAAAGAAAATTACAAAATTAAAACAATTAATATAATAACAGTTAAACAAAACACAAAATTAACAATAATAATAAATTATATAGAAAAAATAGGGTACCTCCCCTGACAGTTACAAATTATGAAATATTTACAAAACTAAGGGCTATATTAATTACGTTATCAAAGAGTTATCAATAAATTTATTGTACCTGATATTTACTATACAATAATATATCTTTGGAACTTACATGTAATTTCAAATTCTGTTAACCATTATATCATTGTTTATCCCAGACTTTGTTATGTATAAAATTATATTATATAATGTCTCAAATAGATACAATACAATATTATTAATTCAAAATTGCAATTGCACTTGCACTTGTAAAGCACTTACAGTACGAGATTGGTAGCTATTTTCCACCTCCAAACGACTGTCAATCCTTATTGCCTTGCCATCCAGCATCCATACATGTACATTCTATAAGGCCTTTTCCGTGAGGCTCACAAGCTCTATTCATTCATTTTGTTAATAAAGTATTATATCAGCACATGACTGTTTCCTGCAAAAGGCCTATTGCTGGTATGAAAGCCTTATAATTGTTTAATTAATACAAACACTTCGATCAGGGTTTTCCTTCTATGCATGCATGTCCATATTTAATGAAGTTGTACTGTAGTATATGTACTAATCTGTTATCAAGATCGAACTTTTGACAACTTACTATGCTTCACAGCGGTAGCTTCAAGAAAGTCTACACACAGCTCTGCCAGTTTTTCAAGTCCTTGAACACCTTGTGCAACCATCAGTGCTGCTCTTGTGCCATCCTCTGACAAACCTTCAGGTAAGCATCCACTATACAGGTAATGTAAAAGGGTCCTAAGGACATTTCCAGGGAGACCTCTCATGAATGGTGGAATAGTGTCCCAGTTTTGACTGGGGCAGGCACAGGAGAGGACTGTTTTATGAACTGCAAACTGACATAATATATCTTCAGCTATTAACTGTACCATTAAAGTGAATAAAAAGCAACTGACCCTCAAATGTTACTTATTAAATCATAGATGGTTCTGGAATTATACAGTAGTCATATAATTATATACATGTATAGAGCACATTTCGTATGAGTGGGACACACTACGGCACTGACTATGGCACGGTTACTGTATGGCATGCCACAACACTGAAATGGTTTCACAGTTTTTTGCCCTGCTGAACCAATCAAATTACAGAGTTATGATACAGTAAGTTACAGTATGGTTACGGTAAGGCTAAGAACATGCCATAGTTTGTCCCGCTCATGCAAAACTGCTTTACATGTACATGTATGCAAGTAAGTACAGAGTAGAAGTACAACTAGTTCTTTTTGATACATACTGTCTCTCCATTGTTTGCTGTCAAAGTGATGTCAGAGAAGAACCCATCCCTGAGGGCACTCAGAAGGGAGTACGGTGAACTAGGAGGGTCAGTTGTGTGTTTGCTGACCTAAAAAATATTGGAATATATACATCATGCAAAAATACAGTATTAACTAATTAAATAAACTATAAATGAATACTGTTACATTGTACAGTACCGTGCAAAAATATTTCAACGCTAATTGGGGATATATCCCTGGGGATATATCCTTTAAAAGGGATATATCCCTTTTTCATGAAGTGAAATAACCTCTTTTGAAAAGGATATATCCCCTGAAACTTCCCCCAAAAGGGAAATATCCTTTTTTTCAGGGGATATATCTCTTTTTCAGAGGATATATCACTTCCCCCGTTGAAATCTTTTTGCACGGTACTGTATGTGCAGTTTAATTATTAACTCATGATCACCCAAAACTTACTGTAATAATTTGCTCTGAAAATGCTACGAATACTACTAATTTTTAGCCTTGGATTACTAATACTTGATCACCAGTTTACAATATCTATAATTTAATATGATGTCTACCTAGGATCAAATTTACCTTACATATCATTATGCACCAGTCAATGTAAACTCCATCTTCCCCAACCTGGGACACACATGTAGCTGGGTATTTGATAGGGGCTCTCTGTAAGACCTGCCTGTCAATGTGGGCATTGACAGGCAATATTAATTCGCGAACACAAGTTGTTCGCGAACAAACATCGCGAGCATACAATACAGCCCAAAATTTTACACGCACAAGAAGTCCCGCAAGAACTTTTGCCGGGGCCAGAACCCGCAAGAAGTTGCAAGAACATGCAAGAAATTTAACGAGTTGATAACTGCCTTTTTGCGGCTACACTGCAAGAACGTGCAAGAAGTCCACTCAATGTATTAGAACTTCGAGATGCGAGTACAGCGCACGCTAATTGCTAATTCGCGTTGGTAATATTTTTTGCTGAACTCATTTTCAAAGACAACAAGATGTATTTTAATATTTAGCTTTCGTTTATGGTTATTCGTAGTGTTTCGCTGCACTCTACGAAATATTGTGCAAAATTTCGTTTAGTACTCTGCAAATATTAGCATGAAACTTCACTTCTTCGAAATGTTGATCCTTCGAAATTTCGATCCTTGCCTGTCCAAGATCAAGTTACTTTTTCCGGCTCACTCGGTTAGTTCAACCAACCTGAGTTGTAAACTTTATTCGGACTTTGATTAACTGAACTTTACGGCTCACTTTCGAACGGTACAGGAGGACAACTGTAGAATTTATTTCAGTTCAGTCAGTATAATCAGGCTATAAGAATATAAATCTGATGCTTTGAACCCGAATCGAAGAACCGACGTTACTATACATCACACGTCCCAACTTCGGAAGTGTTCAATTTTGTAAACTTTATCCGTATATCCACAATAATATTCAGATCCGCCAGCCTTCCAGATCTTTGTAAAAGTCATTGCATAAAGTTTTCAAGTAAATTTGGACCATGCAGTTATCGAAATATCGTGAGCCGTAAAATAAACAAAACAACGGCTGCTCGCTTAGTCCCTCGCCGGCGGTGCGTGGCCCGCTTTAAAGCTTGACTCACTCGCTGAGCGCAAAGCATAACACCAAATAAACTTTTGCTTCAGTGTAGTTTCACATTTACAGCAGATCCTGGTCTTGTTACTAGGTTTCGGCAGAATTCATTGTAAATGTAAATGTTTGCGTATTGTATTAAAATCTCAATTCTTCTTGGAGTCTGAATTTCCACATGCAATCAGTCAGGTGTGAACGTGTCAGTCTGAATTTTTACAGAACATCAACAGAGTTTTGAAGCAACGTTTGTCGTATTGAAAGACATGCAAAAACTTCTATACTCTTACCAGAAAACTTCTACTGGGAAAGTTCGCGTAAACGGAAATTAATTGCGCCTTCCCGCGGTATTTGTGTCAGAAATGAGACACGCATCTGGCTGACAGTTACGATTGACAGGGACTTTTATTATATAAGAATCTTGACTTTTTGACGTCTCTGGTATGCAGGGTATTTACCAAAACCATCTTACTGTACGTTTGTAAACTGTTTGTCATGAATTCGAATTTGTCATGCGTTAATCCTGGTGAAAGAAAGGTTAAAATACGAAATTGTGCAATGAACACGTATGCTTCGAAATTTCGTTGAAATTTCGGATTACGATATAACCTGGTCCGAATTTTCGTTTGACAATATGGAAAATATCTACAACACAAGCATGATGGCTTGATTTCGTAGCTTGAAGAAGTGATGATCCACGAAGTCATATCTAGCGAGATGAATGTCGAGTTGATCGCGATCATTGTGCAAACAAAGTGCGAACATGGTGCGAGCAATTCGTGAACAGATTGCGAACACTGTTCGCGATCTGCTCGCGATCTGCTCGCGAAAAATTCGCGAAAAATGTACAGTAGGTAACAACAGGAAAGAACTACAACAGGGGAAGTGAAATTTCACATGAACAAGTGAAATTGCCATTGTATGCAGTTATTGTGATTCAATCTGATCTCTGCACTCTAAACCATGTACATGTATATAGTCATAGAGTAAATAAAGTTACATGTAACTGTGAAACTATTAAGCTGCATGGTTAGAACCACTCCACATGTATTTTCTAAATATTACTTGCATGGACATTACTCACCTTTGTACAAAAGAGCTCTAGAAACCTATCATAAGTAAGGACCAGTTTACTTGGAGTTACTGAGACCTATGTGTAGAAATACATGTACATTGTAAGAGAACATGAACTCTCAAATTTCCATTCGCTTTTGACGTCCTCCATTCCCATTTGGGCTTTCTATTCCCACATGTTCCAACGTGTGTCAATATACAGTATACCTTATTATAGGAAATTAACAATGCACTTTATTAACGCGATTTTACAAAATTCGCGTTAATTTAATGTATCTTAATTAATGTCGATGTAAATTTAATGCACGCTATTTTACAACATTGTTATTTTAAAGCACCTTTATTTCATTACAAAACCTTATTAGTTCATGACTCCTCTATTGGCTCTTCAGAGTCACTATCTGACAGGACGTCTTCGTTTAAAATCGAGTTCAAAATGTCTTTTGATTGATCTTGATACTCCTCTGTCTCCCCGAGAGGATAGCTCACTTCTTCTGTTTTCCTCTTTAAAATTTCCAATGCCCGTTCGTCCTCCCAATGCACGGTTACTTCTACTGGTATTTCTAAGCCGCCTTGAACCAGTGGAGTCCGTTTGTATTTTATAGATTTCACCTCCCCCATTACGTTAGCTCCTCTCTTCAATGAAAACCAGATATATCGGCTCAGTTCTATGGGTACAATGTATATGCCCAACAGTGGCGGGAAATAACGTTCCTGGCAGAAAAAATGTATGTCCAGCAACTGCAAACCGGTCGTGTTTGTTATCTTTTTCTTGCTTAAACGTGATTTCTTGCTTCATGAAAGGCTTCCAGGTTGAACGATACACATGGTAACCTCTTAAACCTGTGACGAATTTTAAAGTAGAAGATTCGTACGCCATAATTGTGCTTTCTATGCAAATAAACACAGACGCCTTTTGAGCCAGCCACGCAGTACGCATTTATTTACGGCGAGTGTACTACTGAGGAAACACTCTTGCTTCGAAGACGGGAACCCACTTCAGTGCAAGATGCAATTTGATTGGTGGATTTCGATCCGACTGGTGATTTTCGATCCGCCTCCTAAAGATATATGGAGTCTACTTTGCTTCGCACGACAAAAAAACACCTGAGATATCTAAAAACAACATGTCAATATTATCGTACTTCTCGAGAGAAGGAAGTTCACAACCTCAAGTTGTCATTCTTCCTCCCAGAGTGGAATCTGGAGTTTTGGACGCAGAATACAACTGCATAGCCAAAGAATTGGAGTCCTCTGCACAAGTCAAACGGAAAAGAAAGACGTACCGCGAAGACGAGAAGTTGAAGATTGCAAAATATGCCAACACTCATGGTTTCGTAAGCACCATAAGGCATTTTAAACAAGACTAACCAGACTTAAAGGAAAGCACTGTACGCCCTTGGGTTGCAAAGTATCGATCTGAAGTAAAAAAGACAAGTGGATGTGTTCAAATATCCGAAAGACGAGGGAGGCCTTTACTTCTGCCTGAAGAGCTGGATACAAAACTCCGCAAGTTCATCACAAGTACAAGGACTGCAGGAGGAACTATCAACAAACATGTTATTTATGGCATTTTGATGGGGCTCATAAAAAGTGATCTCGGCCGCCTTGGGCGCTATTTGGATTTTGCCATCACTAATGGCTGGCTGCAATCTCTTTACAGACGGATGGGCTTTACTAGAAGGATAGTGACAACATCAAGGCCTGCAATCACCAAAGCTGCATGGCTTGAAGTTAAGTCAAAGTTTTTGCACGATATAGCGTCTTCTGTAGTTGAAAATGAGATCCCCGATGAACTCGTGATAAACGTTGACCAAACCCCGTCAAAGTTCGTTCCGACAGATAACGTCACAATGGCAGAGAAGAGTTCAAAGCACGTAGCCAGGAAAGGGAGTATCGACAGACGTGGAATTACAGTTACTTTGTCAGAAACACTCAGCGGACATGTATTGCCTTTTCAACTCATCTACACAGGGAAGACAAGCCGGTCACTTCCACATGTTGAATTTCCCGAGGGGTTTTTATTGAGCTATAACGAAAAACACTGGAGTAATGAAACTGAGACATTGTCCCTGGTAAATAACGTGATAAACCCATACATAACCAAGACCAAGAAGGAGAAGCCAAAACGCAGTTTGGCGTTCAGAAATGTAAAGTGCGAGTTTGCAGAATTATGAAAATCGCAGTAAATAAAGCAAGATGCTTATCGAAAAATTCGCGTTAATTTAATGCATGTAAACCTAACTTTTGAAAAATTCGCGTTAATTTAGTGTAACGTAAATTTTCTTCGCGTTGTCAACGTGCATTGTTAATTTCCTATAATAAGGTAGTCAGTTTACTAATTGGCTGAGAGGTACATTATTTGCATGATTAGCCATTATTGTGTACATATACATTTGTAATAGTGAAATGTGCTCTTAACTGCCACCTTGAAAGGTAACCTATAGCCTTTGGTGATATAGAGGCTGGAGTTGAGACAGCTTAATTACATGCCTGTATCTTGTTAGCATGATAATCAAACTCTATCCATATTCATAGAAAGAGGGTTTGTATCAGTGCAGGGTCAACTCCAGTCTCCAAGGCTTGTATCTTGTTAGCATGATAATCAAACTCTATCCATAATAATTCATACTAAGAAAGATGGTTTGTATCAGTGCAGGGTCAATGCCATCCTCCATGTGAGGCTAAAGCTTGGTTACCTTTCGAGAACTACAAATTGGACTAGGTATTCTGCCAAGAACAATTGTGAAATTGTTTATTATCAAAATATGCAAAAGACGGCAACAAATATGAGACCATACTGTACATGTATGTATTTCAGGTTAGTTACTAACAGTCAAATGGTTTCCCTATTCACCATTTCTCAAGCAAGAATTAGCATGCAAGATTTTTGGTTATTATGAAAAAAAAAATGTTTTGTGGCAGAATTTATAAAATAAACAACTTATTAATTGGCTATAAAGCATGTAATACAATGTACATGTATATACTCTATATGGCTGTGTATTTTTACTTGTCATTCATATTTTGATGAGCCATAAAAATATGAATAATGACTTGTAAAAATAGACAGCCATATTAGATGCTTAGCTGACTAATATACATTGTACCTTCTATAATTTTATATTACTTATTAGGCATAAATCACATACATCAAGGTACACATATATCAGCTGTATCAGTGAGAACTAGTTGCTTACATGTGAACCCTAAGCTCTAAGTGACTGAGAACTTGCCATTTACATGGGAGTGTCTTTTTGAAATGGTTAGGGTAAGTTTTCTGGTTTGAGTTAGGTCATGTCTAGATCATCTAATTTTTAATGTACATTGTACATGTATCACACTTATCGCGTATCACATGGATCGTAAATAAAACGTTTCATGGGTAATCAAGCACATCAGACATAATACATGTATCTAGTTTGTACCACATGGATTGTGTATCAAAATAAAGAATCATTGTCACATGGATTGTATATCAAAGGTATCAGGCAATAATATTGTGTATCACACCTACTGCAAGGCTTATTTGTTTGGAGAGGTTATTTTCTGTAGTTACTCCATTTACAGTATTATTGCTTTTAGTTGTTGTTGTGTGACATGTGCAGTGCATTAATGTTACCAATAAATTATTGAATTGAAGTGATTTTACTGTGATTTTCTACCAAAGTTGCTTGTTTTTCCCTTCCAATACCTTGAATTTTATCCAACTTTCAACATCACTTCCATAAAATCGGAGTTCGCACTGATTTTCATCTTTAACTCTTGTGTCGACAAACTGCAAAGCAGAGAATGAATGGAATAGTGAAAATCTGCTCTCAGAAAAATAATAATTAAGAATCACATCATTGGCATATATATTATTCCAGAACCTGCAATGCTAACAGTGGCATTTAATCTAGAATGTGGCAATGACAGGGAGAGCATTAAAATACAAATGAATCAGTCTCTTTTTTCCTAACGACTTGGCATGACCCAGAAACACCAGGAACTTGGCTTCTGATGGAGTGCATGTGGACTTCCCACTTGGGTTCCCTGTGGTACGTCGCATATGCGGATTGAGATTTGGTGTATATGATACAGTATGTTAAACATGGGAATTCCTTTGAGAATTTATGGAAATCCCAAGTAATGTTAATCTTGAAAACCAAGTGTTCTGATTGGTTAGTTGGGAAGCCTTTCAAGTGCTCCGATTAGATTGTTGGCTCATGACATCATAGTTAAAGTGTGCGCATGCCGTCCATGCGCAGTAATGATGTAATGTTTTTTACTTTTAGTATTACTACGTATAGCTCGCTCGCTTGGGTTTCTTGTGTTTGCAAAGACACAAGCTGTGCTGAAATGATAATCAAGCTGACAATATATATATATTCCATCATTATCTGGGGCAATGTTGGGTAAACCCTGATCAGAATTTACATCAACAACATGAAAATGGCCGTGAGGCTTCTGCATTTAATGTATTACTAATAAGCTTTATACCTCGTAAGTCTCACAGGAGAAGAATGGAAGTGATTCCTGCATCGCTCGAGGGGGGAGCTTCCATGTCAGATCGTCTCCCTCGTGAAGCGTGAACTGAACACTAAAGTACAATAGTAGTTAGGATAAAGTCAAAATATTTCAAGCTTGAGTATTTCTCATTAAGAATATCTCACCCCTGTAAGTTGTCGTGCGGTTCGTCGCATGATCTGCATCGTGTTACCTGTGCAGTAAATATACAGGTATTTAATATGTTCAGTAGTACACTTCAATTTTAGTTCTCAAAACTTTGTCCACGCATTTTATGGTTAATCTAACCCAACCATACCTCCCACGTGCCGTGAAGATCACTCTCTGTAGGTACCGGCCTGTGGAACATGCCTTTAAGGAGTGAATTCCAGCACTATAGAAATACCACGATTCACCGAAACAGTTCCCGTTTGTTTTTCCTTTTAACTTCCAGGTGACGGTGTGAATATGCGCAGAACTCACGGTCGGCCTGGGTATAAATAAAATAATACCAGAGGAAGCCCGGTATTTTCAATAATGTGCGGGAAAATAAATAATTAATACCGATATTTCGGTTAGCACAACAACTCGAAATTCCGGGGAATAAGTTTTTTCTTACAAACACCCCGCCGGGGAACAGAAGCTGGGAATTCTAACCAAACAAAAATAGGGGATATTTTCTAGACCACACATGCATTAGCCTGCGTACAGCATCCCCTACTTGAGGGAGAAACGGAAACGATGAAATCGCCCTCAAGTAGGGGATGCTGTACGCAGGCTAACTAATAGTACGATAGATGAGTTACTGCCGGATACAAAAAAAACTCAGTACAAAAAATACGGGAAAAACGGTCAACGTGGAGCATTAGCTATTTGGTGACGGTGGCATGACTGTCAGACCAGAAAAAGTCCAGAAAGCCTAGATGTACTAAATTAATGTCACTTACTTGTTTATTTCGAACGTGAACGACAGCAAATACCGGGGAGCAAATAAGTCCAAACATGCAGTTAAAACATTGGACGAGAAGGAAGAATATATATGTGTTAGATAAAGAATGAGCGGCCGATCTTTAGATAAAGATCGGACGCGAATTCGTTATCTTACTTATCAAACGTCTAGATGTAGAGAGTCATGTTTTCAGTTATTTTGGCGATACGACTTATTTTGGCCGAGAAAATCGAAGCCATAGTTTACGTAAATCAGGATGAAATCTGTATCAGATTTACAGATCCCCCTCCACGCTCATTGATTTCCTTTGTTTTTGCTTCATGAATTATTAATGAGTTTGATAAATATATATATATGCGGATGAGGCCTCAAAAAACGTGGGCTGAAAGTGCGGAGTGGAAAATAATGTATTCCTCGACCCGATGCAGCAACTCGGTTCTCCGAGGGTTAGAGAACTCCTAACTTAAGCAATTAAACTATCTAAGAGAAGTATAGATATATACAATATCCGGAGTATATACTATGATTGAGTCTTACCTCTCTGCAAGACATCAAGTGACTGTTCATGTCAGTCCGTGTCTGATCCAGCACCGCATGTACCCATAGGAGTGCCACATTGGTCCGCCCTAGGACCACTGCTGTTTCTTATCTTTGTGAACGATTTACCGGACGTGCGGTTACAGTACTCTGATGTCACAATCTATGCAGATGACACAGCCATTTACTTGTCAAGCACTTCAGCAGATCTTGAACTTAAATTGAACAATGATCTATAAAATATTTGCATCTTTGAATGTTGAGAAATTAATATTTATGCTAATTGGAAGCAGCTGCAGTAGAAAGCTTTCAAGTACTCCGTCAGTTTCAAACACGAATTGTAGCGTCACTGGACTAACTGGAGTCGTTTAGTCGGACTTAGTGTGAGCGTATAGTTTGGGGCGGAGATAATGACTATTTTCCAAAGAGCAAGATCTCTCCTGATGATTAGCAGCAAATAATGTTCTTCTATTACCTTCTATCAGGCTTCTATAAAGTCAAATCAATGCAGTTACGATTTGAAAAGTGACAGCGTGGTTCAAAACACACACATTTTTTTTTAGCATATCTCAATTGCAATTACAGTTGATCTTCATCGGACTCTAATATATGCATGCCTGTTTCAGGGGACAAACTGAAAGTAATTTGGGACGACTTTTGAGAAAACGCGCCACAGCTCAAACAGACTTCAGTCGTATTAAAGATAGCCCCAAATCTACAGGAAATAGGTTCATCTAACACATGTCACACCTTGACATTAATGTTTGGTATCCAGTAATACATTTGTCGTGCCAAAGAGCTGCTGTATATAGGTTTTTTCTAATACATGTCCCCCTCAGTTTGGCTAGCCCTGGTTCGTTATGCACTGCTGACATAAAGGCTCAAGCTTTCCCCGCAATGCCATTCGAGAGAATTCTACGGGGCCTTCGCAGGTATGTTTGGCTTCTTCTGTAGGGTTTTCAATGAAAGCTGCTCTAATTTAGGACACAAAAGCCACTGAAAGAGAGCCAGAGGCCATCATTAAGACTGAGGACGGCTGAAAAGTACTTGGCTTGCTTTTAGTAGGCTTTGTGAGGGGATTTCACTGGGTTTTTCTGTTGTGTTTGTGCTTTGAGACACATTTAAGTAATTCATCCCTTGAAGTAACACCGCAACATCGTATTTCTAGCAAGTCTAGATTTGATGCAATATTTTTTTGCAGTTACATGCTTCATGACCGAACGGCGCGGTGCGGGTCAAAGGGTTAACTGAGCGGCAGCATTCACCACCTATACTAGTACTTAATTACCCATAATGCAATGTGCCATCTTTACCGTGTCGGCAGAATAACAATGTCTGACTAAACGCTCCTGCGTCGCTCTGACGTCAGAAATTACGTCTTTGCCTCTTTAAAGGGGCTGGGGCAGCGCTCATTCGTTACCAGGCTATCGCACGGCCAAATGCAACTGATTTGATTTCCGACTCCGGCGGTACGAAATCAAACCTCCCTCCGAAGGAACCTTTCAGGAATCCATTTCCATCGCTCTTATTTCGAACCTCTAAAACATATTTTTTGCAGGAAAGTTTTGTTTAGCATTCATTCTAAATGTAGAGTATTTCATTTTTACATTTTTTGTTCGAAATTGCGATGAATGAAGGCTCTGGAGGAAGGGGAGGTAAACGAGTCGGGGCAGGAAGAAAGAAAACGCCTGCCTTGAGGCAATTGACGAAAAAAAAAATGACCGACACTGGAAAAGCCAACATGCTGCTATATACTTAAGCAAACAAATATTCAAAACCTGGCGGGAGCTTAAAGGCCAAGGAACTTTTGGTAGTGATTCGGCCTTCGCGACCGAGTGAGTCACTTCGAGAGTAGTTAATTGAGATTGTTTCCACACGAAACGTTTTAATAGTGAAAAAAAGAAGTGTTTGAATCAAGGTATAACATAAAGTAACGCCAGAAGATAAATAACATTGCCGAAAACCTTTTGCTAAAAAGCAATGTTTTATAAAACGGACAAAATGAAAGAAAAGAAAGAGTTTATTTTGCGACTTAATTTTCTGAGCACCAGCCAAAACACACCAAAGCCAAGACAAAGGACAAGACAAAGGACAAGACAAAGGACAAGACAAAGGACAAGACAAAGGACAAGACAAAGGACAAGACAAAGGACAAGACAAAGGACAAGACAAAGGACAAGACAAAGGACAAGACAAAGGACAAGACAAAGGACAAGACAAAGGACAAGACAAAGGACAAGACAAAGGACAAGACAAAGGACAAGACAAAGGACAACCCAAACTCACCTGGAAAAAAAACCACCAAAGCCAAAACAAACTCACCAGCCAAAACACACCAATGCCAAGACAAAGGACAACCCGAATTCACCTGAAAACGTTTTCCAGAATCAAAACAAGGTAATAAAACATACCTGAAAGCTATTAGCTGTTCGGATTTTCTAGGTGGAAATCGCGTCAACCGAAAATACTATGGCAAAATATTTTCGGCCTACGAATTTGTTAGTAGTCTAGAACATAAACAAGAATTTTCTAGCCCAAGTAACTTCATGTTGCAAAGTTTTGTGGAGGTACGAATTTTTTAGGGTTTCTTTTGGATCGTTCTGACTCTATTGATCAGACGAATTGGGACGCACGAATATTTTAGGGGAAACCTTTTCGTCTCTCTTTTCTTCTATAATTTTCTAGGGATTTAAAAAAAAATTTCTAGCCAGTATTTCAGAAAAATCCGAAAGTTTTCGGTTAACTTACTCTTCCGAACAGCTTTTTAACCGAAAACTTCGTTGGGTGCCCTTGAAGGAACGACGACTAAATTTGAAAACCGTCCGTTCAGCATTCAAGTCAACGCGGGACCAAAACCATGTTTCGCAAAATGTTGAAGATTTTCACAAGAAATAGCGCCAGATTGTCCTAAGCGATGCGGATGACAAGTAAACAATCCCTAGTATTACATTTGACGAGTTCAAGAGTTTTTGTACACATTTAGCCGGATTTTCATTGCTGTTTTTTGGATAAATCGAGGTGAACTTCCGTAACTGAATTTTACTTTCTTACACAAAATCTACCCGCTAACATTGAAAGGGTTTCAATCTTACCCTCAGCCAATCAGAAATGACCTCATTGAACTGACCAATCAGACACAATGCTACTGTTGCTTGCGAAAGAAACCATTGTGATCGCGGAAGAATTTTGAACGGCTTGAATATTTATGATATGCTAATTACCTCAAGAGCATACTTACGGGCACCAGGTGACCCAGCCTCTTAATCATACTTCAAGCTGCAAACAAACCGAGTCCACATATCGAAAGAGAAAGTCACATCTAGTAATACGTTGAATAGTTTTTGAGAAAACTGCTTTCAATGCAAAATTTACAAAGCATGTAATAATAATTTAATACTTATATTGCGCAGTTTACATAAAATGGGGAATTGCGCATAACATCTAGTAGGAATATAATAAAAATATGTTGTTAACTGAGTATCTTAATATAGTATGGTATATATAGATAGATATGTATATGTAAAAATACATATTTATATATATATATATAAATTTAAATAATTAGATAAATTAATATAACATTTAAGGCTCATATGCTATACCACTAATTTAGAAAAAATATACACTAAACAAAATAAATGTGTCCGTAGCATTTTTTTTGCCAATAACAAAGAATCAGCTAATCCATATTTTAAAATTCTTAACATTCTCAAATTTGAAAACATACTTAAACTAAAAATTTGTACATTTGCACATAAGCTTCTTCGTAATCCATCTGATACGCCACCTGTGTTCCATGACTTCCTAACTCCAGTTACCAAGATACACAATTACAACACAAGATATGCTGCCAAAAAGAATCTTTATTGCCAAAATGTAAGAACAAACATGGGAAAATTTACATTTAAATATACAGCCTGTAAAATATGGGAATCCGTCCCCTATGAGCTTAAGCAAACAACAAACACGAAACAATTCAAGAAACTATATAAATCCTACCTTCTCAAGCTCCAGAGTCCCTCCTAATCCTAATCTTTAAAAACAATAACACATCATATAAGCTATTTCCATATAAATTTCTCCTTTATCGTATTTCCTCTCTTTCTCTCTTTTTTGTCTTGTTTTTTTCTATATTTGTGTGTGATATTTCTTTTTTTCTTTTTTTAACCAAACTTAGGTTCAACTCGCCATTGTACAACATTATTTCTACTCACTAATATCAGCTATTACCATACTATAACATATAAGCCTAAATTTAATTAAAACAGTGAATAACTCGAAAGCCTCCAGGCTACTTTGTCCACTGTGCACTGTCACTCCCATCTCATACTTTAATTTACCTTATCTATTATATATATACGTTTAGTTAATCATATTTCCCTTATTGTAATTCAAAAAGAAAAATAGTGTGAAATAAAACTTGAACTTGAACTTGAACTTGAACTAGATTAAAAAAATGGGTCTTGAGATGGCGCTTGAACTTATCTACAAATATAATCTCACGAAGAGCACTTGGTAGTGAGTTCCACAGCTGTGGTGCAGCAACCATGAATGACCTACTCAGGGGCGTTAAGGCATGGGTCTCCAATATGGCCGCCGCAAATCAAGAGGGGGTGGTCTATCTCTTTGTGCTTGTGAGATATAATCTTGACACTTTGACAGATTTGATAAAGTCACTATATTAACTACTTTTACCGACCTCCAGGAGGCTTTTCCCAATTTTCCTTAAAATTAGAGTTCAAAGGTCACATTACACGTTTCCATGGAAACTTCCACAACAAGGTATCAAGGTTGTGACTTTATGGAATCTGTAAAAGTGCAAAGACTGGTCTATCTCTTCGTGCTTGTTAGATATACCCCCTCTTGATTTGCGGCGGCCATATTGAAATAGTTTGAGACCCATGCCTTAATAAATTAATACCCCCGAGTATCTCCTAGCGTCAACTTTGTCCTAACATTCGGTAAACTAAGCATTAAACTATTCGAGCATCTTAAGTTATAATGAGATTCCTTAACATTAATCAGTTCACATAGATATTCTGGTGCCATTCCGTAGATACACTTAAAAGTTAAGAGTAATACTTTCAAATTGATGCGCAGTCGAATTGGAAGCCAATGCAGCTCACGGAGGAGAGGAGTAATGTGGCAATACTTAGGCGCATTGTAAACCAATCTTGCAGATATACTTCATGACGTGCTGGAACGTATTTAGCTGGCAGTCAGGCAACCCATACAGTAGGCTGTTACAATAGTCAACACGGCTAGTTATAAAAGCGTGAACCAGAGTTTTAGTTGCATCAGGAGACAAGTACTTACGAATGCGTCTTAAATTGTGCAAATGATAGAATGCTGATCCGCAGACCTTACTTATATGACTAGACATAGTTAAGCTATTGTCAAACCATGCTCCAAGGTTTCTAACTACGGAAGCAGGTACAACTTTCGATGTACCAACTATCATGTGATCAATGTCAACTTTAGCTAGCTGTTGCTTCGTGCCAATAATTAAGAATTCAGTTTTTGAGTCATTAAGCATAAGTCTGTCTGTGATCATCCAGCTTCGTATATCTTTGATGCACTGCGACATTAAGCTAACAGCGGCTTCAGCATTAGTGGAGGAAGCATTGAAGGAGCTGTGTATGTATGGTGTATGGCAAGCCTGAATTCGATTAACATTCGATTGACTACGCAAAAGACTCCTCCATAGGCATCGTAAGTATCGAAAACCGCATCAGAAAAATGGGCTACCTGTAGAACTGGATGCGAGAGAATTGGAGTCTGGGGAGGAGATAAAAAGAAGGGGAGGTCCGATTATTAATTCTACCAAGAGATTTCATTCTACTTGATCATGAAATCGACTTATTGTTGAAATTTCAAAGAAACCGAATGAAAGAGTAATTCAAGCGTGATGAATGCAACTCGTCGTTGAATAAATAAAACACCGTAGAGCTGATTATAAAGAATCCAGAGATTTGATGCGATATTGGATCTTACCGTTATATTATCACCGAGACTAGTAGAAGCACCTCGGTGCGAAAACATTCATTTTATGGTCTTAGTACTGTTTAATAAACAAGCAGCAGTGTTTTATGAGATTTGCAAACACGAGAGCGTAGCCTGAGTGTTTTTAGATCTGATAAAACATATGCTGCGAGTGGACGTACGGCTTCAAAAACGTTGATGTATAGTCATATAATTCAGTTATTGTGGTGATACGACCTATTTCGGCCGAGAAAATCGAGGCAAAAGTTTATGTAAACGAGGACCGTATCTATATATCAGATTTATAAACATTTATTTCTTTTTTCCTGAGTTATTAATGAATTTTTGAACTAGGCTAACTCCGTGTTGTTAGCAACGTGCACGTCACGTCACATTTTGATAATTGAATCAAAGCGCATGCGGTGCAGCGTTCGACCGGAACTGAATCAAACAACAGCAAATTCTGTCTCTAGAGTATATCTATACTCTCTACACGATCTAAATTATCTATGCTCTTTACAGTATCTACGCTCTCCATACATGATCTACGCTTTCTACTGTACATGTGTCTATAGAGTATCTATGCTCTCTACAGTCTATATATATATATATAGAGTATCATATCTAAGAGAAATACAGACATATATCGAGAAAGAGCCTTAAACGTTATCTTTTGATATGGAATGGACAAGTGTTTACTGAAAGACGGAATTCAAGATGGGCTGTGGATCTTCAAAGTTGGTGGAGGTGAATAAGCAGAATACAACTCAACAGAAAGAACTCCAGAATGGAACAGGCGGTGAAAAGATTACGATAGTCAACAATAACAAGACATTTCTTAATGGCGATCGAGTACACGTACGAGGATATGTGGGTACGGTGAAGTTTTTTGGGCCAACTAAACTTGGAGATGGAGACTGGGTTGGAATTGAACTCGACAGAAAACATCCGCAGGGCAACGATGGCATGTTCAAAGACAACCACTACTTCACTTGTAAACCAAAGCACGGGCTCTTTGTTCGTCCAGAGGTTGTCTTCCATCATGTTGAGACTGGCCTTAGGACAGATTTATCGCAGTTCTCGATATTAAGTTCTGTTGTTCTCATTCAGACAAAAATGAGGCGAGTTTTAGCCAGGATAAGACTGCATAACCTACGACAGCGCTCCGAGACAGAGAAAACGATCGACTCCCATGTGAGACATACACCTACGGAGGAAGCAAAGAGCATCAATCGACTGAGTGATTATCTGACCAAGCCATTCGAGAGCGATAGGCACAAGGCATTTGCCATCTATAGATGGCTGACTTTTAATATTTCTTATGATGTGGATGGATTTTTTGGGAGAAGTGATAAAAGAGGTTGCTCTGCTGAAGACGTCCTGGTGAACAGAACCTCCGTCTGTGCTGGCTATTCTAACCTGTATACTGCTTTAGGCCAGGCCGCCGGGCTCGATATCCATACAGTCAACGGCTATGCCAAAGGATATGGATATAAACCTGGTCAGCAGTTTACCGACACCAACCATGCGTGGAATGCACTGAACATTGATAAACAGTGGTACCTGAGCGATGCTACCTGGGGAGCAGGGCATGTTGGGAAGGACATGATGTTTGAAAGAGTACCAAACACACATAGATTTCTAATGGACCCAGAGATTGCCATTTTCGACCATCTGCCTGAAGATGACAAGTGGCAGTTTTTGGATCCACTGGTTGATAAGGACTCTTATGAACGGTCTGCAAAGCCTTCTGGGAAATTCCATGAGATGGGGATCGAAATGGAGAGTCACAAAGAATGTCAGTACGAGATTGAAGGAGACTCTATAGAAATGAGTTTTTACTGCCCTGGAAGAAAGATGATTCTGATGGGAAAACTGAAAAACAGTTCAGGGCAACCGGTGGAAGGAAGAGAGCGCGTTCAACTTCGTCACTGCGGTATGAACCAAGTCAAGATGCACGCGCAATTCCCCGAGCCAGGAAGGTATTCAGTAGAGTTATATGTGCAAACCTCGTCTGAGAACGAATGGGCGTATGGGTTATCCTATGAAATAACTGCACGCAAGGGTTGCGGTCGGGACAACGGCGGGTTCCCCAGGCTTTCCAGTGCTATATATGAGCATGGCTTCGATTTAGAGCAACCTTTGGAGAATATTGAGACAAGTAATGGCAAGGCAGAGATATCATTCCAGTGTTTCAGCCGAAGATTTGCTTCATTGAAAGGTAGACTTCAAACACTGGATGGAAAGGATTTAGATATATTACCCAACCAAGCCTTGTGCTACTCCGAGAGGAAGGAAAATGGATTTGTCCTTAAAGTCCATGCTCCCGCAACAGGAACGTACAAACTGGATATCTTCGCCAACAAGATAGAGGAAGGACAACCTAGCCAATTTCTGTGCAACTATTACGTTAACAATTCAGCAAATCAAACTCCTGAAGTTGCAGGTTTTCCAACAATTTCAGACCGTTTCTACTCCTGGGGTGTTGAGCTGGTTGATCCAACGCAGAACATTTATTCTACTGATGGCAAAGCGACCATAAGAATTAAGACACCTGAAGATGTTTTCAACGTCAAAGGCCACCTGAAGAAGGGAGGGGAAAACATACAGACACACTGCTTGACAATTGAGGAAGAAAACCATATTCAAAAGATCCTGGTCCATTTACCCGATGGGGGCGTTTACACCCTGAATGTATTCGGGACAAAAGATCCTGAAAACAAGAATAGTTACTTGTTGAGCTATGTGATAAAGGGCGCTATGGGGGCTGGAAAGAATCCAGGATTCCCAAATCTCTCTGACGCTTTTCATACCTTAGGCTTCAGGCTCAGAGATGATATAGAGAACATTACGACTTCTAATGAGAAGATAAGTCTTACCTTACAGAATCCCAAAGCAGTGGAAGTGAAAGCGTTTCTTAAAGATGCTAACGACCAGCAAGCTGGTAGTGGGGCTTGTGAGAACATGGACGGTAACGTTGTAGTCAAGTGTGACGTTGCCAAACCAGGAATGTATAAACTGCATTTGTTTGGGAGAGATGAGGCCAGTTCAAAGGACGTTTACCTGTGTTCTTACAAAGTACTAAGAGCCGATTAAAAGTGCCGGACCGGTAACAGAGACATCCCATTATTTTGTTATTGCTGTGTTGCACATGTGTGGAGTCAATGTTTGATGGTGGCTGTTAATTGGCTACAAACAGTTTATGGGTCTATGTCATGGTGTTGTACATGTATGGAGTCAATGTTAGATTGGTGGCTGTTAATTGGCAACAAACAGTAAAAGGGGCTATGTCATGGTGTTGTACATGTATGGAGTCAATGTTAGATTGGTGGCTGTTAATTGGCAACAAACAGTAAAAGGGGCTATGTCATGGTGTTGTACATGTATGGAGTCAATGTTAGATTGGTGGCTACGGAGCCCTGTAAGGGCCATCCACAAACACAAATTTTATGAAACAATATCGCGCGATACAGTGCTCCTATCGCGCGATAATTTATCGCGCGATACAGACCTATTATCGCGCGATAAAGTGCTACTATCGCGCGATAAATTATCGCGCGATACTGACTTACTATCGCGCGATACTGCTTTATTATCGCGCGATAATGTGTTATTTTAAAATACGTACTTTACTTAGCTAGACAACATGGCGGCGAACACGCTACGTGATAATGCTCTTCTCTTTTATATGTTTACTTATTTCCGACAACGAATTTGGCTTTACCTGAATACTTACCGGCGATTCGAAATTATTGAAAATAACAGGGATGCATTAGTCGAGAAATACTTTAATCTAGGCTGGAATTATATGGAAATAACTTATCACGCCATCAAGATAAGTCTTCGCTAGCTTAAACGTGTTCTGAGAAGCAAGAATTTATGAAGGAGAAAGGACTACAGTAGTCCAGATGAAAATGGCAAAATCACCCAGAAAAAAGGCTTGATGCCAGAAAAAAAAATTCTTACAGCAATTATAGGGGTCCTAAAAAATATCGACCAAAAAAAAACACGGTACCCCCCCCCCCCCCCCCCATCAATTTTCAAATGGTTCGAATCTATATACTACAATCATGAGAGGTAAACATTTTAACCTGGGATACCCTGTTATAACCTCTAAAATTATCATTGGCCATTTCTAAAAGCAATAGCTTCAGAATCAAATCCCCCCGCATGCTCACACACTTACATTAAAATGCAAATGGTAGAAAATTCATCCTCATTGATATGTGCTCTGTTTACACAACTACTAGCTGTCAGAAGCAATTCATTCAACTCTGCAATAACAATAAATAAATAAATAAGAACATAAACTGAGAAGTCTTGCTACAAATAAAGTTATTTTGAAAGTTTGTAATCGATTACATTCTTAATAACTCTAAATACATCTTCTGGAAGAAATGTTAAAAAAAAAAAAAAATCCATGCAGCTCAGGAAAACCTACATTTATTAAAACTAAACTTCTTTACGTAAACTGCCCCACACAGATGTCGGCAGCGTTTGTAAAATATAAAAGGCATTTAGTTTCTTCAACTTATCTTGTTGATGATAGAAGTAAGTAATATTACAAGGTAGTTCAAATTTTATCTCAGTTCAAATTTCTTTTGAACTAGGGAAATTTTTGGGTGCAAAGTAAATCACGAATGAAAGCCGTACTGACATCCATAAGTTTATACAGTTACTGAGTTAGTCAAGTTTCGAACTATGAATAAATGCATTCTGATTGAGTTCAACTGTAAAATATATGTCCTTTAACTTCAACTGCTCGTCAAAAGCTATTTTTATTTTGTTTAATGGTGTTGAATTCACCTTAAGAACTAAAAAAACTACTTATAATCTTCGCTGCACATTTATGAGTTTATGAGTTACATTATCGCGCGATAATAAGTCAGTATCGCGCTATAAATTATCGCGCGATAGTAGCACTTTATCGCGCGATAATAGGTCCGTATCGCGCGATAATTTATCGCGCGATAGGAGCACTGTATCGCGCAATAATAAGTCAGTATCGCGCGATATTGTTTCATAAAATGTGTGTTTGTGGATGGCCCTTACAGGGCTCCGTAGGTGGCTGTTAATTGGCAACAAACAGTAAAAGGGGCTATGTCATGGTGTTGTACATGTATATGGAGTCAATGTTAGATTGGCAACAAACAGTTAAAGGGGCTATGTCATGGTGTTGTACATGTATGGAGTCAATGTTAGATTGGTGGCTGTTAATTGGCAACAAACAGTTAAAGGGGCTTGTCATGGTGTTGTACATGTATAGAATCAATGCGGTTAGATTGGTGGCTGTTAATTGGTTACAAACAGTTAAAAATTCCTCTCTCAATGCTTGATTGAAATGATATACAATATTTTTCTTAAAGACTACGTCTATACACAGTTTGTTGGTCATTTAACAAATAGTTGTTATTTTGCCGTGAGTCTGTCCTCTTATAGATTGCTGACATGACGTCACAACGTGACCAAGAAGTGCGACGTGAGACGCAGTCGAGTGACGTACTGAAGTTTCCTCCATGTTTTGACGTCATCTGTGCGTCTGTACTCGAATAACACATGGCTATCAACCAATCAGAGGGCGCGTTTCACACTGCTTATTGTATATTGCTGCATATTTGCTTTGAAGTTAACCATCCCACATCGGTGAAAATAACTGTGTCCGGCCCGGACGGCCTCTGACCGTTACACTTTTTAAAATAAGAAAAATTCCTCGCACTCTCCTACAAAAACTGATTACGCAACAAAACCAGTTGTCTTTAAAGAAACACAACTACAGTGCACGCCAAGAGGTGCGACCACAATGGCTCCTGGGAGGGAAAAGAGAGTTACCTTGCTCCTGTTGTTTCCCTGTATCCTTTGCGCCAAAAGTTTTTCAAAATTTGTAACTAACGGTTTCTTGCCATATACTTGTGTACCCTGAGGAAGGTTGGCCGTGCCAACCGAAATATCGGTAATAATTATATATATTCCCAGTACCGTACAATCAGCCTTTCATTTTGTCTTGAAACCCTTTAACATAAATCATACTTCAAGCTGCAAACAAACCGAGTCCACATATCGAAAGAGAAAGTCACATCTAGTAATACGTTGAATAGTTTTTGAGAAAACTGCTTTTCAAAATGCAAAATTTACAAAGCATGTAATAATAATTTAATACTTATATTGCGCAGTTTACATAAAATGGGGAATTGCGCATAACATCTAGTATGAATATAATAAAAAATATGTTGTTAACTGAGTATCTTAATATAGTATGGTAGATAGATAGATATATGTAAAAATACATATTTATATATATATATATAAATTTAAATAATTAGATAAATTAATATAACATTTAAGGCTCATATGCTAGATTAAACAAATGGGTCTTGAGATGGCGCTTGAACTTATCTACAGATATAATCTCACGAAGAGCACTTGGTAGTGATCATGAGTTCCACAGCTGTGGTGCAGCAACCATGAATGACCTATATACTCAGGGGCGTTAAGGCATGGGTCTCCAATATGGCCGCCGCAAATCAAGAGGGGGTGGTCTATCTCTTTGTGCTTGTGAGATATAATCTTGACACTTTGACAGATTTGATAAAGTCACAACCTTCACACATTTTTGTGACAGTTTCCATGGAAACGTGTAATGTGACCTTTGAACTTTAATTTTAAGGAAAATTGGGAAAAGCCTCCTGGAGGTCGGTAAAAGTTGTTGATATAATATATATTTTCATGCCAATGAATGAAGGTTATGGCACACTTCGGTGCTCCAATTTGAAAAGTTGGTTATCATTGGAATGTTTGTTAATTCGGTGGAAACTTGAGGATATAAAATTTTACAATTGCCTTAAATTGCCTTCCCCTTAAAATAACCAACTTTTCAAATTGGAGCAGGAATGTGTGCACTAACCTTGATTCATTGGCATGAAAATATCCACTATAGTAACTACTTTTACCGACCTCCAGGAGGCTTTTCCCAATTTTCCTTAAAATTAGAGTTCAAAGGTCACATTACACGTTTCCATGGAAACTTCCACAACAAGGTATCAAGGTTGTGACTTTATGGAATCTGTAAAAGTGCAAAGACTATATCTAAGAAGCACGAAGAGATAGACCACCCCCTCTTGATTTGCGGCGGCCATATTGAAATAGTTTGAGACCCATGCCTTAATACATTAATACCCCCGAGTATCTCCTAGCGTCAACTTTGTCCTAACATTCGGTAAACTAAGCATTAAACTATTCGAGCATCTTAAGTTATAATGAGATTCCTTAACATTAATCGGTTCACATAGATATTCTGGTGCCATTCCGTAGATACACTTAAAAGTTAAGAGTAATACTTTAAAATTGATGCGCAGTCGAATTGGAAGCCAATGCAGCTCACGGAGGAGAGGAGTAATGTGGCAATACTTAGGCGCATTGTAAACCAATCTTGCAGATATATTCATGACGCGCTGGAACTTATTTAGCTGGCAGTCAGGCAACCCATACAGTAGGCTGTTACAATAGTCAACACGGCTAGTTATAAAAGCGTGAACCAGAGTTTTAGTTGCATCAGGAGACAAGTACTTACGAATGCGTCTTAAATTGTGCAAATGATAGAATGCTGATCCGCAGACCTTACTTATATGACTAGACATATTTAAGCTATTGTCAAACCATGCTCCAAGGTTTCTAACTACGGAAGCAGGTACAACTTTCGATGTACCAACTATCATGTGATCAATGTCAACTTTAGCTAGCTGTTGCTTCGTGCCAATAATTAAGAATTCAGTTTTTGAGTCATTAAGCATAAGTCTGTCTGTGATCATCCAGCTTCGTATATCTTTGATGCACTGCGACATTAAGCTAACAGCGGCTTCAGCATTGGAGGAAGCATTGAAGGAGCTGTGTATGTATGGTGTATGGCAAGCCTGAATTCGATTAACATTCGATTGACTACGCAAAAGACTCCTCCATAGGCATCGTAAGTATCGAAAACCGCATCAGAAAAATGGGCTACCTGTAGAACTGGATGCGAAAGAATTGGAGTCTGGGGAGGAGATAAAAAGAAGGGGAGGTCCGATTATTAATTCTACCAAGAGATTTCATTCTACTTGAAATCGACTTATTGTTGAAATTTCAAAGAAACCGAATGAAAGAGTAATTCAAGCGTGATGAATGCAACTCGTCGTTGAATAAAAAAAAATCGTAGAGTTGATTATAAAGAATCCAGAGATTTGATGCGATATTGGATCTTACCGTTATATTATCACCGAGACTAGTAGAAGCACCTCGGTGCGAAAACATTCATTTTATGGTCTTAGTACTGTTTAATAAACAAGCAGCAGTGTTTTATGAGATTTGCAAACACGAGAGCGTAGCCTGAGTGTTTTTAGATCTGATAAAACATATGCTGCGAGTGGAACGGCTTCAAAAACGTTGATGTATAGTCATATAATTCAGTTATTGTGGTGATACGACCTATTTTGGCCGAGAAAATCGAGGCAAAAGTTTATGTAAACGAGGACCGTATCTATATCAGATTTATAAACATTTATTTCTTTTTTTCCTGAGTTATTAATGAATTTTTGAACTAGGCTAACTCCGTGTTGTTAGCAACGTGCACGTCACGTCACATTTTGATAATTGAATCAAACCGCATGCGGTGCAGCGTTCGACCGGAACTGAACTGAAACAACAGCAAATTCTGTGTCTCTAGAGTATATCTATACTCTCTACACGATCTAAATTATCTATGCTCTCTACAGTATCTACGCTCTCTATACATGATCTACGCTTTCTACTGTACATGTGTCTATAGAGTATCATATCTAAGAGAAATACAGACATATATCGAGAAAGAGCCTTAAACGTTATCTTTTGATATGGAATGGACTAGTGTTTACTGAAAGACGGAATTCAAGATGGGCTGTGGTTCTTCAAAGTTGGTGGAGGTGAATAAGCAGAATACAACTCAACAGAAAGAACTCCTGAATGGAACAGGCGGTGAAAAGATAACGATAGTCAACAATAACAAGACATTTCTTAATGGCGATCGAGTACACGTACGAGGATATGTGGGTACGGTGAAGTTTGTTGGTCCAACTAAACTTGGAGATGGAGACTGGGTTGGAATTGAACTCGACAGAAAACATCCGCAGGGCAACGATGGCATGTTCAAAGACAACCACTACTTCACTTGTAAACCAAAGCACGGGCTCTTTGTTCGTCCAGAGGTTGTCTTCCATCATGTTGAGACTGGCTTTAGGACAGATTTATCGCAGTTCTCGATAAGTTCTGTTGATCTCATTCAGACAACAACGAGGCGAGTTTTAGCCAGGATAAGACTGCATAACCTACGACAGCGCTCCGAAACAGAGAAAACGATCGACTCCCATGTGAGACATACACCTACGGAGGAAGCAAAGAGCATCAATCGACTGAGTGATTACCTGACCAAGCCATTCGAGAGCGATAGGCACAAGGCACTTGCCATCTATAGATGGCTAACTTTTAATATTTCTTATGATGTGGATGGATTTTTTGGGAGAAGTGATAAAAGAGGTTGCTCTGCTGAAGACGTCCTGGTGAACAGAACCTCCGTCTGTGCTGGCTATTCTAACCTGTATACTGCTTTAGGCCAGGCCGCCGGGCTCGATATCCATACAGTCAACGGCTATGCCAAAGGATATGGATATAAACCTGGTCAGCAGTTTACCGACACCAACCATGCGTGGAATGCACTGAACATTGATAAACAGTGGTACCTGAGCGATGCTACCTGGGGAGCAGGGCATGTTGGGAAGGACATGATGTTTGAAAGAGTACCAAACACACATAGATTTCTAATGGACCCAGAGATTGCCATTTTCGACCATATGCCTGAAGATGGCAAGTGGCAGTTTTTGGATCCACTGGTTGATAAGGTAACTTATGAACGGTCTGCAAAGCCTTCTGGGCAATTCCATGAGATGGGGATCGAAATGGAGAGTCACAAAGAATGTCAGTACGAGATTGAAGGAGACTCTATAGAAATGAGTTTTTACTGCCCTGGAAGAAAGATGATTCTGATGGGAAAACTGAAAAACAGTTCAGGGCAACCGGTGGAAGGAAGAGAGCGCGTTCAACTTCGTCACTGCGGTATGAACCAAGTCAAGATGTGCGCGCAATTCCCCGAGCCAGGAAAGTATTCAGTAGAGTTATATGTGCAAACCTCGTCTGAGAACAAATGGGCGTATGGGTTATCCTATGAAATAACTGCACGCAAGGGTTGCGGTCGGGACAACGGCGGGTTCCCCAGGCTTTCCAGTGCTATATATGAGCATGGCTTCGATTTAGAGCAACCTTTGGAGAATATTGAGACAAGTAATGGTAAGGCAGAGATATCATTCCAGTGTTTCAGCCGACGATTTGCTTCATTGAAAGGTAGATTTCAAACACTGGATGGAAAGGATTTAGATATATTACCCAACCAAGCCTTGTGCTACTCCGAGAGGAAGGAAAATGGATTTGTCCTTAAAGTCCATGCCCCCGCAACAGGAACGTACAAACTGGATATCTTCGCCAACACCTTGGAGGAAGGACAACCTAGCCAATTTCTGTGCAACTATTACGTTAACAATTCAGCAAATCAAACTCCTGAAGTTGCAGGTTTTCCAACAATTTCAGACCGTTTCTACTCCTGGGGTGTTGAGCTGGTTGATCCAACGCAGAACATTTATTCTACTGATGGCAAAGCTACCATAAGAATTAAGACACCTGAAGATGTTTTCAACGTCAAAGGTCACCTGAAGAAGGGAGAGGAAAACGTACAGACACACTGCTTGACAATCGAGGAAGAAAACCATGTTAAAAAAATCCTGGTCCATTTACCCGATGGGGGCGTTTACACCCTGAATGTATTCGGGACAAAAGATCCTGAAAACAAGAATAGTTACTTGTTGAGCTATGTGATAAAGGGCGCTATGGGGGCTGGAAAGAATCCAGGATTCCCAAATCTCTCTGACGCTTTTCATACCTTAGGCTTCAAGCTCAGAGATGATATAGAGAACATTACGACTTCTAATGAGAAGATAAGTCTTACCTTACAGAATCCCAAAGCAGTGGAAGTGGAAGCGTTTCTTAAAGATGCTAACGACCAGCAAGCTGGTAGTGGGGCTTGTGAGAACATGGACGGTAACGTTGTAGTCAAGTGTGACGTTGCCAAACCAGGAATGTATAAACTGCATTTGTTTGGGAGAGATGAGGCCAGTTCAAAGGACGTTTACCTGTGTACTTACAAAGTACTAAGAGCCGATTAAAAGTGCCGGACCGGTAACAGAGACATCCCATTATTTTGTTATTGTCAGTGGTCTATCGGAATTGATTTGAAAAGGTTAAAGGGCTGTGTTGCACATGTGTGGAGTCAATGTTTGATAGTGGCTGTTAATTGGCAACAAACAGTTAAAGGGGCTTGTCATGGTGTTGTACATGTATGGAGTCAATGTTAGATTGGTAGCTGTTAATTGGCTACAAACAGTTAAAGGGGCTATGTCATGGTGTTGTACATGTATGGAGTCAATGTTAGATTAGTGGCTGTTAATTGGCAACAAACAGTTAAAGGGGCTATGTCATGGTGTTGTACATGTATGGAGTCAATGTTAGATTAGTGGCTGTTAATTGGCAACAAACAGTTAAAGGGGCTATGTCATGGTGTTGTACATGTATGGAGTCAATGTTAGATTGGCAACAAACAGTTAAAGGGGCTATGTCATGGTGTTGTACATGTATGGAGTCAATGTTAGATTGGTGGCTGTTAATTGGCAACAAACAGTTAAAGGGGCTATGTCATGGTGTTGTACATGTATGGAGTCAATGTTAGATTGGCAACAAACAGTTAAAGGGGCTTGTCATGGTGTTGTACATGTATGGAATCAATGCGGTTAGATTGGTGGCTGTTAATTGGTTACAAACAGTTAAAATTTCCTCTCTCGATGCTTGATTGAAATGATATACAATATTTTTCTTAAAGACTACGTCTATACACAGTTTGTTGGTCATTTAACAAATAGTTGTTATTTTGCCGTGAGTCTGTCCTCTTATAGATTGCTGACATGACGTCACAACGTGACCAAGAAGTGCGACGTGAGACGCAGTCGAGTGACGTACTGAAGTTTCCTCCATGTTTTGACGTCATCTGTGCGTCTGTACTCGAATAACACATGGCTATCAACCAATCAGAGGGCGCGTTTCACACTGCTTATTGTATATTGCTGCATATTTGCTTTGATGTCCGGCCCGGACGGCCTCTGACCGTTACACTTTTTAAAATAAGAAAAATTCCTCGCACTCTCCTACAAAAACTGATTACGCAACAAAACCAGTTGTCTTTAAAGAAACACAACTACAGTGCACGCCAAGAGGTGCGACCACAATGGCTCCTGGGAGGGAAAAGAGAGTTACCTTGCTCCTGTTGTTTCCCTGTATCCTTTGCGCTCACGCTCTTGACGAAATTTTCGTTTTCGCTTTCTTGTTATGTAAGCACAATAGCAAAAGAAAACACGTTAAAAATGCATGCAATTTCAAGAACGTCATATGGAAATTAGAATACAGGAAAAATAACATTGCGCTGACATGATCTTCTTCAAGATATTAAGACAAGTTTCTAAAGGTTAGGGTGTTTTCTATTATTCGGTAGGCCAATAGTGTCGCTCGTTTCGAGAAGTTCCACCCGACCCCGTGCTGGAATAAGAATGCTGTGGATGTATATTTAATTCACTAGAATCGTATAAAGTGTAGTACAAAAACAATAGAAGTGTAGTATCTGACGGGTGCAATCAGAATACAGGTCTCGAGGGGGTCCGTGCTACTCCCAGCACGTTATACAATTTTGTAAAAAAAATATGGTTTATGGTTTGCAGTGAGAACAGTAAAACTAAATATATCACTCTATTGTAATGGTAGCTTTGTCCCTACTTTGAATTCAGTTTAAAGATAGGTTCTTCTCATGCAGTCGTACCATCATGCAATCGCAAAGCATTTTTCCAAAATGGCAAAACCTTCGGGTTTAATGAAATATGCATATTTTGGTTTATGGTTTTGACCTACGTAAAGTACCTACAGCAGAAAATTTCGACTTAGGTTTCACGTGTATATTTCGTAGACCTCTCAAAAACTGCCATAGACCCCGGGCATAGACCTCTCGATTTCGCTTTCAAGAGGTTCTGGCCAGGCTTCTTGGCGTGGGGCAAAATCGTAGCAGTGACGTCACAATATCCAGCCGCGTGTAAACGAGAAGCCTGGGGACGAGGCTAAGTACGCCACTGTTCAATTCAGCGCTGCGCCAATCGATGTGTTTATACCCCTGTAATAAAAAGTCGTGCACATGCAGTTGCAACATTGCCTGCAGTGTCGCAGAACTAGAATTAAGATCCGTACTGTGGCCGTGCCGTAACTCTGTAGTTTAATTGGATCAGCAGGATAAAGAACAATAGGGAAACCATTCCAATGTCACGGCATGGATCCACGGCATGGATCCACGGCATGCCATATACAGTAGCCGTGCTGTGGTCATTGTAGTAGTTTCTCCCACACAAGTGCACTAAGTTTAACACTAAGTTTAACTGTTTCGGTTTTACTAATTGTATTATATTGATATCATGATAATATTGTATTGTAAGTATATTACGTTAATCTTAAGCATCTGACTCGATTTCCCAAGGCTACTAATTCTCTGCTAATTCCTTTTTTGCTCTGACGAAGGGCTAGCGCTCGAAACGTCAGCTGCTACTCGTTTTCCACGGCGGTTAGCATACCTCAATCGACTTTAGTTGATTACATACCAGTACTAATTCGCTAATCTATATCGTAGGTTATATTAGTATTAGTTCTCCATGTATATAATTTCTGTTGACTGATGTAGTCGTCGCCAGTAAGTATCACTATTGATATTGTATTACGTCATCTGACTCGATTTCCCAAGGCTACTAATTCTCTAATCTATAACGTAGGTTATATTAGTATTAGTTCTCCATGTATATAATTTCTGTTGACTGATGTAGTCGTCGCCAGTAAGTATTGCTATTGATATTGTATTACGTCATCTGACTCGATTTCCCAAGGCTACTAATTCTCTAATCTATAACGTAGGTTATATTAGTTCTCCATGTATATCATTTCTGTTGACTGTTGTAGTCGTCGTCAGTAACTATCGCTATATAGTATTGAACAGTTATTATTAATCATTGTATTTTGTAGCTTGTATATTATTGTTGTAACCGCTGTCCAGTGCCAGGAATAGTTCTGCTAGTATAGGCACTTATATTAATAAACTGAAACTAAAACCAAAGTTTAGTTTTTTCGTTTGCTGTAATGTTTAACGAAAGTGGCTTGACCGTATGTCGAGTCCTTATTTTACTTCTGTATTAAAGAGATTAAATTAAAAAAACAATCAAACTTAGAGCATTCAATGGGGTTTTATTACGCCGCGGCCATGTTGAGTCCAGGAGAATAAAATCCATCAGAATGTGCGATGCCCTAAAAATGAATGGGGGGAGGCTAATGTGCTTCATCCTCTGAAGTATTATTAATAGAATTTAGCAAATCATGACATACATGTATTGGTCTGTATAATAATTATTATTCATTAGCTCATTACTGTTTTCAATGAAGTGATACCTTGGAAGTTAGAAAAATTGTATTTAGCTGACCATCAATCAAAAGGTAATCAAGCCTGGTGTTTGATCAACATACATGTATGGGTAAATGCAATTTTGCAACTTGAAATACCCAGGGTCTCACTTCAACGAATACAATGTACAGTAATAATCAAACAAAACTTAAATCTAGAGTCCAAACTAGGTCATGTCTAGTAGGTATGCAAAGTGGAAATAGTTAGTGGTTGGCTTACAGCCAAGTACTTCTATGCCAAGTATTATTTCTGCCAAAAAGTATGAAAATATTTCTTTGCCATCTCGTTTTTACTTATTACCTCTAATAGCCAACATGTATCTAGAAGGAACCTCGTTACTTGTAATTTCAAGAAAAAGCTTTATTTTTCTTCAACTTGGATTTTACAAAGTGGTTGTTGCAACATTGATAGACCTATTGTTCACTAAAATAACAGGCATTTCCCTTGTTTATAATCGAGTTTTCCAACAAACATTTTGACTTCAAATCAGTCACTGAGGTAGTCAAAGTTAGGGATACAACTTATAAGAAACTAGGTCCCCCAGGTAAACAACATACATCTTTGATTCAAGGGGCTCCATCAACCCCCTAATGATAAACTTTCTCATGATGAAAGACAACATAATCAGTAGTATGCCAACTATACTTGGCAAAGTTCGAGTGAAGGAAAAATACTACTTTTAAGTTCCTAAAATAAGCTTTTGTAATCCACTTTAATCTTTACCATCCTCTGCTGAAAACGTTTGAAAAAAAAGCATATCAGAACATTCACATGGTACTTCTCTTCTAATAATATAAGGCTGACCATCAGCTGGGTAATCAAAATGTCAGTCACCAGCAACAGTATTTTGCAAGACTACTACATGTACCACCAGACAACTTCCAATCAACCGATTTAGCTAGTACATTTAATTTGTTGTCCCAATTCAGGTTACCTGAATATTTTCCCTTCAGTAATGTTTTCTTGTTTTTCTGTATCCAAATTGGAAATGTATAAATTTCTCTGATTGGAAGACAAAGCACTGAATCTCTAGCGAGCTGTTGCATGATCTGAATTGGGACAACAAATGTACGAGCTACATGTACGTAATGTACTGATCAAATTGAAACATCAACATATATTTCCCTCCCCCCTGGCATTTGAACTGTTGGAGTTTGGGACTTGTTCAAACTACCATCCCCCAGTCCAAAAATGTTGTTCAAATGCCTGATACCACTGTCATTTAGGCAATGTTTCGATTTGATCAGTACATACATGTAAATCAGTCTATTGTTGGAGCAATGTCCTTTGGGTTGAAGTTATCTTCATCAGACTGCCGAGAGAAATTGCCCTCAAACTGTTTCCATTCTTACATCATTTGAGGAGTCATGTAGGATAAGTAGGCATACATGTATTTGTATATTTTCTCCTCCTTCAGTAGTATAGCCGGGATTAAAATGATACCACTTTTTCTTGCACAACAAAACTCAAAAAGTGAATTCAGAAATTCATTTTTGAGTTTTCTTGTGCAACAAAAAGTTGTATCATTTTAATCCCGGCTATACTACTAGGGGGTAACTAAGGGTCAGCCAAATCGTCACTAGACATTCTTGTACATAAAATCCAACTTGATAATCCTATTAGAGATATGATTACATATAGTTATATCGACATCGATTGCTCTGCAACAGCCTTACACCTAAGAATCTAAATTTGGAGTATCTGTTAAAGCTATCGTAATGTATAGTTGTATCGAAGGGAGAATGGTGAGACTGCGTAGTGAGCCACTTCCACGAAGTCTAGCTCGAGAGGCAGGTGCTATTCTAGAGGAGAGAGATGGAATGCTCGAGGGAGTGGAGATAGGCCGCCGTACTATCCGATGGCGCTTCTTCCAAGGTGTGGCAGGAGACTTGACTCCTAGGATCATGGAAAAGTTAGTTGCAAAGGTAACCACCAGCTTCTACCTTCGCTACAGCTACACCTATCGCATTCGCAATGTCAATGACGGACGCGTTATGCTATTCTCCAAGACTGTCCCAGGCTCTCCATGGGTGAACATCTTAGAAGATGGAGAAGAGTGGATCAATAGTATGGAGACAGCTCGATTGAATCCCGACAACATCAATCGACCAAATACCCAATGGGCCTTTGTGCGTTGGATCTACGTAGATGTAAAAGTTGTGATCGATCGTCAGCTTTTGTTGGGAACAGGTCCACTGCCCCAATGGCTTCGCCAGAAAAAAGGAATGTTTGCCCTTGATCGATATGGCGACAACCTATGTCTTTGGCGCTGCCTTGCCATGCATGAAGGAGCAAGATTAGATAGGTGTTGCGTCAAAGCTCGAAAACTTGCCCAGGCCTTCTATCGCCTGACAGCGCTCACACAAGACGTTCCCAGAACTTCCTTAGACCAGCTGGAGGAAGTCGAGTTGCACTTTAGAATCGGTATTCGGGTGTACGAACCTACGGAGGATGGCGCTTGGCATCTGACGCGACATGCAGCTCACTACAAGCATACGATGACGATTGGGATATACGAAGGACATGCTTTCTACATCAAGAACATCAACAAGCTAGGGAGCGTCTACGTATGCAACGATTGTAAGCAACGGATCACACAGGCTTGCCACCTTCAACGCCATGCAGATCGTTGCAGTCGTGGAGAAACGAAGATTGTTTGCCCCGGAAAAGTAATCACAGTACCTCAGTCGGCATACGAAAAAGCCTTCTGGCCAGAGAGCACAGCCAGCAAAGTCGCTTTATGCTGGTTGGAACGCGAAACCGAAAGGATTGGGCAACACATTCATCACGCAGCTTGTGGGCATGGTGGAGAGCATTGGATCGAAGGAGCACCGGTCGACGGCTACGAACCTCTTTCGAAAACCATCTTCCAATTTCATGGATGCTATTTCCATGGCTGCCCGAAATGCTTCCCTAGGGAAAGGAGGCTCTATCTCAAGACCTGCGAAAGAACGGAGAGTCTACGTGAGGCAGGTTATGTAGTAGTGGAGGCTTGGGGTTGCTCTACAAAGAAGAAAAACAAACCGCTTCCAACTCCAACGCAAACCGCCTATCCACATGCCATAGTTTACGATTTCGAAGCCTATCTCGATACAACGAAAGGAAGACAACCAACGGACCGATTGACCATCGAAAACGTTCATGTCCCAATATCAGTATCGATTGCCGACACGTACGATCGAACACCAACCCACATCTGTCGACGCGATCCAAAAGAACTCATAACTGCCTTTGTCGAAGAACTCCAGCTAAGAGCGAAAGCGATCCAAGAAGTCATTGCAGAACAGTTTTGTCCTAGGACACCCGAATTCTCCTTTGACACCCTATCGAAGGCACAACAAGTGAAGATCAACGAATGGATCAGTCAAGTTCCCGTATTGGGATTCAACTCTGGCAGGTACGATCTCAACCTGATCAGGGAGCACTTCGTAGGAACCATTGCTGACACCTGCAAGAAGGTCTTGGTTGCAAAGAAAGCCAACACCACTATGTTCCTATTGACCCCAGAATTTCGTTTCCTAGATGTTATGAATTATCTTGGTCCAGGTACTTCCTACGAAAGGTGGGTCAAGGCATATGGATGTGAATCGCAAAAGAGTTTCTTCCCATATGAGTGGTTTGACTCTCCTGACAAGTTGGATCACATTGGATTACCAGACTATCCAGAGTGGGGTTCGAAGTTGAAAAGAGAACACCTACTATCTAGGGAAGAGTTCGAAGACTGCAAGCGCACCTTTCTCGACAAAGGAATGAAGACCTTTGCAGACTGGCTAAGATACTACAACAACCTAGATGTAGTTCCATTCCTAGAGGCACTCGAAAAGATGCGAGATTTCTATCACGAGAAAGGAGTAGACATGCTGAAAGACGCAGTGTCCATCCCAGGAGTCTCACTACAGTTCCTACTTCGAGGTAGTGTAGAAAGGGGAGCTGAGATGTACGCTCCAAGTAAGGAAGCCTACCACATGCTGAAAGACGCTGTCGTGGGAGGTCCAAGCATAGTGTTCACCAGACTCCACGAAGCAGGAGTGACTAAGATTCGTAGTCATCAGGGCGGAACTAAGATTTGTCGTAAGATTCTTGGATACGATGCCAACGCCCTATATCTTTCCACGATGGAATTCGAAATGCCTTGTGGAAAGGAAAAGGTTGTGCACTACGATGAGCCAGGTCTAGAAGCCGAAGGATTTGTCGAATGTCTACAAAATGGTTCGTGGTTTGGATATGCAGAAGTAGACATCGAGATACCAAAGAAATTGTGGAAGGAATTTGAGGAGATGCCACCCTTCTTCTACAACAAGAAAATCCCCAAGGAAGCGATTCCTCCACAAATGTTGGCCTACCTCACAAAGACAGGTAGAAAGCTCAGCGAGGAAAAGAAGCTAGTTGGAAGTCTCTCTGGAAAGAAGTTGCTACTCTATGAGCCTCTATTACGTTGGTATGTAGATCATGGTGCAGTGATCACTGCTGTCTACCGAACGATAGACTACGAACCCAAAGAAATCTTCGGATGGTTCGTGGACCAAGTCACTGAGGCACGTCGTATGGGAGATGAAGATAAAGGTGAGGCTTTGCTGGCAGATGTGTTCAAGCTACTAGGAAACAGCGCCTATGGAAAGTTGCTCGAAGACTTGGGACGCCAAACAAAGGTCACCTATACAAAAGATGAGAAGGTTGTGGACAAAGCATTGCGAAGTGTTTGGTTCGAAGACCTGGAAGAGATTGGTGATGCATATGAACTCGAGAGCCGAAAGGACCAGATCCGAATCAAACGCCCTTTCCAAGTAGGTATCGCTGTGTACCAGCTCGCAAAGCTGCGTATGCTTGAGTTCTACTACGACTTCCTCGACAAGTACATCGATCGCAAAGATTTCGAATATATACAGATGGACACGGACAGTGCGTACATTGCCATCTCTGGAAACAGCATAGATGAAGTTGTACGACCGGAACTACGTGAGGATTTCGAAGCCAATAGGAAGGAATGGCTAGCTTGGGACGAATGGAGCAGTCGTACGCCAGGACTCTTCAAACTCGAATTCGAAGGACAGCGCGCCATTGCCCTATGCTCGAAAGCCTACTACGTCGATACGGGTGGCAGCAAGAAGTATTCCGCTAAAGGTATGTCTAGGCGTCACAATGACATTTCGTGGGATCGATTCAAAGCAGCCCTCCAGGGTAGTATCGACATGGCGGAAAACCGAGGCTTCCGACTATCGCCAGAAGGTATAGCAACCTACAAACAACGGAAGCTTGGGCTATCGGCTTACTACGACAAAAGACGTGTTCTTCCCGATGGAATCCACACCGAGCCAATAGAGTACGCTGTCTAGCGCTTGGGTACAAACAGAATTCCTTTTGGTGGTAGTTCCGTATCCCTAGGAACAACTTGTAGCTCTTCACGAACGAATCCACGTTTGGGTGCAGCCTTCTCCTTCGCAAGGTAGTAAAGCACAGGCTGTCCCGAAGATACTACGCTTCGCGAAATGGTGTATATCTGTAAACTCCACACGGGATCAGTAGCTCTACGTTTTTCACCTCCTTCCAATTCTCCTGGTGCATAAAGATATCGAACTAGAACGTCGAATGGTAGACGCTCTTCTCTCAATCCAACGGTGCGCGAATACGTAGGAGTCTTCAGATCTACTTGTTGCGCCACTACAGAATTCGAAGGCTCTTTACCAGTCAACCGAGTCACCTCACTGTTCATGGCTTTGATAACCATTGGTAAACGAACTACCCATTCTCTACTACGCTCATCTGATCCTTCCGAAGTAAGTACCAGCTCTTGTGCATATTGATATCCAAACAATCTCTCAGCTAGAGTCCTATTTGCTCTTTCAACAAAACTTTGCGCTCTATGATTACCAGCCTCACCTCGTTGAACTTTCGTACCATGTAGTTCTAGAGTTTCAGACATACGCCCCATGAATTCTCTACCAGGATCTACTTGCAAGGTCTTTGGCCATTCTAGTGGACTACGTTAATAGATTCGTTCGAATGCCGCAGAAACTTCACCACTATCTTTAGATGCCAAAGGTTCGGCTTCTTTGTATCGAGAAGCTACGTCGATTACTACCAATGCGTACTTGTATAGCTTCCGTCCACGCCCAGGTCGATCGTGTGGTAGAAATATCAAATCAGCTTGGTGGACTTCATTTGGTTTTGATACAGTCCAATGTGGTCGTGGAATGTGTTTTGGTGGTGGTAGATATATTTGCCACATAGATTGCTTTTCCAACCAACTCCTAGCTACGTCTTCTGATGCTTTCGCTGCTACCGATAGCTTACCAATTGCAGAGTGACCTTTCCAATAGCCCATAGGACCATAGAAGATATTCGCAAGTTTAGAATCCATCATACATCTATACGTCCCAACCTTCAACAGATAAAAAAAAAAAAAGGAAGAATAAAGAAAGTCGTTGCGTGACCCTCTTCATTCTTCCTTTTTTTTTTTTTTTTTAGTAGTAACCTAGTAGTAACCTAGTAGTAACCTAGTAGTAGCTTAGTAGTAGCTTAGTAGTAGCTAGTAGTAGCTTAGGGGTAGCTTAGTAGTAGCTAGTAGTAGCTTAGGGGTAGCTTAGGGGTAGCTTAGGGGTAGCTTAGTAGTAGCTTAGGGGTAGCTTAGGGGTAGCTTAGGGGTAGCTTAGTAGTAGCTTAGGGGTAGCTTAGGGGTAGCTTAGGGGGTAGCTAGTAGTAGCTTAGGGGTAGCTTAGTAGTAGCTTAGGGGTAGCTTAGGGGTAGCTTAGGGGTAGCTTAGTAGTAGCTTAGTAGTAGCTTAGTAGTAGTATCTATATCCATTTACTAATAGCGTATCCAACGCCTAGCATTCCACCACCAACGTAGAGCAACTCGCCAGTCTTCTGATTGTTTGAGGGTTTGTAGTAGTCAGATAAGCGGGGTTCTTTCATCTCTTTGAGCCGTTTTAGCTCTTTACGTAACTTATCGGATCGCACTAAGGCTTCGTTGGTATCTCTTTGATCGTTGTGTGCTTTGCGTTCAAGGCCTTCCTGCTCTTGTGCATAGTCATATAAGCTTTGACGTTTGATTCTATACGCTTTCATTTCACGTTCTAGTTTTTCGGTGGCCCTATCGTGTCTTTCTCGTTCTGCATCTACATCACCATCCTTTCCAAGCATTCTAGCTAGTATGCCACCACCAGTAAATGCCGTTGCATTCAAGATAGCCCCGAAAATGGCCATTCCAATTGCTGCCGCCATTACGGTTTGGTCTTTTCTTTCTCAAGTTGTTTCTCAAGATATTCCTTTGCGTATAAGCTACCAAGTATCACGGCAGTCCACTTTGCGTAATTCACTAGGGAAGAAGAAGGATCGCTAAGCATAGATTCCTTGGTAGTCTTTTTTACGATCCACCCAATACCAGCAGCGAGTCCAACGATTTTGACTGCATCGGTTGCCGTCTTCGTCAATTCCTTCTCCATCTAGATATATACTACTATGGTCTCGAGTCTTTAAGTGTTACTCCATGTCTAGTGCCGTTGGTTTTGCTGGAGCTGCAGGTTGTGTCGTGCTAACGGTGGCAGCTCGCGTGTTGCCATCTACATACTTCTTGTACGCAAAGTACGTGCCAAACAATGTAGCGCCAGTACCGATGACTGCGAGAATAGTCAGGTTTTCGAACCGACCTTTCTCTACATCAGTTTCTTTGGATGGTTCATTTTCACGTTCTATCTCCATCTTTTGAGCTTCTTTTGCACGGGCAGTGACCTTCTCCCAAGCTAATTTTCCTGCTGCAACACGCTTTGGATTTTTTCCTTTTTTAGTTGGTACAGTCGTCGGAGGATTTGCAGTTATCTGATCCGTCTGTCCTTCCATCTTGATTCGATATAGTAGGTATATGTGGAGGTTCAACAGTTGTACCAGGAATGACTACGTGGCCAGATATGTGGAATAGGACGCTAGCTA
Organism: Actinernus sp. WN-2022; assembly: GCA_030867875.1. Classification (NCBI taxonomy): domain Eukaryota; kingdom Metazoa; phylum Cnidaria; class Anthozoa; order Actiniaria; family Actinernidae; genus Actinernus; species Actinernus sp. WN-2022. The sequence continues at coordinate 62,745,403 of JAOWCC010001634.1, forward strand.
GAGCTACAAGGCGACCTGCTTTGAGTGATAGTAGGCCAGTTGCAGCACTGATTTCATTGCGGACTAGAGGGTCTTCTTGTAGGTCCTTGATCAGGGCTTCTTGAGAATCTATTGGTACTAGGTAGGCAACTAGGCGGGTAGCTAGACGCGTCACACCGTCGACTAAGCCTTTCGTTACTTGCTGAGCTAGGACGGCCTGATACCTCCTATACAACTTGTCTACCTCTTTCTCGGGAAGCCTAGAGATGTCCCCTAGGGAAAAGTTCTTACCTAAGTATTCTTTCGTTACGCCTGTTGCGGCTAAGATCGAAAGTGATTCGCGATTGTCTGACGTAATGTCTAGATCGGTTGGTGGTGGGCCTGTTACGTCCTCACCGAATATCTCGAGTATTTCCTTATCAGTCATAATATGTTATAGATGCTGGGAGCTCTAACACTACCTCGAAAGGATGGCGTAGACAGAAGCACATGCGAGCGAACTTATGGGATCCAAGTATCGTTCGTAACTCTTTACATTCTTGTGAGCCTCCATAATCCTCAAATATCTTTTTACCATCTACGGCCGATGCTGTATGGAATGCTACTACGATAGCTACGTTCTCACGGAAGGGCTTACATATGCTCGTTAGTTGTTGGGACAGCACCCAAACGGAAATCCCTATATGTCGTGCAGAAAAGGCTAAGTCCACTAGCTTGTCAGTTCGTTTCTTGACGTCCTTCGATGCGGCGCAATCATCGAGAATCAATAGAGTATTGGTACCTGACCAAAATGTTGCGCAAATACTCAAAGTAGCATCGATGGCATCTTGTGGTGGCGATATGACGAAGAAATGAGGATCTCGATTTGCGAATCCACGATAAGTTTTGTTGTGGGCATACGTAGGACAAATCAGTACTATGTAATCGAACTTACCACGAAATGATTCACGAAGTTGTTCTATGAGAAATGCAGTCTTCCCACAATTCGTTGGACCGACTATGAGTGCGTTGAATGGTACGTGCTCTACGAGAGAATCCATCAGTATAATATACTCTGCAGAGATCTGTTCAATATCGTGACCTGAGCATCCGCAAGGACATAGATGTGCATTTTCACATTTCCACTTCCCTTAGCAGTCCTATGTATGCGAATGTCGATGTCCTTTCCACTGCCGGTTTGTGCCAAGCCATCACCATGAACGGTGGAATCTTTTGCTGTGCGACAATCGATTAGGATAGCGAATCTATTTTCAAAGAACTTCTTTGGAGTCATGGAAGTATTGGGTGTACCAAACCAACCTCTTGCAGCCTCCCAGAAATCTAGGGGAAGCATGCCGCTTGGAAAGAGTCTGTTGGGAATCCCGTTGACATCTACTTCTACCTTCGAAATATCGGGATTCGAGAATGCTTCACTATCTCGCGTGCCAATGGTAGGTGGATCTATGAATAGTAGAAGTAGTCCAGCAAAGGATCGTCGTGGAACATTGACGTTTTGAGATATCAAAGTATCAGATGTTTTAGCGATATCTACTGTTTTGAAGTGAACAGCGTAGTTGTATAGGAATGCAGTACCTATTTCATATTTGTGAAGTGCATTACTAGCCAGCGTTTCGTTCCTGATTGCTTCGTATTCTAGTTGGATGTTGGTAAGTTGGTACGTACCTATCTTCGTAGTATCCGATCCAATTACAACCTCGTTGGCAGGCGCTAGAGTCAACTCGAATGTAATGATACTTTCTAAGGCATGTGGATATAGAACTCCATGTTGTGTCAGAATGTCAACATCTAATGGAATCCTATACTTGGAACCACATGCGGTTAGGAGCGCGTTGTCTGCAGCAGATGAAGTACTTGCGTCACCAGCTTTCGATCGTAGCTTATTCAAGTTCTCTGATTGAATGCCTTGTTGTATTCTAGACTCTCTCTCCTGCGTAGATAGGTATACATCGGAGTATGTTTGTAGGAGGTCTGGCCTGACAAGGTCTTCTACTGTTTCAGCTCCCATCCTACAGATTCTACGCATGACCAAGCAGCGTCCAACGTTCGAAACGACTCTGTTATTCGCATGTCCACCAGATAGTACGATGTCGCCCAATAGCGCTAAGCTACCAGGTACTAGTACTACATCTTCTGCTAGCTTTGGGACTTCTACGTATAGAGTCTCACCTGGATTGGCAGACGATCGAGTGAAAGTCTTCCTATACAAGTCTCGCGGAGCCTTGAGTGCATGAGGCTCTCTTCGTACTTGTGTGGGATCCAATATTGATGAGATCATGTTGAATATAACTATATATGTAGATATGTTTAACATGGCCTCTGAGGGTAGGTCCGATGAAAGAACTGATGAAGCTGAAAGAGGAAGAGACTACGACAACGATGATACTGTCAATGAAGAAGCACGGAAATTGGCGTCAGACTCTACGAATGTGGATCCTAGTGAATCACTCAACCTGAAAACTAGACGCGACTTCTCCAAGGAAGGTGCTCGACCAAAGAATCGGGAAACCTCGTTTTCTAAAGAAGATAACGATTACCTTGACGAACTCGTCGCGGATGAGGATAGAATCGAAAATCCTAAATTTAGCGATCGCCGCGTAGTCTTCAAAGCAGGCACATCGGATGAAACGAAACAAATGCTATTCGATGCTGTATGGAAACACTATGCTGATGTAGGGATTCGTGGAGGAGTCCTTGAGATAACTGTAATATGGGAGGCCAATAAGGAACTGGGTAGAATCTATCTTCACGTACTTGGAAGTAAAGAGAAGCCCATACCTTTGACCACAGTGAAGGGTGAAAGATACCGAAGTATGGGTAAGGATCTCAAATTTGCCCTAGGCCCTACGGATGCGGAAAGAGAAGAACAAGTCATCCAAGGTCAAGAAAAGGCCGCCGAACATCTCAAAGTAGAAGATAGCATACTTCTAAGCTCAACGTCAACTGAGGACCAGAAGGAAGCGGCTAAGGAAGAGAAAGTACACATCTATAACGAAATAGAATTACTCGAACGTCAAGAAGAAGCCATACTAAAACGTATGTCACTACGTGAAAGGATCAAATACATTTTCAGAAAGCATGGAATGACCGTTCTTGCAGTGGTAACTTCTATTGGCGCTATCGTTAGTACGATAGTTTCCCTGTTGTCGAGATCCTTACCGAAACCAATAAAGACTGGTATTGATAAAGCAGCAGATGCAGTAAAGAAGGGATTGCAAACGACTGGGGGGTTGTTGAAAGAAATGGGAAAGAAACTTGGACAGATCCTACCTGGAATGATTGGATCGATTGCGAGTTTCATATTTACTATGGCTGGTAAAGCTCTGGGAGTACTAGCACAGAACGTTTGGTTATTCATCGTAGCAATAGTGGTGATCACGATAGAGCAATACAAACGACGTTAACGAAACAACATCCATGCAATTCCAGCTGCGGCAATGGATGTCACTGCGAGATTAATCTCATGTTGTGGAGTAGGATTCGGTAAGATACTATGTGAAACTCGTTGTGAAACTCGTTGTGGTAATTGTTGTGGAACTTGATGTGGTAATCGTTTCTTTTGTTTCTCCCCTTTCATATCTAGTGGGGATTTAGTTTCGAGAACATCTGTATTAATATCGTTTTTCCCTAACACCATATCTTTCGTAGCTTTCGGGATTGGATTCTTATAGCCATCTTTCTCACTAAGATAGTACACTAGATCGCTTGGCAATAATCGCACACCTGGAGCTATTGCTAGATCGAGCCTCTTATGTGTCCTCGTTATAGCAGTAAGATAGTTTTTGTAGCTCACCACTAAGTCGTTTTCGAGAATAGCATCTTCGACTAAGCTCTTAAACTTTTCTTGGACGTTATGGCTATCTATGATGGATCCATTCAAGTCGGCTTGAGCACCAAGTATGCAATGTCCAAAAGCCTCGACAGATCTATCCAATCTACCTAATCCAACATCTGTCAAACCCTTTCCGATTGGTGGTGTAAACCAATTGTATTGCTTTCCTTCATGTTCATCGTTCCTAATGAAGGCCACAAGATTGCCCTGATCCTCCTTACCGCCTTGGTCTGCAAATAAATTATGTTTCTGAGGCCATGTGGTTGCACCTTTGTCATAGCTTCGGTCTCCATGGACGTTTACGTATCCTCTCCAACCTGGGTACAAAAGGAATATATCTCCTAGTCCATTATTCCTACCTCCGTGCCATCGGAAATCTGGTGTTCGAGATATACCGAATTCAATGCACAATTTCTCAAGAGCTGCTTTGTTATAGAGGTTATCCATTTGCTTGAAATGAGAGTCACCAGGTAAAGGAACTCCATGAGTACCACCAAGTTCACGTAGAATTCTTCGTATCGTGAAATAAACATGGAATCGTAGGAACCCCTGAACGACTGGTGGATACGTTTTGAAAATAGGATCAAACAATGACACTCCACATCCAGAAGTTGCACACCACGTTGCGAAATTCAATTGTTGAGGCCAATATTTGAAATCCGGACCATGTAACCAATGGTAGGACTCATTTGCTGTCATATGCTTTACGACGGTCTCCTTGAATATATTTGGAACGCCTGCTTTGAACTTATTCTTTGAGGTGGCATATATCCATAGATTAGTGAGATCGATATCTTGTGCCGGTCCAGTAGAAGGAACTGCTGTAATAGGATATTTCGCACTCCTATCTAGGGTCAACGTAGATGGAAAACCTTTATGCACATCCCACAACGCATTATCGATGCGTCTTTGAGTGACTGCAGGTAGCTTGGAGACATCATCGCCGTAAACGACATAGCTAGAATCTCCATCTCGAAACCAAATACTCGTCGAATATTTGCCTGGACCGTTCACTTCCGTAGAGACATAGAACTTGTGAAGATCTGCATGTGGGTATTTCTTCTTGAACTTCGCTAATAGATCTACATTCAATGTTGCAACCTCTCTACTTTTCACATCTTCTCTAGCTATCCGAGCTTGATTCTCTCTCCTAGCTTGATTCTCAGCCTTTGACCGTATATTAGCATTCGGTGTTGGGAACTCTTCCTCTTCGTCTTTCCCTTCGTAGCGGTAACTGAAAAGACCTCCGGACCTCCTCATGTTGAAGCTATACGTATATATAGTTATACCTTCAACATATAAGATGGTTCTCTTATATATCACCACAACATCGGCTGACCATACTGTCTACTTCGACGACCCTATTCTTATACAGAACGTTTCACTACTCGAGATCACTTTCGAGAACAGTTGGTGGAACCTAGAAGAGCCAGGGAGCTTTCATTGGAAGGTCAATGGTGTGATGTTTCCACACGAAATTAAGGTGGGGAACTACGATATACCAACCCTCCAGACCCTCTTCAAACCCGCAATCGACGCTGGTATCATAAAATTCGGGAAACTCTTATCAACGGGGAGTTGGATCCTAGATGTCATGAAACCTATCATTCTTAGCAAAAATATCTGTAAACTGTTTATTAAAGAATGTAGAGGGGGCCTAGATATTATTAACAAGACTTTAACTATATCGGTAGGCACTTTCAATGTAAATATCCTCTTTGAGATCGATACGGTATATGTCCACTGTGACGTAGTGGATTCCAGCTTCTCACTCCTAGAGGGAAAACGCTCGAAAGTCTTGGCTAGCATAGAGGTCCGAGGCGATAGATTTGTGAAAACGACGTATGCCTCACTACAACCTCTAGATGTCAAAGCTCTAGGTACGATACAAAGCAGCCTTCGTCTGACAATTCTCGATGAGAAAGGCAATCTGATAGACTTCCATGGTCGACCTATACGATACGTGTTGAAGCTTGAGTAAGCTATACGTATAACGTACAATGGAAGGCGATTCGATTCAACCGTTTCCATCAGCACCAAGTATCTATCCACAGATTGCTAGTGACACTGGAAAGAACTTTAGACTGCAAACGATCCGAGACACGCTTTCGGACATCGAAGTTCAAGAAAGGCACTACGAAGGTGTGCGCAAGAAATATGCACGTTCTCAAGGAATAGTTCATGGAATCGCAGTGGCAACTGGAGGTCTATCTGTGATCTTATCTGGATCTGGATTGGGCGCAGCGTTGACTGGGGTTGGAATAGTGATTGGTCTACCACTTGGAGTTATTGGTGGGCTATGTGGATTAATTTCAGCATCTACGACCCTTGGAGCTAAGAAGTTAGGAATGAAGGTTTCTAAGCATGAAAGGACAACTATGTTGGCAAAGGCAAAAATCAATACGATTCGCGATCTAGTATCGAAGGCCTTACGCGACGAAAACATATCCGACTCCGAATACAGTCTCATCCTGAACGAAGCGAATAAGTATGAGATCATGAGATCTGAAATTCGTCGCAAGGCTTCCATAGGTGAAAAAAGCATTCGAGCCGAACTCAAGCAAGAAGTGCAAAAGGAAATGCGAGAAAAACTTGGAATGTAAGAATCAACGTTTCCTATGAAAGGAACGAACATGGCTCTCACTTCCACTTCGCTAAGTCCTACTGCTAGTTAGCCCATGTCTAGTGTAGATTGATTCAAAGTAGGAATGGTAAGAAGACAACTCCTTGACAAAACGCTTGACTGAATTTCCAAATACGTCACATCGTTCGACGACCTCGTTAAGAGACATAGACGATCCTAAACGATGTAGCACCTCGTAACTTGCTCCAACAACTTTCGTCTTAATTACCGATCTGCCTACATTGTTTTCTATTGCTGTAGTAACAACCTCGTGGACTATTTGTTGAGCGTCTATAAGTACTCCTTGAGGATCGAGCTGTAGGAAAGTCGTTGCAATGTGAGGAACTATGCGCTCGGCATTCAAGTCTACATTGATCTCATCGTCGTCACACAGAGAACGTATAAAGACCTCTCCTCTATGGATGCCTTTGTTGCTTAGTTGCATGAAGCGAGCAACCTCACCTTTAGATCGGACGAATCCACATTGTATGCATGCATGGTAGAGTAGAGCAGCTAGAATATGTCTCTTAGCATCGCTACGCTTGGGATGAACTTTCATTACTTGGATAAAGGCGTCGGCTACGATTCCTAAAGTGTTCGTAGGGAACGACAGGTCACAACTTTGTTTGTAAATAGTGTTGTACGCTCGTAGTTCTTGTAGGAGCATTCGTCGTTGCAGTTCCGTGTCATCACTTTGCTTTGGCTTTGCGCGGTCTAGATCACTTTGATACTGAAATCCATCCGGACCTACTATACGCAGTCGAGTAGTAATGATGTCGATCTTAGTTTCTTCACATGGTTCAACCTCGGAAACAAGACCACAGGTGGGACATACGAATTCCGTTCCTTGTATTTCAAAGGGGCAGAGACAATCAGGACATGTTTCACTGACGTTAATATGTTCCACTTGTGGTTTGATATTCAGGCTTCTACAAATTCCAGGACCAAACAATCTGACTAGCTCGTCCATGATACAACTATAAATGTTTATATGTTTAATAGAAAAAAAAAAAAGAAAAAAAGAATGAAGAGGGCCACACAACGACCTTCTTCATTCTTCTTTTTTTTTTTTTTTTTCCGTGGCTATTCCTAATCGTCCTTCTCACTCCTCAAGGCAGCCAACACCTTGTTGAGCGCATGGGTGAGAGACTCTCCGAGACCTTCATCTGGTTCCACCACTCTTGGTTCTGCGGACAATGCTACCTCCGGTTCCACCACTCTTGGTTCTGCGGGCAATGCTACCTCCAGTTCCACCACGTTTGGCTCCTCCTTTCTTGGACCCTCTAGCGTCTTGCTGGACTTCTTAGCGCGTTTTACATAGACACCGGAACACTTCATCTTGATGGCGAGACGGTCGCATCCTGAGCAAAGCTCGTAATCAGTACGACATCCTTTACCGCACTTCGAGCATGGTATGAGTGGGGCACAGCCTTTCGAGATTTGGTAGTTGTGCTGGCAACAGAACTTCGTTGTCTTCGAAATCCTCTTTTGGCATTTCGTGTCCTTCCCTCTCAGCAACCAATCACAAGTTATTGTGGCGTCTACATTTGAGTTCTTCTTCGACATGTTCGATCTGTATGGTGTTAATGCGTACTAAGATAACAACGTAAGCTAGTATTGTGGAATAAAGAATATATACTAATACCATTCGGTAGCAATATACAGTATAATAATCATTCCTTTAACATATACTTCAAGTTGGATTTTTTAGGTGCAGTTGGATTCAATCGGATTCCTATCTGACATTATAGGCATTCACATAGTAATCTAGTAGGGCATTTTCTTCCTCTATGGTGAGAGGGGAGTTCTTAATGATCCACTTAACGAGCCATTTAGCGGTATGAAACTGATCGTGGCTACAGGCGCATAGTAGAGCACGATGAATGTATTCACACTCTATGGTTATCTGAAAACGTTGAATGAGCCACTTGATGCAATTAAGATGCCCATACGCGCCAGCCTCTATCATAGCAAACATGACGGCATAGCCCTCTTTGGTGAACTGGAAGTGCTTAGTGAGCCACTTAGCGAGATCAAGGTGACCGTACCTTAAGGCAGCGCATAGAGTATGATTGGTGTATCTATCCATTTTATTGAAACGTAAGTGCTTGACGAGCCACTTAACAATATTAAGGTTGCCACGATCGCTGGCATAGATGAGAGAAAGGCTGTCGTCGATGTGGCTTGCGGAAATACCGAAAGTCCTAGCCAATTTGTCTCGATCGGCATCATTATGAGTAGAACCCAAACCAAAACATAGTACTTGTATACGGAACTCTCGGTCTACGTCTTTGTAGCGCGCGAGAGATGCGGCACTGTTTAGGTGTTTTGATACCCTTGCAATGCTTGAGAATGACGTAGGACCTGCGTGCTCTACGATCTTAGTCAAGATTTCTAGAGGGAGGCACGATATATAATCCATAGTGGAAGAGATCGATATAACTATATGTAATCATATCTCTAATAGGATTATCAAGTTGGATTTTATGTACAAGAATGTCTAGTGACACTTTGGATGACCCTTAGTTACCCCTAGTAGTATAGCCGGGATTAAAATGATACAACTTTTTGTTGCACAAGAAAACTCAAAAATGAATTTCTGAATTCACTTTTTGAGTTTTGTTGTGCAAGAAAAAGTGGTATCATTTTAATCCCGGCTATACTACTCCTTCACTTCTGCATGGTACTTCTGGGTTCTTTTTGAAAACTTCCTGTGTCCAGACTTGGTCTCCACAGGCTTGCAGAAGAGATGTATGTTGTGATCAACAGCAGCAAGGATAATTTTCATGAAATAGGGGTACCTGTAGCCATGAAATATAAAGTTTAGTTTTAGACAAAGTTTTGCAGTACAAAGCATTAATAGAGGGGGCATGGAATGTTGAGGAAACTAGTTTACAAGGGGAAAGAATAAGTATAAGCCTGGAAAGCTTACAGTAGAAATGGGATGCTTATACAATTGTCATATAACTGCAATTGCAGGTTGTGGTAGCAAATTGGCTTCCCTTGAATTCAATATAGCATATTATGTTGTCCAATAAAATTATTGTACTTTAATATTCTTGGTAGGTTATCAAATTCATAACACATTTTTATTTGCTCAAATGCCATTCTTTTCGGTGTACATTGCTCTTTGTCTATGCCTGAAATAAAAAACGAGCAAAAAGGACCTTCTCACTGTAAATAATTCAAGGTAAGCTTATTTCACCCAACTATGGATATGGATTATTTTACGCAAAAAAAATTGACTCCAAGTCATTCGTCATTCGTCATTTCTCACCTTGTCCTTGGGCTTGGACCCTGGTTTGGATTGAATAATTCTTCTTTGAGGAGCTTGAAGATGTAACAGATACTCTGCGAATACGCTAGTTGCCAAGATTGTCCTTCCTTATGTTCCAGAGTTAAAATACAGACGACCTAAGTCTTATGCATCGAGCATTGCCAGGTCTTCCCATTCTTGGCTGAATCTCGCACCAGACCGCGAGACGGTTCACTCAAAATAATACTGATCTAAAGAATATTTTTGGTAAAAATAGCTGTCAAAATGTTAAGCTATAAATAAGGAAAGTAAAAATGAACGTTATTCGGAAGTTAGAGGAAGGAAAACAGGCGATGGAAACGGATTTCTCACTTCGCTCTAAATATTGGACTTTTCGACTCTCACAAAATGGCGGCTCGGAAGTGTGGGGCGCGCTATGCGTGATGGTCGACCCTGGGTCTTTAAAGAAGCGCATTTCTTTAACATGGGATCGAACTGCATACTTGTTTGGATATCTATCGTCGTTATCACAACCACCGACGCAGCAGCGGGCTTTTTGGGGTTTTACAGACATAAAAACACCTGAAATGAGACAATTTACTCTAATAAATTGTGTGTCTATGGTTAACAACACTTTAATCAATACTGAGAACGTTTGATTCTAGCTAAAACAATGATTCAATGAGTCTCGTGGTGTTTGTTTTGAATTGCACGCATTCTCGCGTGGACGATTTGCATTACGCTAGATCCTAACATTTGCAAAATCCATCTCACGAGGCTGTTTTTTCTAATACAATTAAGAAATACACTTACCTCGAATGTCGGAGAAGCTCATGTTCAGAAGTTAAGTGAAAAGGCTAAAAAAATACGTAAATATGGCTCGTGGTTGCTTCGCATGCGAAATAAATACAGTGAATGTATGGGGCTTGGTAACCGCGCCTCCTGGCCCTTTGCCTATCGTCAAAATGGCGCCCAAAACCGTGATAAGGCCTATTGTTTCCACACGAAACGCTTTAATAGTGAAACAAGAGCCCATCTGGGCTTTCACTCGGGCCACATGAGATTGAAGATGAAATACACTTTCATTTGAAATCCTCTTAGTAATAACCAAAGGGAAGAATTATTAGCAGTCTTTAGGAGTGGCCGGTAGCGCGGTGACTTTCATTCTCTGCTCCCCTAGTATATATATACATGTATGTAATTTAATATTTTTGTTTTCTCGTATGTAAATTAAAGTAGTTGATCTTTTATTGAAAACACTACTTATTCATGTGTGTATGTATGTTCAGACTACTATCGTGCAGCTAGCTAGAGTCTTGAGATATCTGTCAGCAACTCGCAGCTAGTTAATAAATTAGTACTGTTCAGACCTAGTAACAATAGTAGGTTTTACTTTTTGTTTTTCCGTTCCAGTCGTAAACAGTCCGAGTTTGACCAAAGTGAAACGATCGAGCTGCTCGCGTCCGTAGATATATATTTCTTCGTTTGCACTTTTGACATGATATAATTCTTCAAATGGCACCATTGTTTTATTTCTTATGTTTAATAATACAGTTCTCAGCTGTAAATAAAATAGAACATTCTATGGAAGATTTCTTGTCCTAAAGTTTGGAAACGTAACACATGCATTTGACGCTAGAAAGTTCAGTTCTCGCAAGGTCAATTTACTAGTGGCAGTTTACTAGTTTGCACTATCGGCTGTTATGGAATGGAAACATACTTTCACAGCTTAATATGTATGTCGATTGGTCAGAAGGATATCTTGTTTAAATGCTACGGTCCTTTCGGCATCAGGAAATTTTTAAACGGGAGTTTTCGTACAGTATTTCAAGCTATGCTGTAGTGCGAGTTCAGTTACGCCACAAATGTCGGTGAAACTAATACCGTGTTCATTATTATCGGTTTTCTCTATGGGTTCTCATGTATTCAATAATTACTTCTGGAGCTTCATATTTATGTCGATTGGTCACAATGATTTCCTCTTTCACTTTTTCCCTTTAGTTTGGACATTAGGGATATATCCTTGGAGATTTCGTACAGTTTAGCGACCGTTGTGTCGAAAGTAGAAACGTTCGTTTGTCATGAAAGTGCGTAAACAAACTGTCACAAGCGGTTTCATAGCAGCTCGATGTTTGACTCCCATATAGTCGATGATAACGTATATAGCTTCATATGTACGTCGATTTCTCACAAGGATTTCCTCTTTCAGTTTTCCTCTCTCTTTTTTCTTGTTCGGGTAGTTGCCCCACTGAGCCGTAACCACAAAACGAGCACAGCATTTCAGTTGGCATACACTGCGTACTACATCTGCTTAACTAATTAGATTTGTAAAAATCTTAGCGGATCATGTAAATATTCCGCTTGGCTCAAATATGAGGGTTTCTGCCGTCAAAGTTCATTTTTTGTTTCAGTTTTCCCCATATTAGCAGACTTGTATAATGTCTCGAGCTCTCCGAATCCAGTAGAAAGACTCTGGTTATTCTGTCGTAAAACATGGACCTGACCCAAATTTAGGTTGTATTGCATCATTGCCCACGATGGAATAGATTTCTGACAATGACTATTTGAAATTGATATCTCCTTGTCTCGCCTAGTCTGAGCTTTGAATTTTCTTATCTGAGCGCGCCTGAGGAAATCTAACCTTTGTTTGCGTGACCAGCATAGTGCAATCTGATTGGTTCGAATTTGACCTTTAACGCATGCGCAGACGCCGTCTGACACTGATTAAAAAAAAAAAGTAACCACTTGCATTTTAAGACTCGGCGCTGCCACAGGCAGCCCGAGTAAAAAAGAAGTGTTTGAATCAAGGTATAACAAAAAGTAACGCCAGAAGATAAATAACATTGCCGAAAACCTTTTGCTAAAAAGCAATGTTTTATAAAACGGACAAAATGAAAGAAAAGAAAGAGTTTATTTTGCGACTTAATTTTCTGAGCACCAGCCAAAACACACCAAAGCCAAGACAAAGGACAAGACAAAGGACAACCCAAACTCACCTGAAAAAAAAAACACCAAAGCCAAAACAAACTCACCAGCCAAAACACACCAATGCCAAGACAAAGGACAACCCGAATTCACCTGAAAACGTTTTCCAGAATCAAAACAAGGTAATAAAACATACCTGAAATTTAGCTGAACCTGCTACTTTGTCGGCTCTTCAAAAATAATTATTTAGGAAACGGCGAAGTTCGAGCCAAGCTATCTCACTGACTTTATTCCAGCGAAGCATTTATACTGACACTTCACGAACGAACCAAGGCTTCACAACAATTATCATGAAAGGAGGTGTATTCCAACTCTCTTTACAAGTCTTTAGAACTCCAAACGATGGGAGTTTTCCGTTCAGCAAGGCAAGGAACGACGACTAAATTTGAAAACCGTCCGTTCAGCATTCAAGTCAACGCGGGACCAAAACCATGTTTTGCAAAATGTTGAAGATTTTCACAAGAAATAGCGCCAGATTGTCCTAAGCGATGCGGATGACAAGTAAACAATCCCTAGTATTACATTTGACGAGTTCAAGAGTTTTTGTACACATTTAGCCGGATTTTCATTGCTGTTTTTTGGATAAATCGAGGTGAACTTCCCTAACTGAATTTTACTTTCTTACACAAAAGCTACCTAACGTTCAAAGGGTTTCAATCTTACCCTCAGCCAATCAGTAATGACCTCTCATTGAACTGACCAATCAGACACAATGCTACTGTTGCTTGCGAAAGAAACCATTGTGATCGCGGAAGAATTTTGAACGGCTTGAATATTTAAAAAACCAAAAGTTTTTCAAAATTTGTAACTAACGGTTTCTTGCCATATACTTGTGTACCCTGAGGAAGGTTGGCCGTGCCAACCGAAATATCGGTAATAATTATATATATTCCCAGTACCGTACAATCAGCCTTTCATTTTGTCTTGAAACCCTTTAACATAAATCATACTTCAAGCTGCAAACAAACCGAGTCCACATATCGAAAGAGAAAGTCACATCTAGTAATACGTTGAATAGTTTTTGAGAAAACTGCTTTTCAAAATGCAAAATTTACAAAGCATGTAATAATAATTTAATACTTATATTGCGCAGTTTACATAAAATGGGGAATTGCGCATAACATCTAGTATGAATATAATAAAAATATGTTGTTAACTGAGTATCTTAATATAGTATGGTAGATAGATAGATATATGTAAAAATACATATTTATATATATATATAAATTTAAATAATTAGATAAATTAATATAACATTTAAGGCTCATATGCTAGATTAAACAAATGGGTCTTGAGATGGCGCTTGAACTTATCTACAGATATAATCTCACGAAGAGCACTTGGTAGTGATCATGAGTTCCACAGCTGTGGTGCAGCAACCATGAATGACCTATATACTCAGGGGCGTTAAGGCATGGGTCTCCAATATGGCCGCCGCAAATCAAGAGGGGGTGGTCTATCTCTTTGTGCTTGTGAGATATAATCTTGACACTTTGACAGATTTGATAAAGTCACAACCTTCACACATTTTTGTGACAGTTTCCATGGAAACGTGTAATGTGACCTTTGAACTTTAATTTTAAGGAAAATTGGGAAAAGCCTCCTGGAGGTCGGTAAAAGTTGTTGATATAATATATATTTTCATGCCAATGAATGAAGGTTATGGCACACTTAGGTGCTCAAATTTGAAAAGTTGGTTATCATTGGAATGTTTGTTAATTCGGTGGAAACTTGAGGATATAAAATTTTACAATTGCCTTAAATTGCCTTCCCCTTAAAATAACTAACTTTTCAAATTGGAGCAGGAATGTGTGCACTAACCTTGATTCATTGGCATGAAAATATCCACTATAGTAACTACTTTTACCGACCTCCAGGAGGCTTTTCCCAATTTTCCTTAAAATTAGAGTTCAAAGGTCACATTACACGTTTCCATGGAAGCTTCCACAACAAGGTATCAAGGTTGTGACTTTATGGAATCTGTAAAAGTGCAAAGACTATATCTAAGAAGCACGAAGAGATAGACCACCCCCTCTTGATTTGCGGCGGCCATATTGAAATAGTTTGAGACCCATGCCTTAATACATTAATACCCCCGAGTATCTCCTAGCGTCAACTTTGTCCTAACATTCGGTAAACTAAGCATTAAACTATTCGAGCATCTTAAGTTATAATGAGATTCCTTAACATTAATCGGTTCACATAGATATTCTGGTGCCATTCCGTAGATACACTTAAAAGTTAAGAGTAATACTTTAAAATTGATGCGCAGTCGAATTGGAAGCCAATGCAGCTCACGGAGGAGAGGAGTAATGTGGCAATACTTAGGCGCATTGTAAACCAATCTTGCAGATATATTCATGACGCGCTGGAACTTATTTAGCTGGCAGTCAGGCAACCCATACAGTAGGCTGTTACAATAGTCAACACGGCTAGTTATAAAAGCGTGAACCAGAGTTTTAGTTGCATCAGGAGACAAGTACTTACGAATGCGTCTTAAATTGTGCAAATGATAGAATGCTGATCCGCAGACCTTACTTATATGACTAGACATATTTAAGCTATTGTCAAACCATGCTCCAAGGTTTCTAACTACGGAAGCAGGTACAACTTTCGATGTACCAACTATCATGTGATCAATGTCAACTTTAGCTAGCTGTTGCTTCGTGCCAATTATTAAGAATTCAGTTTTTGAGTCATTAAGCATAAGTCTGTCTGTGATCATCCAGCTTCGTATATCTTTGATGCACTGCGACATTAAGCTAACAGCGGCTTCAGCATTGGAGGAAGCATTGAAGGAGCTGTGTATGTATGGTGTATGGCAAGCCTGAATTCGATTAACATTCGATTGACTACGCAAAAGACTCCTCCATAGGCATCGTAAGTATCGAAAACCGCATCAGAAAAATGGGCTACCTGTAGAACTGGATGCGAAAGAATTGGAGTCTGGGGAGGAGATAAAAAGAAGGGGAGGTCCGATTATTAATTCTACCAAGAGATTTCATTCTACTTGAAATCGACTTATTGTTGAAATTTCAAAGAAACCGAATGAAAGAGTAATTCAAGCGTGATGAATGCAACTCGTCGTTGAATAAAAAAAAATCGTAGAGTTGATTATAAAGAATCCAGAGATTTGATGCGATATTGGATCTTACCGTTATATTATCACCGAGACTAGTAGAAGCACCTCGGTGCGAAAACATTCATTTTATGGTCTTAGTACTGTTTAATAAACAAGCAGCAGTGTTTTATGAGATTTGCAAACACGAGAGCGTAGCCTGAGTGTTTTTAGATCTGATAAAACATATGCTGCGAGTGGAACGGCTTCAAAAACGTTGATGTATAGTCATATAATTCAGTTATTGTGGTGATACGACCTATTTTGGCCGAGAAAATCGAGGCAAAAGTTTATGTAAACGAGGACCGTATCTATATCAGATTTATAAACATTTATTTCTTTTTTTCCTGAGTTATTAATGAATTTTTGAACTAGGCTAACTCCGTGTTGTTAGCAACGTGCACGTCACGTCACATTTTGATAATTGAATCAAACCGCATGCGGTGCAGCGTTCGACCGGAACTGAACTGAAACAACAGCAAATTCTGTGTCTCTAGAGTATATCTATACTCTCTACACGATCTAAATTATCTATGCTCTCTACAGTATCTACGCTCTCTATACATGATCTACGCTTTCTACTGTACATGTGTCTATAGAGTATCATATCTAAGAGAAATACAGACATATATCGAGAAAGAGCCTTAAACGTTATCTTTTGATATGGAATGGACTAGTGTTTACTGAAAGACGGAATTCAAGATGGGCTGTGGTTCTTCAAAGTTGGTGGAGGTGAATAAGCAGAATACAACTCAACAGAAAGAACTCCTGAATGGAACAGGCGGTGAAAAGATTACGATAGTCAACAATAACAAGACATTTCTTAATGGCGATCGAGTACACGTACGAGGATATGTGGGTACGGTGAAGTTTGTTGGTCCAACTAAACTTGGAGATGGAGACTGGGTTGGAATTGAACTCGACAGAAAACATCCGCAGGGCAACGATGGCATGTTCAAAGACAACCACTACTTCACTTGTAAACCAAAGCACGGGCTCTTTGTTCGTCCAGAGGTTGTCTTCCATCATGTTGAGACTGGCTTTAGGACAGATTTATCGCAGTTCTCGATAAGTTCTGTTGATCTCATTCAGACAACAACGAGGCGAGTTTTAGCCAGGATAAGACTGCATAACCTACGACAGCGCTCCGAAACAGAGAAAACGATCGACTCCCATGTGAGACATACACCTACGGAGGAAGCAAAGAGCATCAATCGACTGAGTGATTACCTGACCAAGCCATTCGAGAGCGATAGGCACAAGGCATTTGCCATCTATAGATGGCTAACTTTTAATATTTCTTATGATGTGGATGGATTTTTTGGGAGAAGTGATAAAAGAGGTTGCTCTGCTGAAGACGTCCTGGTGAACAGAACCTCCGTCTGTGCTGGCTATTCTAACCTGTATACTGCTTTAGGCCAGGCCGCCGGGCTCGATATCCATACAGTCAACGGCTATGCCAAAGGATATGGATATAAACCTGGTCAGCAGTTTACCGACACCAACCATGCGTGGAATGCACTGAACATTGATAAACAGTGGTACCTGAGCGATGCTACCTGGGGAGCAGGGCATGTTGGGAAGGACATGATGTTTGAAAGAGTACCAAACACACATAGATTTCTAATGGACCCAGAGATTGCCATTTTCGACCATATGCCTGAAGATGGCAAGTGGCAGTTTTTGGATCCACTGGTTGATAAGGTAACTTATGAACGGTCTGCAAAGCCTTCTGGGCAATTCCATGAGATGGGGATCGAAATGGAGAGTCACAAAGAATGTCAGTACGAGATTGAAGGAGACTCTATAGAAATGAGTTTTTACTGCCCTGGAAGAAAGATGATTCTGATGGGAAAACTGAAAAACAGTTCAGGGCAACCGGTGGAAGGAAGAGAGCGCGTTCAACTTCGTCACTGCGGTATGAACCAAGTCAAGATGTGCGCGCAATTCCCCGAGCCAGGAAAGTATTCAGTAGAGTTATATGTGCAAACCTCGTCTGAGAACAAATGGGCGTATGGGTTATCCTATGAAATAACTGCACGCAAGGGTTGCGGTCGGGACAACGGCGGGTTCCCCAGGCTTTCCAGTGCTATATATGATCATGGCTTCGATTTAGAGCAACCTTTGGAGAATATTGAGACAAGTAATGGTAAGGCAGAGATATCATTCCAGTGTTTCAGCCGAAGATTTGCTTCATTGAAAGGTAGATTTCAAACACTGGATGGAAAGGATTTAGATATATTACCCAACCAAGCCTTGTGCTACTCCGAGAGGAAGGAAAATGGATTTGTCCTTAAAGTCCATGCCCCCGCAACAGGAACGTACAAACTGGATATCTTCGCCAACACCTTGGAGGAAGGACAACCTAGCCAATTTCTGTGCAACTATTACGTTAACAATTCAGCAAATCAAACTCCTGAAGTTGCAGGTTTTCCAACAATTTCAGACCGTTTCTACTCCTGGGGTGTTGAGCTGGTTGATCCAACGCAGAACATTTATTCTACTGATGGCAAAGCTACCATAAGAATTAAGACACCTGAAGATGTTTTCAACGTCAAAGGTCACCTGAAGAAGGGAGAGGAAAACGTACAGACACACTGCTTGACAATCGAGGAAGAAAACCATGTTAAAAAGATCCTGGTCCATTTACCCGATGGGGGCGTTTACACCCTGAATGTATTCGGGACAAAAGATCCTGAAAACAAGAATAGTTACTTGTTGAGCTATGTGATAAAGGGCGCTATGGGGGCTGGAAAGAATCCAGGATTCCCAAATCTCTCTGACGCTTTTCATACCTTAGGCTTCAAGCTCAGAGATGATATAGAGAACATTACGACTTCTAATGAGAAGATAAGTCTTACCTTACAGAATCCCAAAGCAGTGGAAGTGGAAGCGTTTCTTAAAGATGCTAACGACCAGCAAGCTGGTAGTGGGGCTTGTGAGAACATGGACGGTAACGTTGTAGTCAAGTGTGACGTTGCCAAACCAGGAATGTATAAACTGCATTTGTTTGGGAGGGATGAGGCCAGTTCAAAGGACGTTTACCTGTGTACTTACAAAGTACTAAGAGCCGATTAAAAGTGCCGGACCGGTAACAGAGACATCCCATTATTTTGTTATTGTCAGTGGTCTATCGGAATTGATTTGAAAAGGTTAAAGGGCTGTGTTGCACATGTGTGGAGTCAATGTTTGATAGTGGCTGTTAATTGGCAACAAACAGTTAAAGGGGCTTGTCATGGTGTTGTACATGTATGGAGTCAATGTTAGATTGGTAGCTGTTAATTGGCTACAAACAGTTAAAGGGGCTATGTCATGGTGTTGTACATGTATGGAGTCAATGTTAGATTAGTGGCTGTTAATTGGCAACAAACAGTTAAAGGGGCTATGTCATGGTGTTGTACATGTATGGAGTCAATGTTAGATTAGTGGCTGTTAATTGGCAACAAACAGTTAAAGGGGCTATGTCATGGTGTTGTACATGTATGGAGTCAATGTTAGATTGGCAACAAACAGTTAAAGGGGCTATGTCATGGTGTTGTACATGTATGGAGTCAATGTTAGATTGGTGGCTGTTAATTGGCAACAAACAGTTAAAGGGGCTATGTCATGGTGTTGTACATGTATGGAATCAATGCGGTTAGATTGGTGGCTGTTAATTGGTTACAAACAGTTAAAGTTTCCTCTCTCAATGCTTGATTGAAATGATCAGTATACAATATTTTTCTTAAAGACTACGTCTATACACAGTTTGTTGGTCATTTAACAAATAGTTGTTATTTTGCCGTGAGTCTGTCCTCTTATAGATTGCTGACATGACGTCACAACGTGACCAAGAAGTGCGACGCGAGACGCAGTCGAGTGACGTACTGAAGTTTCCTCCATGTTTTGACGTCATCTGTGCGTCTGTACTCGAATAACACATGGCTATCAACCAATCAGAGGGCGCGTTTCACACTGCTTATTGTATATTGCTGCATATTTGCTTTGAAGTTAACCATCCCACATGGGTGAACATAACTGTGTCCGGCCCGGACTGTGAATATGAGGCCTCTGACCGTTACACTTTTTAAAATAAGAAAAATTCCTCGCACTCTCCTACAAAAACTGATTACGCAACAAAACCAGTTGTCTTTAAAGAAACACAACTACAGTGCACGCCAAGAGGTGCGACCACAATGGCTCCTGGGAGGGAAAAGAGAGTTACCTTGCTCCTGTTGTTTCCCTGTATCCTTTGCGCTCACGCTCTTGACGAAATTTTCGTTTTCGCTTTCTTGTTATGTAAGCACAATAGCAAAAGAAAACACGTTAAAAATGCATGCAATTTCAAGAACGTCATATGGAAATTAGAATACAGGAAAATATAACATCGCGCTGACATTATCTTCTTCAAGATATTAAGACAAGTTTCTAAAGGTTAGGGTGTTTTCTATTGTTCGGTAGGCCAATAGTGTCGCTCGTTTCGAGAAGTTCCACCCGACCCCGTGCTGGAATAAGAATGCTGTGGATGTATATTTAATACACTAGAATCGTATAAAGTGTAGTACAAAAACAATAGAAGTGTAGTATCTGACGGGTGCAATCAGAATACAGGTCTCGAGAGGGTCCGTGCTACTCCGAGCACGTTATACAATTTTGTAAAAAAATATGGTTTGCAGTGAGAACAGTAAAACTAAATATATCACTCTATTGTAATGGTAGCTTTGTCCCTACTTTGAATTCAGTTTAAAGATAGGTTCTTCTCATGCAGTCGTACCATCATGCAATCGCAAAGCATTTTTCCAAAATGGCAAAACCTTCGGGTTTAATGAAATATGCATATTTTCTTAGTTGGTTTATGGTTTTGACCTACGTAAAGTACCTACAGCAGAAAATTTCGACTTAGGTTTCACGTGTATATTTCGTAGACCTCTCAAAAACTGCCATAGACCCCGGGCATAGACCTCTCGATTTCGCTTTCAAGAGGTTCTGGCCAGGCTTCTTGGCGTGGGGCAAAATCGTAGCAGTGACGTCACAATATCCAGCCGCGTGTAAACGAGAAGCCTGGGGACGAGGCTAAGTACGCCACTGTTCAATTCAGCGCTGCGCCAATCGATGTGTTTATACCCCTGTAATAAAAAATCGTGCACATGCAGTTGCAACATTGCCTGCAGTGTCGCAGAACTAGAATTAAGATCCGTACTGTGGCCGTGCCGTAACTCTGTAGTTTAATTGGATCAGCAAGATAAAGAACAATAGGGAAACCATTCCAATGTCACGGCATGGATCCACGGCATGCCATATACAGTAGCCGTGCTGTGGTCATTGTAGTAGTTTCTCCCACACAAGTGCACTAAGTTTAACACTAAGTTTAACTGTTTCGGTTTTACTAATTGTATTATATTGATATCATGATAATATTGTATTGTAAGTATATTACGTTAATCTTAAGCATCTGACTCGATTTCCCAAGGCTACTAATTCTCTGCTAATTCCTTTTTTGCTCTGACGAAGAACTAGCGCTCGAAACGTCAGCTGCTACTCGTTTTCCACGGCGGTTAGCATACCTCAATCGACTTTAGTTGATTACATACCAGTACTAATTCGCTAATCTATATCGTAGGTTATATTAGTATTAGTTCTCCATGTATATAATTTCTGTTGACTGTTGTAGTCGTCGCCAGTAAGTATCACTATTGATATTATATTACGTCATCTGACTCGATTTCCCAAGGCTACTAATTCTCTAATCTATAACGTAGGTTATATTAGTATTAGTTCTCCATGTATATCATTTCTGTTGACTGTTGTAGTCGTCGTCAGTAACTATCGCTATATAGTATTGAACAGTTATTATTAATCATTGTATTTTGTAGCTTGTATATTATTGTTGTAACCGCTGTCCAGTGCCAGGAATAGTTCTGCTAGTATAGGCACTTATATTAATAAACTGAAACTAAAACTACAACCAAAGTTTCGTTTTTTCGTTTGCTGTAATGTTTAACGAAAGTGGCTTGACCGTATGTCGAGTCCTTATTTTACTTCTGTATTAAAGAGATTAAATTAAAAAAACAATCAAACTTAGAGCATTCAATGGGGTTTTATTACGCCGCGGCCATGTTGAGTCCAGGAGAATAAAATCCATCAGTGCGAGGCTACCTGTTTTATCGAAGATGGCCGAACTGTGATAATAGACGAGCTCTTAAGGAGAGGAATCGCTTACTTAATTTATTCATGAAATGACAATATAAACTAACTAAAATCCTACCCTGACAAATAAAAAAAACCTAACCGGTCAGTAAACAAGATCTTACCCACCTAGAGCTAGGGTTCTCATTAAAAACTTCTCAAGAAAATGGCGAGGTAATTTTTTTTTGAGATTTTCTGGAACTCGAACCCGCTGCCGCCTACTCGTAAGGCAAACGTCACAACCACTACACTAAACAACCATCGTCGCTCAATTGCTGTCAAATTAAAACAGAGTGCAGGAAACTGCGCTAAGATAGCCATCCGAATTGAAATCACACGGTCGACTGAACTAGTACTAGTGCTCATTGAGAGATTTCAAGATGGGTTGTGGTGGCTCAAAGTCGGTGGAGGTAAATAACCAGAACGCTACTCGAACTCGAGAACAGCAACTTCAGGATGGAAACAATGATGTTCATACTGAGTCGGCTGAGAAGATAACGAAAGACTACAACAACAAGGATTTTACTGATGGCGACCGTGTGCACGCACGAGGATATGTGGGTACGGTGAAGTTTGTTGGTCCAACTAAACTAGGAGATGGAGACTGGATTGGAATTGAACTCGACAGAAAACATCCACAGGGAAACGATGGCATGTTCAAAGACAACCACTACTTCACTTGTAAACCAAGGCACGGGCTCTTTGTCCGTCCAGAGGATGTCTTCCGGCAACATTCTGAAATTGAGGCGATGATTGTTCATACAGTTAGACTTCCGTTATCGGTCCTTAGCCCTTCTTTGTAGTACTAATAGATGCCGAATATACAGGTGTCTGGCCTTTCACTTGAAACTTGAAATACGACGTTTTTACAATTACCGCCTGGATTAAATTTTAACTGAGGAATATGGTTTTCTGACCCTGGTTTCCACTGTGAGGTCCGAAGAAATAACATTAAAGATAAAGCAAGGGCGAGGGGATACAAAGACAAAGTCTCTCCTCTTCTTCTCTCCTTCTTCCTCTCGACTTCGCCTCTTCTTTTAATCTACGGGTATGATGACACCCGAGAAGGCATCATAAAGATTCGCCCTTTCTTAGCGGAAAGATTTTGACTGATCTTTAAGGTTTTTTGGACCATGTAGTTCTGTGATATTAAACACAAAATTGGCAAAACATCGGTCACTTTATTCCTTTACTTCTGTCGATAAATGCACCATTACGATCTCAGAGATCCCTCTACTAAACTTCACATTCCTCGCCCAAATACTGAAATATTCATGAAAAGGGAGCTTTAGTACACGGTGGAGCGAAATTGTAGTAAATAATTTTATTGAAAACTAATCTGATTGAAGACTGTCAGGTTGCTTAATTGAACGTTGATAGGGTATATACTTAATTGACCTATATCATTATGACGTCAAATCAAAACAATCTATTGTTTAAACGCTAAGGATCACGGTCGTGGGAGGGGGACAAAACGGCAACAACACAAAGGAAATAGCTATCAAATGCATTTTGTAGAACGTAGAATGGCGGTAACAGCCACCAAATATGGTAAATATTGTGGGATAAACATTGATACGGCTGATATCTGGAAACCAGACAATCCGAAGTTAATTTTTTCTCAGCAGAGCAGATTTAGTTCAAAATTCTATCGTTCAAGTCGATTCTGTCCCCATCATAAACAAGCCGTGACGTCATAATGATATAGGGTAATTGGTTCGCATGTAGTTAAATAATTATATTTTTATCATGGCATGCATTCATGCGAAGCGAAGCAAAGCAAAGCAAAGCGAAGCAACTTTATTTTACGTTGGTATAACTCGTGACTGATAAACGAAAAGCGAAGCAAAGCAAAGCAACTTTATTTTACGTCGGTATAACTCGTGACTGATAAACGAAAAGCGAAGCGAAGCAAAGCAACTTTATTTTACGTCGGTAGAACTCGTGACTGATAAACTTGAGGCCGACGGGGACCTACGATTTTACATCCTTATCCGAGAAGACGTGGTCTAACCATTTGCACAAAGGCAGCACCTTCTCCTCAGTTATTTTAAGACCCCGAGTGTTGGTCCGGCCGGGGTTTGAACCTACGACCTCCCGCGCAACAGACCGGCGGAGCTTAACCACTGAGCTAACCGGGGAGGCGGTTTAATTTAATTTAATGTGGAGTCTTACATCGATGACACCAAGATATACTTGCAGACTTCTCTCGAAAACCTGCATGAGTCCGGGCTGTCAGAAGTCTCCGCGGATCTTCATTGCGTCGCAGAATGGTGTTAATCTCATTTTCTTCTGTTAAACCCCGAAAAAACAAAGCTTATGCTGTTTGGGGTCCGGCAGAACCTTTCCAATCTTCCAGACATTACTATGGATTTCCTTGGCTAGAAGCTCACACCAGTTACTTCGTGTAAAGACTTAATTAGGCATAGCTCTTGACTCAAACCTATCTTTCAATGATCATAAGTAATCTGACATCGTCACTACTAGGTTCACACCCTAGTTCTAAAGAAGTATTGTTAGTAATTTTAAAATATCTTGCCGTGTTCAGTGGAGGGGGAGGGAGGGGGACTGAACACGGCTGTTTAGGAGAATACACATTAATAAGCTTCAGCTGATTCAGAACTTCGCAGCTCGTATCTTGACAGCCGCACTAAGAAATTTGAACATATTACTCCAGTGTTAAAAGATCTTGGTTGGCTCCATGTGCAGAAACAGTTACAAATAAGGGATGTCGTTATGGTATTTA